>CM038796.1:7455217-7494192 GCA_021764765.1 Vicia sativa
CTAGATGAAATTTGAGTGAATATAAGTCTTGAAAATCTTGCTAAAATTTAAGTGTATGAGAGTCTTCAAAAACTCTGATGAAATGAATTGAATATAAGTCTCATGAAAATGGAAGTGAAATTTGAAGTGAATATAACTCTTGGGAAGATGATGAAATTTGAAGTGAACAGAATGTAGGAAAATCGGGTGAAACTTGATGTGAATTTAAGTCTTGAAAATGCAGTGAAAATTGAAGAAATATATAATTCTTGAAGAAAATAAGGTGTAACTTGAAGTGGTTATAATTCTTGAAATTAGATTAAATTTGAGTGAATATAAGTCTTAAGAAAATATAGTTAAAATTGAAAGTGGTAAGTCTTGGAAAATGCGAAGAAATTTGAAGTGAATATAAGTCTTGAGAAAATTACATTGACATTTGAAATGAATATAAGTCTTGAGAAAATGAGTGAAATTTGAAGTAAATATAAGTCTTAAGAAAATATGGTTAAAATTGAGTGAATTCAAGTCTTCGAAAATCTGATGAAATTGAAGTGAATATAATCTTTAGAAACGATGGAAATTTGAGTGAATATAACTCTTGGAAAATGATGAAATTTGAGTGAATATAAGTCTTAAGAAAATAGTTGGTGGAAGTTAACTAAGTCTTGAAAAAATGGGTGAAATTTATAGAGTGAATAATGAGTCTCACGAAGAGAGTCGAGTGAAATTTAAAGTGAATATAAGTCTTGGAGAAATCTTGAAAATTTGAAGGTAATATAAGTCTCCAAAGATACTGTGAAATTTGAGTGAATATAAGTCTTGAGAAAATAAATGAAATTTGAAGTAAATATAGTCTTAGGAAAATGATGGTGAAATTGAAGTGAATAACTCTTAGGAAAATGCAGTGAAATTTGAAGTGAATATAAGTCTTCATAAAATCATGAGGTGAAGCTTGAAGTGAATATAAGTCTTGAGAAAATCTTATGAAATTTGAAGTGAACATAAGTCTTCATAAAATGTGGAGTTATTTAAGTGAATATAAGTCTTGAGAAAATTATGAAATTTGAAGTGAACCTAAGTCTTGAGAAAATCTTGTGAAAATTTAAAGTGAATACAAGTCTTGAAAAATATTGAAATTTGAAATGAATATGAAGTCTTGAGAAAATCGGTGAAATTTGAAATGAATATATGTCTTGGAAAATATGATGGAATTTGAAGTAAATAAGTCTTAAGAGAAATCCATGAAATTTGCGGAGATGTTGTATTTTCTCGACACTCTGTTAGATTTACGATGAAATATAAATAACGATGAAATAACCGCGATAAGTTGTTTACCGGTTGATGTCTAACTGAACACCTACATACTTGGGGCTCAGGGAGGAATTCCTTTAATAGTAGAATTAGTGAGGACAAACCACGGTTTATCTCAGAAGCCAAAACCTACATGGTAGCTTCAGCCTAAGTCTGCTTAAGGTCATGTCTCTTCGCTCCCGAAAATCTAGTGATGTCAAGCCTATTGACTAGTTGAAAGTTGAGACACGGCTATTAAACCTATCTTGATCTTCAAAATCAGTCGAGAAAACACTAAGTGCTTTAAAGCTTTGAAGTGATAAACTTCTTACAAATAAATCCTGATCAGTACACTTATCAATTTGATAGTTGCTTGGCTCTCGAGAAGAAACAAATTACAAATACCAACAACTAATCCTAACGGTACACGAATAACTTTGAATCTTCTGATATAATTCAAGTGAACATACATCCTGTTGTAAGGGTTGAATTCCTTTTTATAGGCTTGATCTGAAACTTCAGTTTTGGGCTTCATAAAGATAGCTGGTTATAATTTAATAAACATGGTCTTCGACAGCAATTTAGGTTTAATTAAGATTAACCTAGCAGCCACGTGAGCATGCTTTCTAATAACAGAAAACAATATTTGGGCTCACAAACTTCTGAAAAATCTAGGGAAAAAAATGAGATTTCAGAACAGTGTCACTTGAATGTCATAACATGAAATTTATGTTATCAGGGCTATTTCTATATGAAATTTCGTACGACTTTAGCTTCCAGTTCGAGTTGTGTTTAACATCATAGCGGGTAGGATTTATCTTCAATCTTGAATGTCATGACATCCATTAAAAACTGCTAAAGCCTAGTTTTACCAAAATTAATGAAACAAAAACACTAACAAACTCCCACTTTTGGCACATTTTGTTCAAACTACAACCTATCGATACATGTCTGTTAGAAGACATTGGTTCTAAGCTTAAATAAAGCTGAACCTAGAGATAAGATAAATTCTACCCTACGAAATCCCACAATTCCCCAATTGCCCATACAAACTTTAAGCAAATACGGCTGAATTTAAGTCCATGCTTTGTTTTCGTAGCATCCCACAATGATGATACTTCCTTTTTAGCCATAAGGCCAAAACAATACAATTACCCATTACATTCAAACAAATAATTAAAGGGTATATAATTATCGAGTACATCTTGTCAATGATAAATTCCTGATAAATCAATAAAAATTGGGAAAAAACAACACAAGAACGAAAAATAACAAGAACAAACATAACGAGCAAAAATCACGGCGGTAGATCATTTGCCCTCCTTTCTGATGAAAACTTATGGAAGCTTGTTATTTATCATCATCAACATTCTTGATTGTCACTTGACCTTAGTCTTGAAAGCAAAACTGATCAAACTCTGAGATTGAGGGTCTTCCCTCTTCTTGGCGTTTGTGTCCTTTGGGTTTGGAGCTACACTGTGAGACCTTTCTATACTTTTTGAAGAAGTTCGATTTAAAATCATCTATGTCTTGAGAGCCAAGGATACCATCAACTGCTTTGACATGGGAATCGTGAGAGTGTCAATCGGAGTCTACGGGGAGTTGCACGGGCGTGATGACCGATGTCATAACATCTTGTGACATCTGGATCGGTACTAAACCAGGGCTAGCGGGCTTTTGGTTAAGAGCGAAATGCAGTCTGGGCGATTTTCATTCGGGATCTGGTGATTATCCTATCAAGCAGTTTAGTGAACATACAAATACGCTTCTCTATTGGCTATCTCGGGAGGAGCAGATGAGGATGAGCCGAGAAATCTTACGAAGTATAAAGTAACGGATGATCTTTGGGTATTGTATGTTGATTCTCGGTTGCCATGGAGCGGAGGGAGAACTTCGATGTCCAGCGTTGAGAGTATGGCCTGCACTTATCTACGCCATGGTGGGAGATGGACGATCGAGTCATGGGATGAAGGATGAGGAAGACATGTTTATGAGAAAAGTTGAGAACCGGAGACCAAAAGCCGACAAAGCGTGTAAGTATCATTTGAATGAAGAAGATATGATACTCCGAATGAAAACTTTATATGGAGGAGTCTTTTCATATTCTTGATCCTTATAAAAATAGGAGGAAATAATCAAAGACCACTTATAATTAATAGATCTTCCCTTCCTTGGGCAATTTTAATTACTACAATTCCTCATCTTGACAAATACAGTTTGCTCCTTAAATTTTCAAATTGACTAGCATCGAGGGCCTTAGTAAAATGTCGGCCAAATTGAAGTTAGGTGACTACATGATCCAAATTTAATCTTTCTCCTCCACAAAATTGTCGATGAAGTGATGTCTAATGTCTAATGCTTAGTCCTACTGTTGTATAGGATTCTTTGATATATTAATAGCTTTCAGTTGTCCACGGTACAATGTCATGACATCACATGTGACATTGTACTCGAAGACGACATCTGCTTCATCGAGACCATTTGAGAGCAATACGCTACCGTACGCTATGTATTCGACGGTGGACAAGGACTACTACGATTTTGCTTCTTTGCGAACCAAAAACAAGATTGTTTCCCAAGAAAAGCATCCTCGGAAGTACTTTTACATCATCGATACTACCGGCCAGGTCCCATATCTGATAACCCGGACAAAATTGGTTCACATCCATGGGAATACGAGGATACCATAGTTGCAAGTTCCAACTCACATACTTGAGTTCTTTCACGGTTAATGTGAACTTACTTTAGGATTCACGGTATCTTGCACAAACAACAAATGCAATGTCGGTGCTCTGGTGGGTATAACAAGCTTATATCATGCTTCTATATAAACTTTGATCAACCTTTTCACCACTTGTGTCCTTGGACAACTTCTTTATGGGAGCGAGGGGTCCTTTTATGGTTGGCATTCTCCATTTCAAACTTTTGACAATATTCCTTGCATATTTGCTTTGTGAAAGGAATGTTGAGTCTTCATCTGTGTGACTTGCGGTCGAAAGTAGGTCGACTACTCCCATAAGACTCATTTTGAAACTCGACTTGCATTTTATTGGCAAAGTGTTTTACCATTGAATCGACATTCCACCAAATACTATATCATCTACATAAATTTGAGCCACCATTATCTTTCCTCCTTCATTCTTGACAAAGAGTTTTATCGGAGCTATTTTACGTGCCTTGTGCGTAAGGAACTTGGTTTAGCCTTTCATACCAACCCACAGGAGCTTTAGTCCATATAGGGCTTTCCTTAATTTGTAGACATGATCGAGAGACTTGGATCCACAAATCCTTTGGGTTTGTTCATATACTTCCTCATTTAAGTAGCCACTTGGGAGGCACTTTTCACATCCATCGAAATAATTTGAATTTGAGGAATGCAAGCAACCCTGAAGAGCACAGTTGATTCCAATCTAGCCCTTTGGTGCAAAGTCTCATCAAGTCAATCCTCGACACGAGTGTAACCTGGCAACAAGTCTAGCTTTATTTAAATTGACAGGTCATACGCATCGAGACTTGTTCTTGTAGATCCATTTTGTGCCAATGATGTTTGTTCCTTCGGTCTTGGAACTAATTCCCGTACTTCATGTTTGCTTGAATTGGTTCAATTCATCTTGCATTGCTCGATCCGAATTCATCACTTAGAGCTTCGGACATTTTTGGCTCTATCTTTGACACAAAGCAAGAGTTTGAGAGCAGTTCTCGGATCTTATAACGACATAACTGGTTGGTCCCCGATGATGAGATCCTTTGGATGATCTTTAAATTAGATGGAAGGATCTTTGTTGACTTCTCTGATTCGATTTTGGAGGAGAAGGATCGGTACATCTTCCTTATCGTACTTGAGGTGATGTCTCGAACCATGTCTCAACATCATATGGGACATTGTGTTCACGTGATGATGATCAGTTGACATTAATAGACTCCATCATAACTTTGGGTTACGGGTTGAATACCCTATATGCTCTGCATTGGTGCGGTGATATCAACCTATTGACTAATTGAATTGAGACACTTACAATAAACTATCTTGATCTCGCTTAAAGCTTTCAATCAAGAGACAAACACTCGTGCTTTAAAGCTTTGAGTGATAAACTACCTTACAAATAAATCCTAGTCCAATGCACTTATCAATTGATAGTTGCTTGGCTCACAAGAAAACTAGAATTACAAATACCAACTGTACTAATCCTAACGGTACACAAATATGGTGATATCTCTTCATATAATTCAAAGGGCACAACCGGTTTAGGGTTGAATTCCTTTTATAAGCAGATCCTGAAACTTGGTTTTGGCTTCCATAAGATAGCTAGGGTTCACTTAATTTAATCCTAAAACATGGTCTTTTCAACAGCAATTTAGGTTTAACTAAGATTAACCTAGCAGCCCATCGAGCATGCTTTCTAATAACGAGAAAAACAATTTAGCGACTCAACAAACTTCACGAAAAATCTCGGAAAAAACGATTCTGCGAGCAAGAATGTCTGCTTGAATGTCATCACATACGTTATGACATCAGGCTGTTTACTTGAAATTTCCATACTGACTTTAGCTTCGATTCGAGTTGTCTTTTAACATCCTTAGCGGTGGGATTTATCTTCATCTCCGAATGTCATGACATCCATCATGACATTGCTAAAGCCTAGTTTTACCAAAATTAATGCCAACTTAAAACACAACACTAGTGATATTTGAGGTGAATATAAGTCTTGAGAAAATTAGATGAAATTTGAGTGAATATAAGTCTTGAAAATCTTGTTAAAATTTAAGTGAATACAAGTCTTCAAAACTAAATTAAATATAAAGTGAATATAAGTCTCTGAAAATCGATGAAATTTGAAGTGAATATAACTCTTAGGAAGATGGGTAAAATTTTAAGTGAATATAAGTCTTGAAAAGTCGTTGAAACAGTGAATTTAAGTCTTGAAAATCGTTGAATTTTGAAGGAATATAAGTCTTAAGAAAATCTGGTGTAACTTGAAGTGGATATAATTCTTCAGAAAATTAGATGAAATTTGAAGTGAATATATGTCTTCAAAAAATCTTGTTAAAATTTAAGTGAATACAAGTCTTCAAAAACTCTAATGAAATATGAAGTGAATATAAGTCTGGAAAATCGGTGAAATTTGAAGTGAATATAACTCTTCAGAAGATATGATAAAATTTTAAGTGAATATAAGTCTTCAGAAAATCTGGTGAAACTTGTAGTGAATTTAAGTCTTCAGAAAATCTGATGAATTTTGAAGAGAATATAAGTCTTGAAAATCTGTGCACTTGAAGTGGATATAATTCTTCGAAATTAGATGAAATTTGAAGTTAATATAATTCTTAAGAAAATATGGTTAAAGTGAAGTGAATATAGTCTTGGAAATATGAAATTTGAGTGAATATAAGTCTTGAAGAAAATCGTGGAAATTTGAAATGAATATAGAGTCTTGGGAAATATGATGAAATTTGAGTAAATATAGGTCTTGAGAAAATATGGTTAAAATTGAGTGAATACAAGTCTTGAAAATCGGTGAAATTTGAGTGATTATAAGTCTTTAGAAATGGGTGAAATTTGAGTGAATATAACTCTTGAAAATATGATGAAATTTGAAGTGAATATAAGTCTTAAGAAAATACGGTTAAAATTGAGTGAATACAAGTCTTGGAAAATCGATGAAATTTTAAGTGAATAATAGTCTAAGAGAAAGTCGATGAAATTTAAGTGAATATAAGTCTTGAGATAATGCAAAGTTTGAAGTTAATATAAGTCTCAAAAATCTAGTGAAACTCGAAGTGAATATAAGTCTTGGAAAATCATGAAATTTGAAGTGAATATAAGTCTTGAGAAATATGATGAAATTTGAAGTAAATATAAGTCTTGAAAATATGGTTAAAATTGAGTGAATACAAGTCTTGGAAAATCGAGTGAAATTTGAAGTGAATATAAGTCTTTAGAAAATCTTATGAAATTTGAAGTGAATATAACTCTTGAGAATATGATGAAATTTGAAGTGAATATAAGTCTTAAGAAAATGGGTTAAAATTGAAGTGAATACAAGTCTTGAGAAAATGAGAATTTTAAGTGAATAATAGTCTACAAAAGTTAGATGAAATTTAAAGTGAATATGTCTTGATAATGCAATGTTTGAGTTAATATAAGTCTCCAAAAATCTGAGTGAAACTCGAAGTGAATATAAGTCTTGGAAAATCGGATGAAATTTGAAGTGAATATAAGTCTTGAAAATCTTGTGAAATTGAAGAGAATATCTCTTCGGAAATGGATGAAATTTGAGTGAATATAAGTCTTCCAAAATCTAGTGATATTTGAAGTGAATATAAGTCTTAGAATTAGATGAAATTTGAGTGAATATAAGTCTTGGAAAATCTTGTTAAAATTTAAGTGAATACAGTCTTCAAAACTCTAATGAAATATGTGAATATAAGTCTCTGAGAAATCGATGAAATTTGAAGTGAATATAACTCTTGAAGATATGATAAAATTTAAGTGAATATAAGTCTTGGAAAATGCAGGTGAAACTTGAAGTGAATTTAAGTCTTAGGAAAATCGGTGAATTTTGAAGAAAATATAAGTCTTGAAAATCTGCTTGTGAACTTGAGTGGATATAATTCTTGAGAAATTAGATGAAATTGAGAGTTAATATAATTCTTGAAAATATGGTTAAAAGTGAAGTGAATACAAGTCTTGGAGAAAATCTGATGAAATTTGAGTGAATATAAGTCTTGAGAAAATGGGTGAAATTTGAAATGAATATAAGTCTTGAGAAAATATGATGAAATTTGAGTAAATATAAGTCTTGAGAAAATATGGTTAAAATTGGAAGTGAATACAAGTCTTGAGAAAATGGTGAAATTTGAAGTGATTATAAGTCTTTAGAAAATCGTGAAATTTGAAGTGAATATAACTCTTCAGAAAATATGATGAAATTTGAAGTGAATATAAGTCTTAAGAAAATCTGGTTAAAATTGAAGTGAATACAAGTCTTCAGAAAATCTGATGAAATTTTAAGTGAATAATAGTCTCTGAGAAAGAGTGAAATTTAAAGTGAATATAAGTCTTGGATAATCGGCAGAAGTTTGAAGTTAATATAAGTCTCCAAAATCTAGTGAAACAGAGTGAATATAAGTCTTGGAAAATCGATGAAATTTGAAGTGAATATAAGTCTTGAAAATATGATGAAATTTGAGTAAATATAAGTCTTAGGAAAATATGGTTAAAATTGAAGTGAATACAAGTCTTCGGAAAATCTGATGAAATTTGAAGTGAATATAAGTCTTCAGAAAATCTTATGAAATTTGAAGTGAATATAACTCTTGGAAAATATGATGAAATTTGAAGTGAATATAAGTCTTAAGAAAATGCGGTTAAAATTGAAGTGAATACAAGTCTTGAGAAAATCGGTGAAATTTTAGTGAATAATAGTCTACAAAAGTCGAGTGAAATTTAAAGTGAATATATGTCTTCAAGATAATCATGTTTGAAGTTAATATAAGTCTCCAAAAAATCTGGTGAAACTCGAAGTGAATATAAGTCTTCAGAAAATCTGATGAAATTTGAAGTGAATATAAGTCTTCAGAAAATCTTGTGAAAATTGAAGAGAATATAACTCTTGAAAAATCGATGAAATTTGAAGTGAATATAAGTCTTCAGAAAATCTGGTGTTATTTGAAGTGAATATAAGTCTTCAAAAAATTAGATGATATTTGAAGTGAATATAAGTCTTCAGAAAATCTTGTTAAAATTTAAGTGAATACAAGTCTTCAAAACATCTGATGAAATTTGAAGTGAATATAAGTCTACAGAAAATCTGATGAAATTTGAAGTAAATATAACTCTTCAGAAGATATGATAAAATTTGAAGTGAATATAAGTCTTGAAAAATGCGGTGAAACTTGAAGTGAATTTAAGTCTTGGAAAATCGATGAATTTTGAAGAAAATATAAGTCTTGGAAAATGCTTTGTAACTTGAAGTGGATATAATTCTTCAGAAATTAGATGAAATTTGAAGTTAATATAAGTCTTAAGAAAATATGGTTAAAATTGAAGTGAATACAAGTCTTGGAAAATCTGATGAAATTTGAAGTGAATATAAGTCTTCAGAAAATCTGATGAAATTTGAAATGAATATAAGTCTTCGGAAAATATGATGAAATTTGAGTAAATATAAGTCTTGATATGGTTAAAATTGAAGTGAATATGAGTCTTGAGAAAATCGGTGAAATTTGAAGTGAATATAAGTCTTTAGAAAATCTTATGAAATTTGAGTGAATATAACTCTGGAGAAAATATGATGAAATTTGAGGTGAATATAAGTCTTAAGAAAATCGTTAAAATTGAGTGAATACAAGTCTTGAGGAAATCGGTGAAATTTTAAGTGAATAATAGTCTACAAAAAGTCTGATGAAATTTAAAGTGAATATATGTCTTCAGATAATCGGCAATGTTTGAAGTTAATATAAGTCTCCAAAAAATCTAGTGAAACTCGAAGTGAATATAAGTCTTCAGAAAATCAGATGAAATTTGAAGTGAATATAAGTCTTCAGAAAATCTTGTGAAAATTGAAGAGAATATAACTCTTGAAAATCGATGAAATTTGAAGTGAATATAAGTCTTCAAAATCTAGTGATATTTGAAGTGAATATAAGTCTTGAGAAAATTAGATGAAATTTGAGTGAATATGGTCTTGAGGAAAATCTTGTTAAAATTTAAGTGAATACAAGTCTTCAAAACTCTAATGAAATATGAAGTGAATATAAGTCTCTGAGAATATCGATGAAATTTGAAGTGAATATAACTCTTGGAGATATGATAAAATTTTAAGTGAATATAAGTCTTGGAAAATGGGTGAAACTTGAGTGAATTTAAGTCTTGAGAAAATCGAGTGAATTTTGGAGAATATAAGTCTTGAGAAAATCTGCTTGTGAACAAGTGGATATAATTCTTGAGGAATTAGATGAAATTTGAAGTTAATATAAGTCTTAAGAAAATATGGTTAAAATTGAAGTGAATACAAGTCTTGGAAAATCGATGAAATTTGAAGTGAATATAAGTCTTGGAAAATCGATGAAATTTGAAATGAATATAAGTCTTCAGAAAATATGATGAAATTTGAAGTAAATATAAGTCTTCAGAAAATATGGTTAAAATTGAAGTGAATACAAGTCTTCAGAAAATCTGATGAAATTTGAAGTGATTATAAGTCTTTAGAAAATCTGATGAAATTGGAAGTGAATATAACTCTTCAGAAAATATGATGAAATTTGAAGTGAATATAAGTCTTAAGAAAATCTGGTTAAAATTGAAGTGAATACAAGTCTTTAGAAAATCTGATGAAATTTTAAGTGAATAATAGTCTACAGAAAGTTTGATGAAATTTAAAGTGAATATAAGTCTTCAGATAATCTGGCAAAGTTTGAAGTTAATATAAGTCTCCAAAAAATCTAGTTAAACTCGAAGTGAATATAAGTCTTCAGAAAATCGGTGAAATTTGAAGTGAATATAAGTCTTGAGAAATCTTGTGAAAATTGAAGAGATATAACTCTTGAGAAATCAGTGAAATTTGAGTGAAATATAAGTCTTCCCAAAATCTAATGATATTTGAAGTGAATATAAGTCTTCAGAAAATTAGATGAAATTTGAAGTGAATATAAGTCTTCAGAAAATCTTGTTAAAATTTAAGTGAATACAAGTCTTCAAAAACACTAATGAAATATGAAGTGAATATAAGTCTCTGAAAAATCGTGAAATTTGAGTGAATATAACTCTTGAGAAGATATGATAAAATTTTAAGTGAATATAAGTCTTGAGAAAATCGGTGAAACTTGAGTGAATTTAAGTCTTGGAAAATCGATGAATTTTGAAAATATAAGTCTTGGAAAATCTCACGTAACTTGAAGTGGATATAATTCTTGAGGAAATTAGATGAAATTTGAGTTAATATAAGTCTTAAGAAAATATGGTTAAAATTGAAGTGAATACAGTCTTAGAAAATAGGTGAAATTTGAAGTGAATATAAGTCTTGGAAAATCGATGAAATTTGAAATGAATATAAGTCTTGGGAAAATATGATGAAATTTGAAGTAAATATAAGTCTTGGAAAATATGGTTAAAATTGAAGTGAATACAAGTCTTCAGAAAATCTGATGAAATTTGAAGTGAATATAAGTCTTTAGAAAATCTTATGAAATTTGAAGTGAATACAACTCTTCAGAAAATATGATGAAATTTAAAGTGAATATAAGTCTTAAGAAAATCTGGTTAAAATTGAAGTGAATACAAGTCTTCAGAAAATCTGATGAAATTTTAAGTGAATAATAGTCTACAGAAAGTCTGATGAAATTTAAAGTGAATATATGTCTTCAAATAATCTGGCAATGTTTGAAGTTAATATAAGTCTCCAAAAAATCTAGTGAAACTCGAAGTGAATATAAGTGTAACGCCCTGTTTTAATTAATAATATATTATATTAATATTTTTGAATTACCGATCAATATTTATTTGGCGACGAAAATAATTATATTAATTAATATATCTATTAATTTATCTAGCGACGTTCAGATTCGGTCCGGTAAAATATTATTCGGATCCGATATTTAATTCCCCGGAATTATTTTAATTGATTGAATTGATTATATTAATTTATTAAGAGTGTGAGGATTAATTGGGTTTACACCTTAGTTTATTAGTAAGGTTATTATAAAACCAATTTCCTCATTTTCTTTCATCAAACACTTTCCTTGTCTTTCTTTCCAACCTAACATACCAAAACCAAACATGAGAATTTGGAAGCTAGTAAGAAAACAAGTTATAAAACCATTTCTT
This sequence comes from Vicia sativa, assembly GCA_021764765.1. Taxonomy (NCBI): domain Eukaryota; kingdom Viridiplantae; phylum Streptophyta; class Magnoliopsida; order Fabales; family Fabaceae; genus Vicia; species Vicia sativa. The sequence continues at coordinate 7,467,312 of CM038796.1, forward strand.
CTCCTTTCCTTCCATTGTGAACACTAAACCAAAATAGAAACTAGAGAGGAAAAGAGGGTTTTGGGAGAAGAAGAGCAAGAGGAGAAGATGAGGAGATCTTGAGCAAGAGAGGAAGCTTGAGGTTGAGCTTTGGAGCATCACCATGGATCAACCAAACTAGAGGTAAGGGTTTGATTTTCCTTTCCATATAGTTAGGGTTTGATAGATATGTTGTGGATTTAGGAAAAATTGGTATTTTTATTCATGGAGTTGTGTATAGTTTATCATTGTTTTGGTGTTTTGTTGTTGTTGAACTTCTCAATTGATGGTAGAAATATGTTTTGAAGTTGTAATGGAGTATATATGTTGTGTTGATGATAAGAGATGGTGGATTAGTGGTAAGAGATGTTGGGTGATTGTAGTTTGAATTGGGAGAAAAATTGATAGATTAATTTTATGAGTTTTGTTGGGGGATTGTTGAAAGGTTTAGAGGAGTTGAAAATTGGTGTGAGGTTTTGAATTGGGTGTTTGATGATTTGATTTCCATTTCACATTGTTAGAGTTTTGAGTTTTGTTGAAGATTTGTGATAGAAATTAGAAGAGTTAATTGGGTGTTGTTGTTGAATTAGTATTAGGTTAGTTTATTTAGAAATGAAATTTAGAAAATAAATAAAATGAATTATATTTATTTGGAAATGAAATGAAATTTAGAAAATAAATAAAATGAATTATATTTAATTGGAAATGAAATGAAATTTGGAAAATAAATAAAATGAGTTATAATTATTTGGAATGGGATACACTGTCTGTAGGCTAGAATAACATAACAGCAAATTTAGAAAGAAAACCAGAAAATACATGAAACTGTGAACAAACAAAAATATATGCAATGAGGCATAAGCATGATACTACTATATATGTTAGCAAATCAAGTTAACTATTTAGTAAAATTTATGAACATAGTACTATAATGAGGCACCTACAAATGTGAACCAAAAACGTTAAAGACAGCACCACAATTACAACAGTGATGTGTCACGTTTTAAACTATTCAACTCTTTATCCAAGAAGCTTCATTAATTTATACAAAGAAAAAGAAAATATTCATGATTCATTCAGTAATGGTCTTCCTATTTATGTCACTAGTAAAGGGACCATAGTCCATATTTGGCATTTGCCTCCATGACCTTAGAACAATGGGACGTGCGTCCCTTATGTATGAATTTGCTATTTTTCTGTTTTGCTGTCAAAACTTTCTGCATAATTCTTTGAAATGCATTATTTTATTCTATAATCCAAATTCCACCTAGTAGTATTTGGTAGCTATAAAATATAATTAGGAGATAAGATAGCCGATTTAATTTGGAACCGATTATGTTCCGATTTTCCGATTCCGTAAATTGACAGACAAGTTGCTCGAATTCAAAAAATTGACTAGCTAAGTTCGGCGTGTAGAACGTAGTGGTGAAGTTAGTTTTAGAAATTACGAGTTTTACTGAGCGACCGAAATAGGCCAATTCGATAAATTGAACCGGATTGTGTTTTAGTGGATTTAAGGCACGTATGGACAATTCGATTTCGCGTTGCGATTATGATTAACGGTTTTAGGAATGGCTTTCGCGACGATTATAGGTGTTTGACTATTTTTCTGTTTTTGGAATTTAGTGAATTAATTGATAATGATGCGGTGTGAATAAACGTAAGTTTTGCGACGGTGTATTTATTAATGAATACTATTGATATGCAATGCGATGATATATGTTTTGTACATGATGATGTGATGATTAAATTGATGTTGATAATAAATGCTTCCGATTTGTGAATGTATGACTTTTGTAGAATTTATTAGTGATGTTTGCATAATGCAATTATGATGCGATGATATATTTATCTTGTTTTGGATAAATTATGGCGATGTGGGCTTCATGCCAATTTGGATGAGCGATGATGATGTTTTTGTGTTGTGTTGTTTTATTGTCGAGTCACATACATTTCATAGCGAGGGCTTTTATGCGATGATGGCTTTTATGCCGAGCGAAGATCGGCTTTATGCCAAGTGTCCCTAATTACGGACAAAGCGATGGGTACCACATGCATAACATAGTCGTGTCTCATGGAGTCGGTTATGTTTATGTTCGAGTTGTTTGACGTTGGGTATTGTTGATTGTTGGATGATATTGAATTGCGATGATATATATAATGTGATGATATTTGTGATGATGTTGTGATGATGGGCTTTATGCCAAAAGCGAAGATGGGCCAAAAGCGAAGATGGGCTTTAGCCAATTTGTGATGATTTGTTATGTTACTTATATTACTAGCATTATTTAATGTTGTTGGTTGATGTTGTTCTTTAAGACTACCGTGCTAATCAGTGATGTGTTAGTTTGTGACGATTTCGTGATGATGGAAGTTTATGTGTTGTTGTGACGTTTATGCCGATGAGGTTATGGTGATAAAGTGTAGATTTTACACAATAGGATGACTAGTAAAGTAAGTGAGTTTTGATTATGTGTTGGAATTACACTTATTAATCTATACCCTTTATAATTCCGAAACTATACATATATATATATTTTATCATGCCCTTAATTATATGTTTTGGAGTATCTCACCCTTTACTTGTTTAGTTACCTATATATTGGTAGCGTCGGGTTATGAAGATGGAGTTTATAGGCTGCATTGAGTGGTGTGGGTGTCGCTCTGATACGTAGCACTCGGGGGAAATATTTATGTTGTCTTTGTTGTTGTTCTTTGTTGCTTTCCTTTTGTAAATAAGAATCATAAAATATAAAAACATGATTTTGATGAGGAAGTTTAATAAAGGAGATGTGTTGATTTCTATGAATCAATTTATGTTTTCCTGCGATGCTATGTATCCGAAATTTATACTTTAAAGTAACTGTTTTAGAGTGAGTTGTTTTGATGGTGTAACGCCTCAATATTTAATTTATGAAAATTTAAAATTACTCTGATTTCTGTATATTAAACTTTGGGTAGAATTGGGGTGTTACAATAGTGGTATCGGAAGCGGTCGGTCATCGACCAAGTTATTAGTGTGTTTAATCACATTGTATCGACATGTGTGTGAAACAACATCGGTACTTTTGTTTCAAATTGTTTGTGCGAGAGATGAGTTTGAAATAAGTGGAGAGAAGTTTTACTTCTTGGTGGCGCTGTGGTGGGAGTTGGAGCCTTAAGCGGTGTTACAGCTTGATAACAGAGTGTAAGTTTGAAGATTGTTGTTGTAGTTGGTGAGATGGTTTATGTCACCATCATGATTGTCGACTGTCTATTGACAAATTGAGGGACTGATCATCCTTAATCTCTTGTTGATAGTAGTGGGGAATTGTGTTGGTTGGGATAGACTTGTCTTTCCAGCTTAATAGTGTATGATGTAGATGTGTTGGCGCAAGGTGGTGCATGGTTACTTGAGTTGTGAGCGAAATTGGATTTTGGGGAGAAGCAGGATTTTGGCAAGTGAGCTCCTTGTTGTGATTCTTCTGAGGTGTATTGTGAAGATGTGAGTGAATTACCGCCGTAGTGCGAAGTGAAATTTTGATGGATTTAGTTTCTGGATTTTGTGGTGATTCGAAGTATCCTTAAGTGACGATTGCTTCAGGATTAGAGTTGGAGAATCAACTTGAGGATTGGTTTGAGCAGAGTTGCTTATTCGAGCGGGTCACTGTGGAGTGCTACCGTTGTGTTGTTCGAGAAGAGCCAAAGTTACCGAGTTGGTGTGTCGTTTGTGAGAAGTGAAGTGGATATTGAGGACAGTGTCTACTTAGAGGTTGATATTTGGATGAATCGGTCACTTGGAATTTTTCGTTTAGTGAGATCGATGTGAAGTCCGGCATCTACGAGTTAGTGTAGGAGGCTGAAGATGTTTAGACAATACTTTTCAAGATAGTGTATGGTCTAGCGGTATTAGGTTGATGTCATTAGTGTGACTAATCGTCGAGTGCGATTTTGGGATGTTCGGACGGTACTCTCATGGCAGTTTGTAAGTTATTTCGTGTTCATGGATATTAATTGGTTCACATCAAGTCAAGAATTGTGACAAAAGCCGGCGTTGTGTATCGATGGTGAAGTTAGACCGGTGTATGTCGGTGTTCTAAGGATAGGATTTTGAATTGTTAGCGAGAGTGCTTTAAGTAAGTGACTTAGCGGTGATATTTTGGATAATTCAGATTTATTTTGCATCTTGTAGAAGACTTCAAGGGAGTTATTTCAGAGCTTAGAAGTTCCTTTGTTTTGGATGGTTGACTTTGTGAGTTTGACGGAAGATCTTTTTATAAGTTGGTAATACTCGTGGGTATTTTGACTCGAGATGGTTGAGTCGCTATTTGGACTTCGCGATGGTAAGCGAATTTGTTTGAGCCAGTAGAAAGTTTAGTGAATGCTTTGATTTTGGTTTTGTCTAGTACTCAAGAACCTTGTGCGGCGTATTGTGATATTTCATTTTGGACTTGAGAGGTATTTCGACATAGGGTTGGAAAAGTGTATTGCCACCTTAGAACAATTTGTTTTCATAAGGAAAGTTGTTGGATGGCGTGAGTTAGAATATAGATGCGGTTGTGCTCGTTTGATATCTAAAAGTGCGAGATGTTAACAACGAGGAGATTGGAATTGTTGAAGATGATTCAAGTTTGAGTGCAATCCATAAAGAGACTTAAACATTGTTGAGCTTAGTATGTTGATGTCGTGGATAACCCAAGTATATCGATTTGGGATTTTATTCTTTGTGAAGAATGTTGCATGTTTGTTTTGGAATAATTGTTGAGATTAAGTCGGAAGAATATTAGGGTTTGTTCACCACTAACATATGGACTTATCGAATACTAATGGTCGTGGTGGATTATTAGATTACGACCAAGATAAGTCTTACGGATAAGGAATCTTGTGACGGTTTAGTAGCACAGTACCTTAAGATGATTGATGTTTTATGAAGGAGAAGGTTCTATCGGTGATTGAAGTTAGTCGCGGTGTTGTCTTGGATTCGAAATTTCGTCAAGGTTTTAGTCCAACTGTGTTGTAATTGCGGGGGTAAGAGATGACGTTGATGAGTAGAGTTCTTGAGGGAGTGTTGAGGCCGAGTTACAGCTTGGGACGATGGAAAGTTATGAAGGTGTTTGAATGAGAAGCTGTATTGATTGTTAGCGGTATGCAAGATTGTTGGATTTGGACTAGTGAGTTATAGTCGAAGTCGTTTGTATAAACCCAGAGTGAGTGGTGTATCATTTCATTATGGTTATATAACTTGTTTTGTTCAAGGGTTGTACGTTGGTAATCTACAAGGACGATGTGACCTTGTGATTGACAGAGATGAGAGCGATAACTACAAGTGTGATTCTTGGGTTTGTGCTTATGTGTAAGTGAAGGCATCTTTTTCGTGGTTGCGTAGCACGCGCGATTCTATCATGTTCTGATTGTTTCAGTTTTGGTTTGTATAACCACTTTGTTGTTTTCGTTTTAGCGATGGTGTGGTGTTGTGTCGTAGGACTCTATGTTCCTATCTTTGGTGACTCGTTTAGGGTGTCGGTTCAGTGTGTGACTAATTCTATGGTTGAGACAATAGGATAGTATCGATCTTGTTTGTTTGGTTCTCGAGTGAACCGGTGTGTTCTGACTTGTTTAGTTGTTGGGTGTTAGTTGGTTGTCGGTGCATTGTATGGGCTTTGCATCTCGGCATGGTTGTTCTTATCGGGCGTTGTGATTAGGGAGATACCCTTGTGTTTGGTGTATTCGTAGGTTGTTTAATTAACACGAGGATTGAGTAGGCGATTGCGTAGGCATGTCCGTTTGTTCATTTTGGTTAAAATTTCGAGACGAAAAGTTTATAAGTGGGGAGAGTTGTAGCATACTGTTTTAATTAATAATATATTATATTAATATTTTTGAATTACCGATCAATATTTATTTGGCGACGAAAATAATTATATTAATTAATATATCTATTAATTTATCTAGCGACGTTCCGTTCGGTCCGGTAAAATATTATTCGGATCCGATATTTAATTCCCCGGAATTATTTTAATTGATTGAATTGATTATATTAATTTATTAAGAGTGTGAGGATTAATTGGGTTTACACCTTAGTTTATTAGTAAGGTTATTATAAAACCAATTTCCTCATTTTCTTTCCATCCAAACACTTTCCTTGTCTTTCTTTCCAACCTAACATACCAAAAACCAAACATGAGAATTTGGAAGCTAGTAAGAAAACAAGTTATAAAAACCATTTTCTTCTCCTTTTCCTTCCATTGTGAACACTAAACCAAAAATAGAAACTAGAGAGGAAAAGAAGGGTTTTGGGAGAAGAAGAGCAAGAGGAGAAGATGAGGGAGATCTTGAGCAAGAGAGGAAGCTTGAGGTTGAGCTTTGGAGCATCACCATGGATCAACCAAACTAGAGGTAAGGGGTTTGATTTTCCTTTCCATATAGTTAGGGTTTGATAGATATGTTGTGGATTTAGGAAAATTGGTATTTTATTCATGGGTTTATAGTTTATCATTGTTTTGGTGTTTTGTTGTTGTTGAACTTCTCAATTGATGGTAGAAATATGTTTTGAAGTTGTAATGGAGGTATATATGTTGTGTTGATGATAAGAGATGGTGGATTAGTGGTAAGAGATGTTGGGTGATTGTAGTTTGAATTGGGAGAAAAATTGATAGATTAATTTTATGAGTTTTGTTGGGGGATTGTTGAAAGGTTTAGAGGAGTTGAAAATTGGTGTGAGGTTTTGAATTGGGTGTTTGATGATTTGATTTCCATTTCACATTGTTAGAGTTTTTGAGTTTTGTTGAAGATTTGTGATAGAAATTAGAAGAGTTAATTAGGTGTTGTTGTTGTTGAATTAGTATTAGGTTAGTTTATTTAGAAATGAAATTTAGAAAATAAATAAAATGAATTATATTTATTTGGAAATGAAATGAAATTTAGAAAATAAATAAAATGAATTATATTTAATTGGAAATGAAATGAAATTTGGAAAATAAATAAAATGAGTTATAATTATTTGGAATGGGATACACTGTCTGTAGGCTAGAATAACATAACAGCAAATTTAGAAAGAAAAACCAGAAAATACATGAAACTGTGAACAAACAAAAAAATATATGCAATGAGGCATAAGCATGATACTACTATATATGTTAGCAAATCAAGTTAACTATTTAGTAAAATTTATGAACATAGTACTATAATGAGGCACCTACAAATGTGAACCAAAAACGTTAAAAGACAGCACCGCAATTACAACAGTGATGTGTCACGTTTTTAAACTATTCAACTCTTTATCCAAGAAGCTTCATTAATTTATACAAAGAAAAAGAGAAAATATTCATGATTCATTCAGTAATGGTCTTCCTATTTATGTCACTAGTAAAAGGGACCATAGTCCATATTTGGCATTTGCCTCCATGACCTTAGAACAATGGGGACGTGCGTCCCCTTATGTGTAGGAATTTGCTATTTTTCTGTTTTGCTGTCAAAACTTTCCTGCATAATTCTTTTGAAATGCATTCTGTTTTATTCTATAATCCAAATTCCACCTAGTAGTATTTGGTAGCTATAAAATATAATTAGGAGATAAGATAGCCGATTTAATTTGGAACCCGATTATGTTCCGATTTTCCGATTCCGGTAAATTCGGCGACGGAGCAAGTTGCTCCGAATTCAACGAAAATTGACGTGCTAGCTAAGTTCGACGTGTAGAACGTAGTGGTGAAGTTAGTTTTTAGAAATTACGAGTTTTTACGAAGCGACCCGAAATAGGCCAATTTACGATAAATTGAACCGGATTGTGTTTTAGTGGATTTAAGGCACGTATGGACAATTCGATTTCGACGTTGACGATTATGATTAACGCCGGTTTTTAGGAATGGCTTTCGCGACGATTATAGGTGTTTGACTATTTTTCTGTTTTTGGAATTTAGTGAATTAATTGATAATGATGCGGTGTGAATAAACGTAAGTTTTGCGACGGTGTATTTATTAATGAATACTATTGATATGCAATGCGATGATATATGTTTTGTACATGATGATGTGATGATTAAATTGATGTTGATAATAAATGCTTCCGATTTGTGAATGTATGACTTTTGACGAATTTATTAGTGATGTTTGCATAATGCAATTATGAGGCGATGATATATTTATCTTGTTTTGGATAAATTATGGCGATGTGGGCTTCATGCCAATTTGGATGAGCGATGATGATGTTTTTGTGTTGTGTTGTTTTATTGTCGAGTCACATACATTTCATAGCGAAGGGGCTTTTATGCTGACGATGATGGCTTTTATCGGCGAAGATCGGCTTTATGCCAAGTGTCCTAATTACGGACAAAGCGATGGGTACCACATGCATAACATAGTCGTGTCTCATGGAGTCGGTTATGTTTATGTTCGAGTTGTTTGACGTTGGGTATTGTTGATTGTTGGATGATATTGAATTGCGATGATATATATAATGTGATGATATTTGTGATGATGTTGTGATGATGGGCTTTATGCCAAAGCGAATGGGCAAAAGCGAAGATGGGCTTTAGCCAATTTGTGATGATTTGTTATGTTACTTATATTACTAGCATTATTTAATGTTGTTGGTTGATGTTGTTCTTTAAGACTACCGTGCTAATCAGTGATGTGTTAGTTTGTGACGATTTCGTGATGATGGAAGTTTATGTGTTGTTGTGACGTTTATGATGAGGTTATGGTGATAAAGTGTAGATTTTACACAATAGGATGACTAGTAAAGTAAGTGAGTTTTGATTATGTGTTGGAATTACACTTATTAATCTATACCCTTTATAATTCGAAACTATACATATATATATATTTTATCTTAATTATATGTTTGGAGTATCTCACCTTTACTTGTTTAGCGTTACCTATATATTGGTAGCGTCGCGGTTATGAAGATGGAGTTTATAGCTCTTTTTAGTAATGTCGATTAATCGCTACGTAACCTCGGAAATATTTATGTTGTCTTTGTTGTTGTTCTTTGTTGCTTTCCTTTTGTAAATAAGAATCATAAAATATAAAAACATGATTTTGATGAGGAAGTTTAATAAAGGAGATGTGTTGATTTCTATGAATCAATTTATGTTTTCCTGCGATGCTATGTATCCGAAATTTATACTTTAAAGTAACTGTTTTAGAGTGAGTTGTTTTGATGGTGTAACGCCTCAATATTTAATTTATGAAAATTTAAAATTACTCTGATTTCTGTATATTAAACTTTGGGTAGAATTGGGGTGTTACAATAAGTCTTCAGAAAATCAGATGAAATTTGAAGTTAATATAAGTCTTCAGAAAATCTTGTGAAAATTGAAGAGAATATAACTCTTCAGAAAATCTGATGAAATTTGAAGTGAATATAAGTCTTCCTAAAATCTAGTGATATTTGAAGTGAATATAAGTCTTCAAAAATTAGATGAAATTTGAAGTGAATATAAGTCTTCAGAAATTCTTGTTAAAATTTAAGTGAATACAAGTCTTCAAAAACTCTAATGAAATATGAAGTGAATATAAGTCTACAGAATATCTGATGAAATTTGAAGTGAATATAACTCTTCAGAAGATATGATAAAATTTTAAGTGAATATAAGTCATCAGAAAATCTGGTGAAACTTGAAGTGAATTTAAGTCTTCAGAAAATCTGATGAATTTTGAAGAGAATATAAGTCTTCAGAAAATCTGGTGTAACTTGAAGTGGATATAATTCTTCAGAAATTAGATGAAATTTGAAGTTAATATAAGTCTTAAGAAAATATGGTTAAAATTGAAGTGAATACAAGTCTTCAGAAAATCTGATGAAATTTGAAGTGAATATAAGTCTTCAGAAAATCTGATGACATTTGAAATGAATATAAGTCTTCAGAAAATATGATGAAATTTGAAGTAAAAATAAGTCTTCAGAAAATATGGTTAAAATTGAAGTGAATTCTAGTCTTCAGAAAATCTGATGAAATTTGAAGTGAATATAAGTCTTTAGAAAATCTGGTTAAAATTGAAGTGAATACAAGTCTTCAGAAAATCTGATGAAATTTTAAGTGAATAATAGTCTACAGAAAGTCTGATGAAATTTAAAGTGAATATAAGTCTTCAGATAATCTGGCAAAGTTTGAAGTTAATATAAGTCTCCAAAAAATCTAGTGAAACTCGAAGTGAATATAAGTCTTCAGAAAATCTGATGAAATTTGAAGTGAATATAAGTCTTCAGAAAATATGATGAAATTTGAAGTAAATATAAGTCTTCAGAAAATATGGTTAAAATTGAAGTGAATACAAGTCTTCAGAAAATCTGATGAAATTTGAAGTGAATATAAGTCTTTAGAAAATCTTATGAAATTTGAAGTGAATATAACTCTTCAGAAAATATGATGAAATTTGAAGTGAATATAAGTCTTAAGAAAATGGGTTAAAATTGAAGTGAATACAAGTCTTGGAAAATCAAGTGAAATTTTAAGTGAATAGTCTACAAAAGTCGATGAAATTTAAAGTGAATATATGTCTTGGATAATCGGCAATGTTTGAAGTTAATATAGTCTCCAAAAATCTAGTGAAACTCGAGTGAATATAAGTCTTAGGAAAATCTGATGAAATTTGAAGTGAATATAAGTCTTCAGAAAATCTTGTGAAAATTGAAGAGAATATAACTCTTCAGAAAATCTGATGAAATTTGAAGTGAATATAAGTCTTCCCAAAATCTAGTGATATTTGAAGTGAATATAAGTCTTCAGAAAATTAGATGAAATTTGAAGTGAATATAAGTCTTCAGAAAATCTTGTTAAAATTTAAGTGAATACAAGTCTTCAAAAACTCTAATGAAATATGAAGTGAATATAAGTCTACAGAAAATCTGATGAAATTTGAAGTGAATATAACTCTTCAGAAGATATGATAAAATTTGAAGTGAATATAAGTCTTCAGAAAATCTGGTGAAACTTGAAGTGAATTTAAGTCTTCAGAAAATCTGATGAATTTTGAAGAAAATATAAGTCTTCAGAAAATCTGCTGTAACTTGAAGTGGATATAATTCTTCAGAAATTAGATGAAATTTGAAGTTAATATAAGTCTTAAGAAAATATGGTTAAAATTGAAGTGAATACAAGTCTTCGGAAAATCTGATGAAATTTGAAGTGAATATAAGTCTTCAGAAAATCTGATGAAATTTGAAATGAATATAAGTCTTCAGAAAATATGATGAAATTTGAAGTAAATATAAGTCTTCAGAAAATATGGTTAAAATTGAAGTGAATACAAGTCTTCAGAAAATCTGATGAAATTTGAAGTGAATATAAGTCTTTAGAAAATCTTATGAAATTTGAAGTGAATATAACTCTTCAGAAAATATGATGAAATTTGAAGTGAATATAAGTCTTAAGAAAATCTGGTTAAAATTGAAGTGAATACAAGTCTTCAGAAAATCTGATGAAATTTTAAGTGAATAATAGTCTACAAAAAGTCTGATGAAATTTAAAGTGAATATATGTCTTCAGATAATCTGGCAATGTTTGAAGTTAATATAAGTCTCCAAAAAATCTAGTGAAACTCGAAGTGAATATAAGTCTTCAGAAAATCTGATGAAATTTGAAGTGAATATAAGTCTTCAGAAAATCTTGTGAAAATTGAAGAGAATATAACTCTTCAGAAAATCTGATGAAATTTGAAGTGAATATAAGTCTTCCCAAAATCTAGTGATATTTGAAGTGAATATAAGTCTTCAGAAAATTAGATGAAATTTGAAGTGAATATCAGTCTTCAGAAAATCTTGTTAAAATTTAAGTGAATACAAGTCTTCAAAAACTCTAATGAAATATGAAGTGAATATAAGTCTACAGAATATCAGTTGAAATTTGAAGTGAATATAACTCTTCAGAAGATATGATAAAATTTTAAGTGAATATAAGTCTTCAGAAAATCGGGTGAAACTTGAAGTGAATTTAAGTCTTCAGAAAATCTGATGAATTTTGAAGAGAATATAAGTCTTCAGAAAATCTGCTGTAACTTGAAGTGGATATAATTCTTCAGAAATTAGATGAAATTTGAAGTTAATATAAGTCTTAAGAAAATATGGTTAAAATTGAAGTGAATACAAGTCTTCGGAAAATCTGATGAAATTTGAAGTGAATATAAGTCTTGAAAATAGTGAAATTTGAAATGAATATAAGTCTTCAGAAAATATGATGAAATTTGAAGTAAATATAAGTCTTCAGAAAATATGGTTAAAATTGAAGTGAATACAAGTCTTCAGAAAATCTGATGAAATTTGAAGTGATTATAAGTCTTTAGAAAATCTAATGAAATTTGAAGTGAATATAACTCTTCAGAAAATATGATGAAATTTGAAGTGAATATAAGTCTTAAAAATGCAGTTAAAATTGAAGTGAATACAAGTCTTGAGGAAAATGGATGAAATTTTAAGTGAATAATAGTCTGCAGAAAGTCTGATGAAATTTAAAGTGAATATAAGTCTTCAGATAATCAGGCAAAGTTTGAAGTTAATATAAGTCTCCAAAAAATCTAGTGAAACTCGAAGTGAATATAAGTCTTGAGAAAAATGGATGAAATTTAAGTGAATATAAGTCTTGGAAAATCTTGTGAAAATTGGAGAATATAACTCTTAAAATCGATGAAATTTGAGTGAATATAAGTCTTCCCAAAATCTAGTGATATTTGAAGTGAATATAAGTCTTCAGAAAATTAGATGAAATTTGAAGTGAATATAAGTCTTCAGAAAATCTTGTTAAAATTTAAGTGAATACAAGTCTTAAAAAACTCTAATGAAATATGAAGTGAATATAAGTCTCTGAGAATATGATGAAATTTGAGTGAATATAACTCTTCAGAAGATATGATAAAATTTTAAGTGAATATAAGTCTTCAGAAAATCTGGTGAAACTTGAAGTGAACTTAAGTCTTCAGAAAATCTGATGAATTTTGAAGAGAATATAAGTCTTCAGAAAATTTGCTGTAACTTGAAGTGGATATAATTCTTCAGAAATTAGATGAAATTTGAAGTTAATATAAGTCTTAAGAAAATATGGTTAAAATTGAAGTGTATACAAGTCTTCGGAAAATCTGATGAAATTTGAAGTGAATATAAGTCTTCAGAAAATCTGATGAAATTTGAAATGAATATAAGTCTTCAGAAAATATGATGAAATTTGAAGTAAATATAAGTCTTCAGAAAATATGGTTAATATTGAAGTGAATACAAGTCTTAGAAAATCTGATGAAATTTGAAGTGAATATAAGTCTTTAGAAAATCTGATGAAATTTGGAGTGAATATAACTCTTCAGAAAATATGATGAAATTTGAAGTGAATATAAGTCTTAAGAAAATCTGGTTAAAATTGAAGTGAATACAAGTCTTGAAAGGTGAAATTTTAAGTGAATAATAGTCTTCAGAAAGTCTGATGAAATTTAAAGTGAATATAAGTCTTCAGATAATCTGGCAAAATTTGAAGTTAATATAAGTCTCCAAAAAATCTGGTGAAACTCGAAGTGAATATAAGTCTTGGAAAATCTGATGAAATTTGAGTGAATATAAGTCTTGAAAATCTTGTGAAAATTGAAGAATATAACTCTTGGAAAATCGATGAAATTTGAGTGAATATAGTCTTCCCAAAATCTAATGATATTTGAAGTGAATATAAGTCATCGAAAAATTAGATGAAATTTGAAGTGAATATAAGTTTTCAGAAAATCCTGTTAAAATTTAAGTGAATACAAGTCTTCAAAACAATGAAATATGAGTGAATATAAGTCTCTGAGAAAATATGATGAAATTTGAAGTGAATATAACTCTTCAGAAGATATGATGAAATTTTAAGTGAATATAAGTCTTCAGAAAATCTGGTGAAACTTGAAGTGAATTTAAGTCTTCAGAAAATCTGATGAATTTTGAAGAGAATATAAGTCTTCAGAAAATCTGGTGTAACTTGAAGTGGATATAATTCTTCAGAAATTAGATGAAATTTGAAGTTAATATAAGTCTTAAGAAAATATGGTTAAAATTGAAGTGAATACAAGTCTTCGGAAAATCTGATGAAATTTGAAGTGAATATAAGTCTTCAGAAAATCTGATGAAATTTGAAATGAATATAAGTCTTCAGAAAATATGATGAAATTTGAAGTAAATATAAGTCTTCAGAAAATATGGTTAAAATTGAAGTGAATACAAGTCTTCAGAAAATCTGATGAAATTTGAAGTGAATATAAGTCTTTAGAAAATCTGATGAAATTTGAAGTGAATATAACTCTTCAGAAAATATGATGAAATTTGAAGTGAATATAAGTCTTAAGAAAATCTGGTTAAAATTGAAGTGAATACAAGTCTTCAGAAAATCTGATGAAATTTTAAGTGAATAATAGTCTTCAGAAAGTCTGATGAAATTTAAAGTGAATATAAGTCTTCAGATAATCTGGCAAAGTTTGAAGTTAATATATGTCTCCAAAAAATCTTGTGAAACTCGAAGTGAATATAAGTCTTCAGAAAATCTGATGAAAGTTGAAGTGAATATAAGTCGTCAGAAAATCTTGTGAAAATTGAAGAGAATATAACTCTTCAGAAAATCTGATGAAATTTGAAGTGAATATAAGTCTTCCTAAAATCTAGTGATATTTGAAGTGAATATAAGTCTTCAAAATTAGATGAAATTTGAAGTGAATATAAGTCTTCAGAAAATCTTGTTAAAATTTAAGTGAATACAAGTCTTCAAAACTCTAATGAAATATGAAGTGAATATAAGTCTACAGAATATCTGATGAAATTTGAAGTGAATATAACTCTTCAGAAGATATGATAAAATTTTAAGTGAATATAAGTCTTCAGAAAATCTGGTGAAACTTGAAGTGAATTTAAGTCTTCAGAAAATCTGATGAATTTTGAAGAGAATATAAGTCTTAGGAAAATCTCGTAACTTGAAGTGGATATAATTCTTCAGAAATTAGATGAAATTTGAAGTTAATATAAGTCTTAAGAAAATATGGTTAAAATTGAAGTGAATACAAGTCTTCGGAAAATCTGATGAAATTTGAAGTGAATATAAGTCTTCAGAAAATCTGATGACATTTGAAATGAATATAAGTCTTCAGAAAATATGATGAAATTTGAAGTAAAAATAAGTCTTCAGAAAATATGGTTAAAATTGAAGTGAATTCTAGTCTTCAGAAAATCTGATGAAATTTGAAGTGAATATAAGTCTTTAGAAAACCTGGTTAAAATTGAAGTGAATACAAGTCTTCAGAAAATCTGATGAAATTTTAAGTGAATAATAGTCTACAGAAAGTCTGATGAAATTTAAAGTGAATATAAGTCTTCAGATAATCTGGCAAAATTTGAAGTTAATATAAGTCTCCAAAAAATCTGGTGAAACTCGAAGTGAATATTAGTCTTCAGAAAATCTGATGAAATTTGAAGTAAATATAAGTCTTGAGAAAATCTGGTGAAAATTTAAGTGAATATAACTCTTCAGAAAATTAGATGAAATTTGAAGTGAATATAAGTCTTCATAAAATCTGGTGAAACTTGAAGTGAATATAAGTCTTCAGAAAATCTTGTTAAAATTTAAGTGAATACAAGTCTTCAAAAAATCTGATGAAATTTGAAGTGAATATAAGTCTACAGAAAATCTGATGAATTTTGAAGTAAATATAAGTGTAACACCCCAATTCTACCCCGCATAATTATATAATAATATCAGAGTTTCAAAATTCCATTATACAAAACAGAGGCATCACATCTTCGCATTTCCAACAATGAGCATTATAATGCACATCAAAATCATTATACGAATCTTCATAATTCATAATATAGACATATGAATATTCACAGCACAGCGAATATGTTTGCAAAATATATATAACATCATGTTGTCATCCATAGACAAGGTTATCACATAATAAGATAGTATATACAAACTATCCTATCAAAATAATGGCGTCCAAATCCAGGGTGTTACTACCGAGGCGAGCGACACAAATAAAGTGACTCTTAATCCTACTCATCCTCGGGATCACTTGCGTTACCAATATATAGGTGTTGAAACAAGTAAAGGATGAGATAATTCAAAACATATAATTAGAAACAATGATGGAATATATAGAGCAGTTGGATTTATAATTGATATAAGTTAAATAAAGTATATCAACATATATTTAAACTTACATACTTTAAATTAGCAATTGGTTTATAAATCAACATTAACTTCATCACATAATCATTATCTTCACATCAACACGAAACACCATGTCTTCGCAATTCAATTATCATTCATCAATTAAGAACTCAATGATAAACAACTCGAACATAAACATAACAGACTCCAAAATAAAAATAATGGACTCCATGAGACACGACTTTGTTATGCATGTGGTACCCATCGCTTAATAGTAATTAGGGACATGGCATGAAGCAAACTAGGCATAAAAGCCATCATCGCTTGGCATAGCGCTCTTGCATGAAATGTATGTGACTCGATACATAGACCACACAACAACATATCATCATCGCTCATCACAATTGACATAAAGTCTTGCCATATTTATTCACATCACATAGGCATGTCATGCATCACATAAACAACAGTATTCGAATTATTATTGTCGCCAAACATCACCGTCGAATTAATCTATCAATTCCCAAAATGGAGGATAGTAAAACATCAATAATCATCATCATTCTTTTTGAAGCCTGTTTATAAACATCAACTCAAAATCGGATGGTTCATATCTTAAAATGATCGAAACTCAATCAGGGTCAATTCTAAGTATTTAGCCTATTTCGGGTTGTCGGAAAATTAGATGAAATTTGAAGTTAATATAAGTCTTCAGAAAATCTTGTTAAAATTTAAGTGAATACAAGTCTTCAAAAAATGTGATGAAATTTGAAGTGAATATAAGTCTATAGAAAATCTGATGAATTTTGAAGTAAATATAAGTCTTCAGAAAATATGATGAAATTTGAAGTGAATATAAGTCTTGAGAAAATATGATGAAATTTGAAGTGAATATAAGTCTTGGAAAATGGTGAAATTTGAAGTGAATATAAGTCTTGAAAATCGATGAATTTAAGTGAATATAAGTCTTCAGAAAATCTGGTGTAACTTGAAGTGAATATAATTCTTCAGAAATTAGATGTAATTTAAAGTTAATATAAGTCTTAAGAAAATATGGTTAAAATTGAAGTGAATACAAGTCTTCAGAAAATCTGATGAAATTTTAGTTAATATAAGTCTTGAAAATCATGACATTTGAAATGAATATAAGTCTTCAGAAAATATGATGAAATTTGAAGTAAATATAAGTCTTGGAAAATATGGTTAATATTGAGTGAATACAAGTCTTGAAAATCGATGAAATTTGAAGTGAATATAAGTCTTGAAAATCGATGAAATTTCAGTGAATATAACTCTTCAGAAAATATGATGAAATTTGAAGTGAATATAAGTCTTAAGAAAATCTGGTTAAAATTGAAGTGAATACAAGTCTTCAGAAAATCTGATGAAATTTTAAGTGAATAATAGTCTATAGAAAGTCTGATGAAATTTAAAGTGAATATAAGTCTTCAGATAATTTGGCAAAATTTGAAGTTAATATTGTTCTTGCAGGAAAAACCTCGTTAAAGATATTTTAGGGATTTGGAAGCTGAATTGTCGTGACTCAAGTCCCACTTATGATTGTCTTGTTTATCTTATGGGAGCCCTATTTATATATGTCCTTCCATGGAGCCATCCTTCCCCTTCCGTAACTGCCCTGATGCATTTAACCATGGCTTGAAGGAAGGCAGTTAACTGTTATAGCTTGTGATGATTCATTATGTATCGTCTCATAAAGGCTCTTAGGATTCTTCAAGCCCTAGCGATAGCGTCTTACTCCACCCGGGCCTCGACTTGGATAAACGATGAGATACATCTAGGGCGATCGACCCATTCTCACCGGATCCGGGTGGGATAAGAACCCTGTCCTTGGGTCGAGACTATCTCGGGTTACGCATTCCTCTTTCGGACTACTATCTCGGCTAAATTTTATGCATGATCATAAGCCCCTTGGTGTACGGTTTAAACTCTTTGAATTGTGTGACAAAGCGATTCTGAATCCTTAATCCCTTAGCGAGATGCATACTTAAAACCTTTAAAATATGTGCATTGACTATTGCCTCATTAACGGTCCTGTATCCGAATGATTACCTATAAATGAGGGAAAGTGATTTTCTTTCCCTCTTACTCATTATATCACATTTATTAAGCTCTCCAAGAAATTCTCCTCTACATATTTCCACAAGCCCTCTTGCATCCTTCATGTCGGTTGCCTCATAAACCCTTCTTTCAGTCAATCGATCATCAACTCGGTATCCTCTTTTCTTTACATTGCTTTGTTTTAATCCAAACATGGTCGTTATTAGAATCGATGATTTGGTCATAAAATCCACTTAGGAAGCGAGCGTAAAACTCGTTAGGGGAATGCATGCGAGATGGTGATGCCCATGGAATGTGACCTAAAGAGAGTCTGGACGGGGTTTGCGCTAAAGTTTTGCCGATAGTGATTACGACCTTGACTCTTGAGGTTCGGTGGGTGATAATGGAAACCAACCGATTGATCAAAGGAGAAATTTGAGCTTTAAGCAAAGTCGATGGGATGTCGAAATCATTGCTCTGCTCTCTTTGGAATGTCTAGTCTACGAAGCAGGATGATGCGTGATTCTAGAATCTTGTGAGTCGGGAGGTGTTTGTATGATCCGCCCCAAAGAGTCGAGATAAGATGATTTTACTTTTATCTTTGGAGTCATCGAGGAGTTTGGCATTCAATTCCCTCTTTCAGGCTTTGAAGCAGGCATTCTCCAGACCATTAGCGTGGCACCCTCGACTCAGTCAAGCAGTGGGGTTTTATCTGAGCCTTTAGTAATCTGCAACCTTATCCATAGCCCCACCATCGGTGTTCTTTTCCTTTTTCGAGATAAAGGCGTTGAACTTGGGTGGGTTGCCATCGGTGGCATCCCAAAGAACTTCCTCAAGCCTACTCAACTTTAAAGGCTACAAAGGCGTTTATTCGAGTAAGATGTGGGTCTCGGTGCCTCGAGTTGTTTATGGTGTGATGGGCATCATAAATTCCCTCATCTTGGACTTGTACCACTTCTATTTCAAACCGATTATGGTGCTTAGAGACCCTTTCTTTAGAAATCTTGGACTCCTTCAGATCGGGGTCAGGAATGCCTTGTCTCCAGGAGTCCCGAGCTTCCTGGTAAGATTCTCCAATTAGCTTTACTCTACTACTCTTTACTTGTATTCTAATCTTTTTTTGTTTTATTACAACGGACAAAATGGTACCATGTCCGTGAAAGGCGGAGAGCTAATGGTAGCGGCTCGTGCTGCATGATGATGGCGGTCCTCAGGACCAAGTCCAGCTTGGTAGGTGGTGCGTGTTAGAAGAGGAAGAGCGTCTCGATCAGGACACATGCCGAGACTACCATCATTACGCTTCCCATTGAAGCATACCGAGGCCGAACCAGCCCCAGAGTCTATCCAGAAGAGGTGAGACCGTCATGGGAAGCGAGAACAACTCGAGATTGGGCTATTTCCAATTTGTTAAAGGCGGTGATAGTTCGGCCGAGCTTCCATGAGAAGAATGGATTGGGCTCACGGCTTTGATGGTCTTAAGTTTTGTATGACCATCTCAGCGCCACCAATGTGAACAAATGACAAATCTAGGTTCTGACGGATCACCAAGCATTTGAGTTCATACGATGAGGTGTGTGCTCACTCATGATCTGTTCGAATCGGGTGATAATGTGGAGAAGAAAAGACCGGTGGAGGCGGTCAAGAGATTAGCCGACAACGAGCAATTCCTTTCGATGCCAACAATGTACTCGAGAACAAACTCAAGGCTGATACCATCACGGATCTTGAGAAGAAGAACTGGAAGCAATCAAGTGGATAAAGGTTTTAGAGGACGAGCTCACCCGGGCCGAAGTTCACCTCAGGATGTCAACCAAATTTCAAGATTACGGAGTCATGCCCGAGATGAAGATGCATTGAAGAAATCTCGGATGGGCATCTTTGGATCTTGGGGATTTGGCTTTCGATTGGGCCAAGCTCAAGTCAATTGCACTGTATCCGACATAGATATCTCGGAGTTGATTTCTTCAAGACCATCGTAGATGGAAAGTTGGTGGAGGTCGATGAAGATGATAGCGAGACCACGATTAGCAGAAGGAAACACTAATGTGGATGCGATCGACCTACGAATTTTCTTTGCTCCTTTTATGTTTTAGTATTTACGTAGTTAGTCATCCCTTTGGTGGATGCATTTGTACTCGAATATGCCTGCAAATATTTTAATTGTTTTGATGTTTTGCTATTGACTTTAATGCTCCACTAAATGCTTATTGCGTGCATAGTTGTGAACTTTTATGTAGCCTACCAGAGCCATAGGATGCGTGACGATCCTAATGGTTTTGAGATAACCACATAACAATGGTTCGCACTCTAGCGTACACCTCCGGTAACCACGGTTCCAGGAAGAGAGAAAGCTTTGGAGGAACAGCAGAAACTTCGATTAAGATTCTTCTCCTATATGATTTGAAGGTTGTTGGGAGGAGCAGAGCCTTCGAGGTTGAGCCTCTATAGGGTTGATCCGAGAGGATTGAGCCCACCGAGGTTGACCGGAGGGTTGAGCATCTATAGTGTTGATGCGAGATGGATTCGAGCCAACGGAGGTTGACGGAGGGTTGAGACCTCTATAGGGTTGATCAGTGGCGGATTCGAGCCCAACAGGGGTTGACCCGGAGGGTTGAGCCTCTATGGGGTTGATCCAGAGGCGGATTGAGCCAACCGAGGTTGGCGGAGGGTTCGAGCCTCATGGGGTTGATCAAGGGCGGTTGAGCCCAACCGAGGTTGACCGGAGGTTGAGCCTCTATAGGGTTGATCGGGCGGATTCGAGGAACCGGGTTGATCGAGGGTTCGAGCCTCTAGGGTTGATCAAGAGGCGGATTGAGCCCAACCGAGGTTGACGGAGGGTTGAGAGCCTCTATGGGTTGATCCGAGATGGATTTAGAGCCCAAAGGGTTGACCCGGAGGTTCGAGCCTCTATAGGGTTGATCAGGAGCGGTTCAAAGCCCAACCGAGGGTTGACGGAGGGTTGTTCCGGTGGAAATAGAGCCTTTTTGAAGAGGGTTTTTGGTGGTGAGGAGCGATTCGGGGCCGAGCTCAGTGATCGTGCCTAATGATTCGCCATTTCTTTCTAAGGATCGGATCTTTTTACACAATTTTATTTTATAGATGCCTCATTAAAACCACGGCCTTGCCTAGGAAAGAGTGCACCTTTTATTATTACATTAAAATGCTTAACTAAAATAAAACTTAAGATTGACAATGTTCGGTCCTCGGCAACTACGATCCGTCAGTGTTTCGACTTGTATCCGTTTTGTAACTCCTCCAGAGACCTGACGGTCCCTATTGGGATCTAACTTACCCCTTCTTGGTAGGATCTGTCACTTTTTAAGTACTAAATCTCAGACCTTGAAGCCACGTTGTTTCACCGTGAGTTGAAGCGTCAATTAGATTCTGTTTGCCGCCATTTCCCTTGATATGGTTTGTCCCTTATCTCATCCAAAGATCCGCCTCTTCATTCAAAACTTTTATTGGATTCCTCTTCAAAGTTCTCCCGTCAGAGAAGACCAAAACAACCTCATAGGTATCATGGCATCGACAAGAAAACCATCCTAAAGGTATCTTGAGTCGTGGAATGGTTGTGGTATGGTATGCCTACAACACTTGGTAAATCTGCCCACAGGTCCTTGGTGAATCTAGCTTCTTTTTATAGCATTTAATATTACCTTGTTAGCAACCGTACTGTCCATTTTACTGTGGGTGCTTCACATATATAAATTTGTTTTGAATTCAGCTCCTTACGGAACTACCATAGGGCACTTAAATTAACTCCGGTTATACGAGACAATGACTGGGGTAACCCAAATAGGCAAATGATACTCCTCGAAGCTTGAACTCGATCCGCCGAGATCCGAGCACGCCTCTTCCTCCACCCACTTAGTAAAATAGTCCTGTTCAATGGGGAACTTAGGTTGTCCGGGGCCCTTGAGACAGCCCCTAAGATGTCATTTATCGATAAAAGGCCACGGGCAAGCAGCGTCAGGAACTCGGATGGAGTGTGAATGGCTGGGCGAAAGTTTGACACTTTGAACAACGTGCCCGCGTATTCTGGAACAGTCCTTTGTTAGAGTAGGCCGGTAATACCCGCCATAAGATCCGGCCGGCTAGGCTCTTCCCCTCCATGATTTCCACAACTCCTCATGAACCTCTTTCACCACCATTGATATATCCTTCTCAGCACACAACTAGCATAGGGAGTTGCGCCCAGAGCCAGTATAGTTTCCGGACTCCACCACAAACTGGATGAGACTTTCTTGATTAGTTTGGCCTTATCCCGTCCTTGGGTAGCATATCTTATTGTAGATAGCAAATAGTGAACTCATCCACCATCATCCTCTTCATGAATAGCCGAGGACTCTTCCTTTTCAATCTTTTGACACGGGAAGCTTCTCTTATGACCGATTTGTTCATCCGGATCCTTAGAACTAGCCAACAGGACGGAGATCATTAAGGTATTTTCTTCTAAGGCTCATGACATATTTCAAAGACATCGAACCATGAGCTTAGTGAAGCGACATGTTGTACATACTTTGCTAAAGTAGGGTCCTTAAATGCGAAATGATCCGTCCACTTGACCACCAGCGTGATACGATGCGAACTACAGGTGGTTACTCCGAAACCTCGAGGCTAGCCTCGAGACCGATAGCCGAGATCCTCGTTCTGCAGATTGTTACTTGTTGAGAACCCAAATGAAGAGATACTCAACATCATTCCTCTCAGACCAGAACCACCCGCATGCCTCTTAAGATTAGACGAGCCATCAATGAGGCATAATCCATTTTAGTAGGGACCTCTCCCGTGGAAATAAGCTCCCCATGAAGTCGGCGGGATTGGGGTTTGATCTTTGGTATGAGGGCTGGCGTCTAATACTCGATAGTTCCATGGATACCATCCTTCCTAGTCGGCTTCTTGAATACACACCGGTAGGAAATTGGTCCTCACCGGATGGGATACCCAAGGTGCGAGCTTTAGATGCGGTCGTCACAAGTGCAGTGTCAATTTATCAATCTTCTACGGGCTTACCGCCTTTTAACACTTTACTTACAAAATAATAGGTGTCCCCTCTTCCGTGTCTTGGACGATGCGGGCCCAGTTGCTGCATCCGTGCAAGTATAGTGTCAGCGAGAACCTTCTTTGGTGCGATTAGCACGGTCTTGGCAGTGGTGCTTTAATCAGTTGAAGGCTTCTTACGCGCGGCCGTCCACTCGGTAGGCTCTTCTTAATTGCCGAGAAGAAATGGATGGACTTGTCACTTGAAGATAGGAAGCGAGACAACGCGCCAAGCGGCCGGTTAGTCATTGTACTTCTCGTCTGAGAGTCGGACTTTGCATGTCGATGATCGCTTGACACTTATCAAGGTTGGCCTCGATACTCGATTTGTAAGCATGAAACCGGGACCTTGCGGCTTGTGAGCGTACACTTGTCGGGGTTCGGGCGCATATTGAACCACCGCTGCGAAGGTCTCACGATATACATCATGATCGCTCTACGATGTGGTTTTGATCACCATGTCATCTATGTACACCTCAATATTACGACCGATCGAGCAAGCACCATATTATCGGCCTACGGTAGGTTGTAGGCATTTTCAAACCAACGGCATAACCACAATAAAAAATTCTTCCGATTACATCATGAAGGCGGTCTTTGATGCATCAATCGGGTTCATCCGGATCGATTGTGCAGATGCATCCAAAAACTCGAGGCCGAGCTTGGAGGAAGTCGATCAGCCGATCAATGTGAAGGAGGTAGGGATCCTGGGCATGCTGTTGATTCGGTGAAGTCACATTCTCCACTTGCCATTCTTCTTTTCACCATAACCACGTTGGATAGCCAAGTTGGGTCTGCACCTCCACGTGGCTTACCCTTTTAATAGCTTCCTACCTCCTCACGAGGGCAACTTCCCTTTCTTCTCCATCTTCCGCTTCCTTTGTGATAAACGGCCCGGGATCAATTAACAAATGGTGGCACATGATCTGGGTCTATACACGTATATCAAGCGGTTTCCAAGCGAAAAGGTCTAGATGCATGCTTTGGACTATCTCGATCCTCCTCCAGCGGGAGGTATCTGGGCGCCCGTTATAGGGGTACTTCATGGTCGGGAGCAGTGTTGATAGTACGCCTCAAGTGCATTAAGCGACGGACGTCCGATGATGATATTATAAGGTGATGGCGCGTTAACTACCAAGTACCTAACACAGTGAGTTTTGCACTTTCTCCATCCCAAAGTAGTTAATGCGAGAGATACCCGAACCTGCACTACTTGAAGAACCCAACAAGGGTCCGCTAAAAGTAACTCATTCGACTCAAAGCCCATTCCCTTGAAGGCTTCCTAGTAGAGGACATCACGGAACTTCCGGATCAATCAACAGCGCTTTACACCAGTCTCGGTTGTGCCGATCACCATGGGATCATTTCATGTGTAAAACCTCTTTGGCGTCCTCACGAGAAAGTTATCACTCGGGATCGAACCTTGAAGTTCCAATGCGGAGAACATGCAGGACCCACGAGCACCTCTTCCTGGTGAACTAGTGGATCCGCCTCGGCAAAACCTCCTAAAATAGTGTTGAGGGTGTGTGGGATGATCTCACCTCTTTCACCTCTTCCACAGCTTTACCCTTTTCTTGGACTCGGAATCGAAGCGGGTCCTCCTCGGGACAGTCGCGTTCTCGTCCGCCGGATCTTCCTCGCGATGTTGACGCCTCTTTGCTTTCACTTTTCAATCTCTCTTATATTTGTGTCTGGGATTCTATGGTATGGCCCTTGAGACGATGAAATTAGCACCACGCTCCGGGGTCCTCCCGAACCGTGGGTCAACTGCCTCCAAGGGTGGTAAGTAGTTCAAATGATTAATATCCGGAGGATGTCTTCCATTACGGTATTGGGGGTGTGAGCGTCTCCTGGGCTGAAGCGTAGCGGGCGTGACGACCGCATCCGGGCTCGTTCACGTGGTGGCAACATCTAGGTGGTCGGGTGCGTTAGATGGCCCGACCCCACTCCTGAAGTCTCGAGCACTTCTCCATGTTGCTCTCTCTCCCTTCACATGCTTTTCGGCGGGAATGATCTCGTCCATGCTCTTGGTGGCTTTTGGGCTAAAGACTCATTGAGCGGCCGACTTTAAGGCCATCTTGGAATGCGTACAAATATCTCACAATTGGGGTGTGAGACTTTTATGGTTCCTGTTGAACCTAGCCATGAAATCCGTGGTGACTCGGGAAGAGTGCTTCACGTTGAAGAGGAGGTGTTGGCCACCTTGCGATGTCGATTAGTAGAGAGCTGGCGAATGATCTTTGGTTGAAGTCTTGATAGCTCACTTCATGACAATAGGCATCCCATTATGCAGTAAGGCCGATTCTCTAAAGGTACTGCCATCGACTTGCATAAGGAATCGGTTGCTGAATAAGAGCCATTGTGTTGTGTAGCAATGATGTGTTTCTCGAGGGATCTGTCTTGCCATCATATGATGCCCGATCTGGGTTTGATGTCATCGGAGCGACATCCTCCTGTTGCTCAGGACAAAGGCGTAGCTCCGGAGGTTCCTTCCGTGTGCCCTGTTTAGTCAAAACTCTTCGGTGAAGGGCTTGAACATTGTCTGAAGAGTTTCATTATCTTGGCGCGGTCATCGATCATGTTGGCCAATTGAGATTAGATCTGTGGATCTGTTGGTGAAGTTTGAGACATTGAAATGCTGTGTGTGTTTATGTGTGTGTGCGGCACGGGATTGATTTCACCGAGGCCCCACGGTGGACGCCAATGTTCTTGCGGGAAAACCTCGTTAAAGATATTTTAGGGATTTGGAAGCTCAAGTGTCGTGACTCAAGTCCCAAGAGCTTATGATTGTCTTGCGTATCCTTTGGCGGAACCTATTTATATCCGTCCTTCCATGGAGCCATCCTTCCTTAGTGGCCGCTGATGCATTTAACCATGGCTAAAGGAAGGAAGTTAAGCATTACGACTTGTGATGATTCGGTATGTAACGTCTCATAAAGGCTCTTAGGATTCTTCAGCCCCTAGCGATAACGTCTTACTCACGGGCCTCCGACTCGGATAAGCCCAGCGAGATACATCTCGGGGCGACCCGACCCGTTCTCACAGGATCCGGTTGGATAAGAACCCAGTCCTTGGGTCCGAGACCTATCTCGGGTCACGGCATTCCTCTTTACGGACTACTATCTCGGCTAAGGATTTTATGCATGATCAAATATAAGTCTCCAAAAAATCTAGTGAAACTCGAAGTGAATATAAGTCTTCAGAAAATCTGATGAAATTTGAAGTAAATATAAGTTTTCAGAAAATCTGGTGAAAATTGAAGTGAATATAACTCTTCAGAAAATCTGATGAAATTTGAAGTGACTATAAGTCTTCATAAAATCTGGTGAAACTTGAAGTGAATATAAGTCCTCGAGGAATTAGATGAAATTTGAGTGAATATAAGTCTTGAAAAATCTTGTTAAAATTTAAGTGAATACAAGTCTTCAAAAAATCTGATGAAATTTGAAGTAAATATAAGTCTACAGAAAATCTGATGAATTTTGAAGTAAATATTAGTCTTCAGAAAATATGATGAAATTTGAAGTGAATATAAGTGTAACGCCCGTTTTTAATTAATATTAAAATGTATTAATATTTTCAAATTACTGATCGATGTTTATTGTGTGACTTGCGAGAATAATTATATTAATTAATATATCTATTAATTTATCTGCGATTCCGGTTCGGTCCGT
>CM038796.1:7494292-7544038 GCA_021764765.1 Vicia sativa
ATATTCACTTCAATTTCACAGTTTCACAGACTTATATTCACTTCAAATTTCGCCAGTTTTGAACTTTATATTCACTTCAAATTTCATCATTATTAAGATTTATGTTCACTTCAAGTTTTACTAGATTTTACGAAGACTTATATTCACTTCAATTTCACCAATTTTACGAAGACTTATGTTCACTTAAAATTTCATCATAGTTTTAGAAGACTTATATTCACTTCAAATTTCCTTCGATTTTCTAAAGACTTATATTCCTTCAAGTTTCATCGAGATATTACGAAGACTTATATTCTTCAAATTTCATCAAATTATCTTAGATTTATGTTCACTTAAATTTTTCATGATTTTACGAAGACTTATATTCACTTCAATTTTCACGGTTTTACGAGGCTTATATTCACTTCAATTTTCATCAAATTTTAGAAAGACTTATATTCACTTCAATTTCATCTAATTTTATATTCATTCAATTTTTTAAATTTATTTTACATTCAAATTTCATAATATTTTCTTGAGATTTATATTCACTTCAAATTTCTCAGATTATCTTGATTTATATTCACTTCATTTTCACAAGATTTTTGAAGACTTATATTCACTTCAATTTCACTAGTTTTAAAGACTTATATTCACTTCAAATTTCATTTGTTTTGAACTTATATTCACTTCAATTTCATCAGTTATCACTGAATTTATGTTCCTTCCAAATTTTCTGATTTTATGAGCTTTTATATTCGTCAATTTTCATCAAATTTTCTAAGACTTATATTCACTTCAAATTTCATCATTTTACGAGACTTATATTCACTTCAAATTTCATCAAATTATTTAATGATTTATATTTACTTTAAATTTTAATTTATTTTCTTAAGATTTGTATTCATTTCAAATTTCATCAGGTTATCTTAAGATTTATGTTCACTTCAATTTTCACCAGATTTTATGAAGAGTTATATTCACTTCAAATTTAATCAAATTTTTAAAGACTTATATTCACGTCAATTTTCATCAAATTTTCTGAAGACTTATATTCACATCAATATTTTTAAATTTATTTTTACTTCAAATTTCATTATATTTTCTTGAGATTTATATTTACTTTAAATTTCATCAGATTATCTTAAGATTTATGTTCACTTCAATTTTCACATGATTTTTTGAAGACTTATTCTCACTTAAATTTTCACTAGATTCCTAAAGACTTATATTCACTTCAAATTTCATGATTTTTGAAGACTTATATTCACTTCAAATTTCATCATTATCTTAAGATTTATGTTCATAATTTTTTTTCATCAATTTTATGAAGACTTATATTCACTTCAATTTTCACTTTTTTACGAAGACTTATATTCACTTCAAATTTCATCATATTTTAGAACACTATTCACTTCAAATTTCATCAAATTTTTTAAGATTTATATTTACTTTAAATTTTTAATATATTTTCTTAAGATTTATATTCACTTCAAATTTCATCGAATTATCTTAAGATTTATGTTCACTTAAATTTTCACGATTTTACGAAGACTTATATTCACTTCAAATTTCATGAAATTTTCTAAGAACTTATATTCACTTCAAATTTCATCAATTTTAAAGAGACTTATATTCACTTCAATTTTTTATAATTATTTTTCCTTCAAATTTCATTATATTTTCTTGAGACTTATATTCACTTTAATTTCATCAGTTATCTTAGTTATATTCACTTCATTTTCACAAGATTTTTGAAGACTTATATTCCTTAAATTTCATAGATTTTAAGACTTATATTCACTTCAAATTTCATTGGATTTTCGGAAGATTTATATTCACTTCCAATTTCATCAGATTATCTTAAGATTTATGTTCTCTTAAATTTTCACCAGGTTTTCGAAGACTTATATTCACTTCAATTTCACCAAATTTACGACTTATATTCACTTAATTTAATCATATTTTAAAGAGA
This sequence comes from Vicia sativa, assembly GCA_021764765.1. Lineage (NCBI taxonomy): Eukaryota > Viridiplantae > Streptophyta > Magnoliopsida > Fabales > Fabaceae > Vicia > Vicia sativa. Next base: position 7,496,247 of record CM038796.1, read on the forward strand.
CTTATATTCACTTCAAATTTCATCAAATTTTCTAAGACTTATTCACATCAATTTATTTTTACTTCAAATTTCATTATATTTTCTTGAGATTTATATTTACTTTAAATTTCATCAGATTATCTTAAGATTTATGTTCACTTCAATTTTCACATGATTTTTTGAAGACTTATTTCACTTAAATTTTCATAGATTCCTAAAGACTTATATTCACTTCAAATTTCATCGGATTTTCGGAACACTTATATTCACTTCAAATTTGATCAGATTATCTTACGATTTATGTTCACTTAATTTTTCACCACATTTTATGAAGACTTATATTCACTTCAATTTCATCAAATTTTTACGAGACTTATATTCACTTCAAATTCATCATACAGAACTTATATTCACTTCAAATTTCATCAAATTATTTAAGATTTATATTCACTAAATTTCATATATTTTCTTAAGACTTATATTCACTTCAAATTTCATCAGGTTATCTTAGATTTATATTCACTAAATTTTCATCAGTTTTCGAATATATTCACTTCAAATTTCTCAAATTTTCTAAAGACTTATATTCACTTCAAATTTCATCTAATTTTACGAGACTTATATTCACTTCAATTTTTTTAAAATTGATTTTTTCACTTCAAATTTCTTATATTTTCTTGGTTATATTTACTTTAAATTTCATAAGTTATCTTGAGATTTATATTCTTCAATTTTCACAAGATTTTTGAAGACTTATATTCATAAATTTCATATTTTCTCGAACTTATATTCACTTCAAATTTCATGATTTTTGAATTTATATTCACTTCAAATTTCATCTATTGATTATCTTAAGATTTATGTTCTCTTAAATTTTCACAGATTTTATAGAGACTTATATTCCTTCAATTTTCACCAAATACGAAGACTTATATTCCTTCAAATTTAATTATATTTTACGAGACTTATATTCACTTCAAATTTCATAATTTTCTGAGACTTATATTCACATCAATTTATTTTTAACTTCAAATTTCATTATATTTTCTTGAGATTTATATTTACTTTAAATTTCATCAGATTATCTTAAGATTTATGTTCACTTCAATTTTCACATGATTTTTTGAAGACTTATATTCACTTCAATTTTCACTAGATTTCTAAGACTTATATTCACTTCAAATTTCATCATTTTTAGAACTTATATTCACTTCATTTCATCAGTTATCTTGATTTATGTTCATAATTTTCACCAGATTTATGAAGACTTATATTCCTTCAATTTTCACCAAATTTTACGAAGACTTATATTCACTTCAAATTTAATCATATTTTTACGAAGACTTATATTCACTTCAAATTTCATCAATTTTTAATGATTTATATTTACTTCAAATTTCAATATATTTTCTTAAGATTTATATTCACTTCAAATTTCATCGAGTTATCTTAAGATTTATATTCACTTATTTCCACAGTTTTCGAAGACTTATATTCACTTCAATTTTGTAGAATTTTCTAAAGACTTATATTCACTTCAAATTTCATCTAATTTTGAAGACTTATTCACTTCAATTTTCTTTTTTAAAATTATTTTACTTCAAATTTCATAATATTTTCTTAAGTTTATATTCACTTCAAATTTCATCAGTTATCTTGAGTTTATATTCATTTAATTTCACAAGATTTTTGAAAACTTATATTCACTAAATTTCACTAGATTTTCTGAGACTTATATTCCTTAAATTCATGGATTTTTGAATTTATATCACTTCAAATTTCATTCAGTTATCTTAAGATTTATATTCACTTAAATTTTCATCAGTTTTCTGAGACTTATATTCACGTCAATTTTCACCAAATATTCTGAAGACTTGTATTCACTTCAAAGTTAATCATATTTTCTGAAGACTTATATTCACTTCAAATTTCATCAAATTTTCTAAAGACTTATATTCACATCAATTTATTTTTACTTCAAATTTCATTATATTTTCTTGAGATTTATATTTACTTTAAATTTCATCAGATTATCTTAAGATTTATGTTCACTTCAATTTTCACATGATTTTTTGAAGACTTATTCTCACTTAAATTTTCACTAGATTTCTAAAGACTTATATTCACTTCAAATTTCATCAGTTTGAAGACTTATATTCACTTCAAATTTCATCAGTTATCTAAGTTATATTCATAATTTTCATCAGATTTGAACTTATATTCACTTCAATTTTCACAAATTTTTAGAGACTTATATTCACTCAAATTTCATCTTATTTTACGAGACTTATATTCACTTCAAATTTCATCAAATTATTTAATGATTTATATTTACTTTAAATTTTAATATATTTTCTTAAGATTTGTATTCATTTCAAATTTCATCAGGTTATCTTAGGATTTATGTTCACTTCAATTTTCACCAGATTTTCTGAAGACTTATATTCACTTCAAATTTTATGAAATTTTCTAAAGACTTATGTTCACTTCAAATTTAATCTAATTTTCTGAAGACTTATATTCACATCAATTTTTTTAAAATTGATTTTTACTTCAAATTTCATAATATTTTCTTGAGATTTATATTTACTTTAAATTTCATCAGATTATCTTCAGATTTATGTTCACTTCAATTTTCACAAGATTTTTTGAAAACTTATATTCACTTAAATTATCACTAGATTTTCTACAGACTTATATTCACTTCAAATTTCATCGGATTTTCGGAAGATTTATATTCACTTCCAATTTCATCAGATTATCTTAAGATTTATGTTCTCTTAAATTTTCACCAGATTTTATGAAGACTTATATTCACGTCAATTTTCACCAAATATTCTGAAGACTTGTATTCACTTCAAAGTTAATCATATTTTCTGAAGACTTATATTCACTTCAAATTTCATCAAGTTTTCTAAAGACTTATATTCACATCAATTTATTTTTACTTCAAATTTCATTATATTTTCTTGAGATTTATATTTACTTTAAATTTCATCAGATTATCTTAAGATTTATGTTCACTTCAATTTTCACATGATTTTTGAGACTTATTTCACTTAAATTTTCATAGATTTTAAGACTTATATTCACTTCAAATTTCATGATTTTTGGAGACTTATATTCACTTCAAATTTCATCGTTATCTTAGATTTATATTCATAATTTTTTAACACATTTTATGAAGACTTATATTCACTTCAATTTTCAAATTTTAGACTTATATTCACTTCAAATTTCATCATATTTTAAGACTTATATTCACTTCAAATTTCATCAAATTATTTAAGATTTATATTTACTTCAAATTTTATATATTTTCTTAAGATTTATATTCATTTCAAATTTCATCAGATTATCTTAGGATTTATGTTCACTTCAATTTTCACAGTTTTACGAAGACTTATATTCACTTAAATTTATGAATTTTTAAAGACTTATATTCACTTCAAATTTCATCAATTTTACGAAGACTTATATTCACATCAATTTTTTAAAATTGATTTTTACTTCAAATTTCATAATATTTTCTTGAGATTTATATTTACTTTAAATTTCATCAGATTATCTTCAGATTTATGTTCACTTCAATTTTCACAAGATTTTTTGAAAACTTATATTCACTTAAATTATCACTAGATTTTCTGCAGACTTATATTCACTTCAAATTTCATCGATTTTGGAACTTATATTCACTTCAATTTCATCAGTTATCTTAAATTTATATTCACTTAAATTTTCACAGTTTATGAAGACTTATATTCCTTCAAATTTCACCAATTTTTACGAGACTTGTATTCACTTCAAAGTTAATCATATTTTCTGAAGACTTATATTCACTTCAAATTTCATCAAATTTTCTAAAGACTTATATTCACATCAATTTATTTTTACTTCAAATTTCATTATATTTTCTTGAGATTTATATTTACTTTAAATTTCATCAGATTATCTTAAGATTTATGTTCACTTCAATTTTCACATGATTTTTTGAAGACTTATTCTCACTTAAATTTTCACTAGATTTCTAAAGACTTATATTCACTTCAAATTTCATCGGATTTTCGGAACACTTATATTCACTTCAAATTTGATCAGATTATCTTACGATTTATGTTCACTTAATTTTTCACCACATTTTATGAAGACTTATATTCACGTCAATTTTCACCAAATTTTCTGAAGACTTGTATTCACTTCAAATTTCGTCATATTTTCTGAAGACTTATATTCACTTCAAATTTCATCAAATTATTTAATGATTTATATTTACTTTAAATTTTAATATATTTTCTTAAGATTTGTATTCATTTCAAATTTCATCAGGTTATCTTAGGATTTATGTTCACTTCAATTTTCACCAGATTTTCTGAAGACTTATATTCACTTCAAATTTTATGAAATTTTCTAAAGACTTATGTTCACTTCAAATTTAATCTAATTTTCTGAAGACTTATATTCACATCAATTTTTTTAAAATTGATTTTTACTTCAAATTTCATAATATTTTCTTGAGATTTATGTTTACTTCAAATTTCATGATTATCTTAGTTATATTCACTTCAATTTCACATGATTTTTGAAGACTTATATTCATAAATTTCACTAGATTTTCTAAAGACTTATATTCACTTCAAATTTCATCGGATTTTCGGAAGACTTATATTCACTTCAAATTTCATCAGATTATCTTAAGATTTATATTCACTTAAATTTTCACCACATTTTATGAAGACTTATATTCACGTCAATTTTCACCAAATTTTCTGAAGACTTGTATTCACTTCAAATTTCGTCATATTTTCTGAAGACTTATATTCACTTCAAATTTCATCAAATTATTTAATGATTTATATTTACTTTAAATTTTAATATATTTTCTTAAGATTTGTATTCATTTCAAATTTCATCAGGTTATCTTAGGATTTATGTTCACTTCAATTTTCACCAGATTTTCTGAAGACTTATATTCACTTCAAATTTTATGAAATTTTCTAAAGACTTATGTTCACTTCAAATTTAATCTAATTTTCTGAAGACTTATATTCACATCAATTTTTTTAAAATTGATTTTTACTTCAAATTTCATAATATTTTCTTGAGATTTATATTTACTTTAAATTTCATCAGATTATCTTGATTTTGTTCACTTCAATTTTCACAAGATTTTTTGAAAACTTATATTCACTTAAATTATCACTAGATTTTCTACAGACTTATATTCACTTAAAATTTCATCGGATTTTCGGAAGATTTATATTCACTTCCAATTTCATCAGATTATCTTAAGATTTATGTTCTCTTAAATTTTCTCCAGATTTTATGAAGACTTATATTCACGTCTTCACCAAATTTTCGAAGACTTGTATTCACTTCAAAGTTAATCATATTTTCTGAAGACTTATATTCACTTCAAATTTCATCAAATTTTCTAAAGACTTATATTCACATCAATTTATTTTTACTTCAAATTTCATTATATTTTCTTGAGATTTATATTTACTTTAAATTTCATCAGATTATCTTAAGATTTATGTTCACTTCAATTTTCACAAGATTTTTGAGACTTATTTCACTTAAATTTTCACTAGATTTTAAGACTTATATTCACTTCAAATTTCATGGATTTTGAAGACTTATATTCATTCAATTTCATCAGTTATCTTAAGATTTATATTCATTCAAATTTTCACAGATTTTTGAAGACTTATATTCACTTCAATTTTCACTAAATTTACGAGACTTATATTCACTTCAAATTTCATCATATTTTACGAGACTTATATTCACTTCAATTTCATCAAATTTTAGAAGACTTATATTCACATCAATTTTTTTTAAATTTATTTTTACTTCAAATTTCATTATATTTTCTTGAGATTTATGATCACTTCTATTTTCACAAGATTTTTTGAAGACTTATTCTCACTTAAATTTTCTCAAGATTTCTAAAGAGTTATATTCACTTCAAATTTCATCGGATTTGAGACTATATCCTTCAAATTTCATTAGATTTCTGAACTTATTCACTTCAAATTTCGTCATATTTTCTGAAGACTTTTATTCACTTCAAATTACATCAAATTATTTAATGATTTATATTTATTTTAAATTTTAATATATTTTATTAAGATTTTTATTCATTTCAAATTTCATCAGATTATCTTAAGATTTATGTTCACTTCTATTTTCACCAGATTTTCGGAAGACTTATATTCACTTCAATTTTCACTAGATTTTATGAAGACTTATATTCACTTCAAATTTCATCAGATTTTCTGAATGCTTATATTCATTTCAAATTTCATCAAATTTTCTGAAGAGTTATATTCACTTCAAATTTCATCAATTTTTTTAATATTTTTAATTACTTCAAATTTCATTATATTTTCTTAAGATTTATATTCACTTTAAATTTCATCAGATTATCTTAAGATTTATGTTCACTTCAATTTTCACAAGCTTTTCCTAAGACTTATATGATCTTTAATTTCCACAAGATTTTCTGAAGACTTATATTCATTTCAAATTTCATCAAATTTTCTGAAGACTTATATTCACCTCAAATTTCATTAAATTATCTTATGATTTATGTTAACTTCAATTTTCACCAGATTTTCTGAAGACTTATATTCACTTCAATTTTCACCAGATTTTCTGAAGACTTATATTCACTTCAAATTTAATCAAATTTTTAAAGACTTATATTCACTTCAAATTTCATCAAATTTTCTGAATGCTTATATTCACATCAATTTTTTTAAAATTTATTTTTACTTCAAATTTCATTATATTTTCTTGAGATTTATATTCACTTCAAATTTCATCAGATTATCTTATGATTTATGTCCAATTAATTTTTCACCCGATTTTATGAAGACTTATATTCACGTCAATTTTTAGCAATTTTTCTGAAGACTTTTATTCACTTCAAATTTCTTCATATTTTCTGAAAACTTATATTCACTTTAAATTCATGAAATTATTTAATGATTTATATTTACTTTAAATTTTAATATATTTTCTTAAGATTATATTCATTTAAATTTCATCGAGTTATCTTAAGATTTATATTCACTTCATTTTCACGATTTTGAAGACTTATATTCACTAAATTTCACGATTTTTGAGACTTATATTCACTTCAAATTTCATCAAATTTTCTTAAGGCTTATATTCATTTCAAATTTCATCAAATTTTCTAAAGACTTATATTCACTTCAAAATTCATCAATTTTTTTAATATTTATAATTACTTCAAATTTCATTATATTTTCTTAACATTTATATTCACTTTAAATTTCATCAGATTATCTTAAGATTGATGTTCACTTCAATTTTCACAAGCTTTTCCTAAGACTTATATTATCTTTAATTTCCACAAGATTTTCTGAAGACATATATTCATTTCAAATTTCATCAAATTTTCTAAAGTCTTATATTCACTTAAAATTTCATTAATTTTTTTAATATTTATAATTACTTCAAATTTCATTATATTTTCTTAAGATTTATATTCATTTTAAATTTCATCAGATTATCTTAAGATTTATGTTCACTTCAATTTTCACAAGCTTTTCTTAAGACTTATATTATCTTTAATTTCCACAAGATTTTCTGAAGACTCATATTCACTTCAAATTTCATCAGATTTTCTGAAGACTTATATACACTTCAAATTTCGGCAGATTATCTTAAGATTTATGTTGACTTAAATTTTCATCAGATTTTAGAAGACTTATATTCACTTCAAATTTCATCAATTATCTTAAATTTATATTCACTTCATTTTTACAGTTTTAAGACATATATTCACTTCAATTTTCACCAGATTTTATGAAGACTTATATTCACTTAAAATTTAATCAAATTTTTAAAGACTTATATTCACTTCAAATTTCATCAAATTTTCTGAAGACCTATATTCACATCAATTTTTTTAAAATTTATTTTTACTTCAAATTTCATTATATTTTCTTGAGATTTATATTTACTTTAAATTTCATAAGATTATCTTAAGATTTATGTTCACTTCAATTTTCAAAAGATTTTTTGAAGACTTATTCTCACTTAAATTTTCTCTTGATTTCTAAAGACTTATATTCACTTCAAATTTCATCGGATTTTCGGAAGACTTATATTCACTTCAAAATTTATCAAATTATCTTAGGATTTATGATTACTTCAAATTTCATTATATTTTCTTAAGATTTATATTCACTTTAAATTTTATCAGATTATCTTTTGATTTATGTTCACTTCAATTTTCACAAGATTTTATTATGACTTATATGATCTTTAATATCCACAAGATTTTCTGAAGACTTATATTCCATTAAAATTTCATCAGATTTTCTGAAGATTTATATACATTTCAAATTTCATCAGATTATCTTAAAATTTATGTTGACTTAAATTTTCATTAGATTTTTTTTGAAGACTTATATTCACCTCAAATTTCATTAAATTATCTTATGATTTATGTTAACTTCAATTTTCACCAGATTTTCTGAAGACTTATATTCACTTCAATTTTCACCAGATTTTCTAAAGACTTTTATTCACTTCAATTTTCACCAGATTTTCTGAAGACTTATATTCACTTCAAATTTAATCAAATTTTCTGAAGACTTATATTCACTTCAAATTTCATCAAATTTTCTGAAGACTTATATTCACTTCAAATTTCATCAATTTTTTAATATTTATATTATCTACAAATTTCATTATATTTTCTTAAGATTTATATTCACTTTAAATTTCATCATATTATCTTAAGATTTATGTTCACTTAAATTTTCACATGATTTTTTGAAGACGTATATTCACTTTAATTTTCACAAGATTTTATGGAGACTTATATTCACTTCAAATTTCATCGGATTTTCTAAAGACTTATATACACTTCAAATTTCATCAAATTTTCGGAAGAGTTATATTCACTTCAAATTTCATCAAATTTTTTGAAGACTTATATTCACTTCAAATTTCATCAATTTTTTTAATATTTATATTTACTTCAAATTTCAATATATTTTCTTAAGATTTATATTCACTTTAAATTTCATCAGATTATCTTAAGATTTATGTTCACTTCAATTTTCCCAAGATTTTTTGAAGACTTATATTCACTTTAGTTTTCACAAGATTTTCGTAACTTATATTCACTTCAAATTTCATCAGATTTTCTGAAGACTTATATACACTTCAAATTTCATCAAATTATCTTAAGATTTATGTTCACTTCAATTTTCACCAGATTTTCTGAAGACTTATATTCACTTCAATTTTCACCAGATTTTCTGAAGACTTATATTCACTTCAAATTTAATCAAATTTTCTGAAGACTTATGTTCACTTCAAATTTCATCAAATTTTCTGAAGAATTATATTCACTTAAAATTTCATCAAATTTTTTAATATTTATATTTACTTTAAATTTCACTATATTTTAATAAAGATTTATATTCACTTTAAATTTCATCAGATTATCTTAAGATTTATGTTCATTTCAATTTTCAACAGATTTTCTGAAGACTTATATTCACTTCAAATTTCACCAGATTTTCTAAAGACTTATATTCACTTCAAATTTCATCAGATTTTCTCAAGACTTATATTCACTTCAAATTTAATCAGATTTTCTGAAGACTTATATTCACTTCAAATTTCATCAAATTTTCTAAAGACTTATATTCACTTCAAATTTCATCAATTTTTTAATATTTATATTTACTTCAAATTTCATTATATTTTCTTAAGATTTATATTCACTTTAAATTTCATCAGATTATCTTAAGATTTATGTTCACTTCAATTTTCACAAGATTTTTGAAGACTTATATTCACTTCAATTTCACAAGATTTTACGAGACTTATATTCACTTCAAATTTCATCAAATTTTGAAGACTTATACACTTCAAATTTCATCAAATTATCTTAAGATTTATATTCACTTCAATTTTCATTGATTTTACGAAGACTTATATTCACTTCAACTTTCACCAGATTTTCTAAAGACTTATATTCATTTCAATTTTCACCAGATTTTCTGAAGACTTATATTCACTTCAAATTTAATCAAGATTTCTAAAGACTTATATTCACTTCAAATTTCATCAAATTTTCTGAAGACTTATATTCACTTCAAATTTCATCAATTTTTTAATATTTATATTTACTTCAAATTTCATTATATTTTCTTAAGTTTTATATTCACTTTAAATTTCATCCGATTATATAAAGATTTATGTTCACTTCAATTTTCTCCAGATTTTCTGAAGACTTATATTCACTTCAATATTCACCAAATTTTCTGAAGACTTATATTCACTTCAAATTTCATCAAATTTTCTAAAGACTTATATTCACTTCAAATTTCATCAAATTTTTGAAGACTTATATTCACTTCAAATTTCATCAATTTTAAGACTTATATTCACTTCAAATTTCATAATATTTTTTAATTTATATTCTTCAAATTTCATCAGATTATCTAAGATTTATATTCACTTCAATTTTCACCATATTTAGAGACTTATATTCATTTCAATTTTCACGATTTTAAAGACTTATATTCACTTCAAATTTCATCAAATTTTCTGAAGACTTATATTCACTTCAAATTTCATCAAATTTTTTGAAGACTTATATTCACTTCAAATTTCATCAAATTTTTTTAAGATTTATATTTACTTCAAATTTCATTAGATTTTCTTAAGATTTATATTCACTTCAAATTTCATCAGATTATCTTAAGATTTATGTTCACTTCAATTTTCACAGATTTTCTGAAGACTTATATTCACTTCAATTTTCACAGGATTTTTTGAAGACTTATATTCACTTCAAATTTCATCAAATTTTCTAAGACTTATATTCACTTCAAATTTCATCAAATTTTACAACTATATTCACTTCAAATTTCATCAATTTTTTAAGATTTATATTCACTTCAAATTTCATTATATTTTCTTAAGATTTATATTCACTTAATTTCATGATTATCTTAAGATTTATATTCACTTCAAATTTCACAGTTTTATAAGACTTATATTCACTTCAATTTTCACAGTTTTAGAGACTTATATTCACTTCAAATTTCATCAGATTTTCTCAAGACTTAGATTCACTTCAAATTTAATCAGATTTTTTGAAGACTTATATTCACTTCAAATTTCATCAAATTTTCTAAAGACTTATATTCACCTCAAATTTTATCAATTTTTTAATATTTATATTTACTTCAAATTTCATTATATTTTTTTAAAATTTATATTCACTTTAAGTTTCATCAGATTATCTAAAATTTATGTTCACTTCAAGTTTCACCAGATTTTCTGAAGACTTATATTCACTTCAATTTTCACCAGATTTTCTGAAGACTTATATTCATTTCAATTTTTACCAGATTTTTTGAAGACTTATATTCACTTCAAATTTAATCAAATTTTCTAAAGACTTTATTCACTTCAAATTTCATCAAATTTTCTGAACACTTATATTCACTTCAAATTTCATCAATTTTTTTAATATTTATATTTACTTCAAATTTTATTATATTTTATTAAGATTTATATTCACTTTAAATTTCATCAGATTATCTAAGATTATATTCACTTCAATTTCATCAGTTTTTAGAAGACTTATATTCACTTCAATTTTCACAGTTTTACGAAGACTTATATTCACTTCAATTTTCACAGTTTTACGAGACTTATATTCACTTCAATTTCATCAAATTTTAAGACTTATATTCACTTCAAATTTCATCAATTTTATATTTATATTTACATTAAATTTCATTATATTTTCTTAAGATTTATATTCACTTTAAATTTCATCAGATTATCTTAAGATTTATGTTAACTTCAAATTTCACCAGATTTTCTGAAGACTTATATTCACTTTAATTTCACAGTTTTTAGAAGACTTATATTCACTTCAAATTTCATCAGATTTTCTCAAGACTTATATTCACTTCAAATTTAATCAGATTTTTTGAAGACTTATATTCACTTCAAATTTTCTAAAGACTTATATTCACCTCAAATTTCATCAATTTTTTAATATTTATATTTACTTCAAATTTTATTATATTTTTTAAGATTTATATTCACTTTAAATTTCATTAGATTATCTAAGATTTATATTCCTTCAATTCACAGTTTTTGAAGACTTATATTCACTTCAATTTCACAGTTTTTCGAGACTATATTCACTTCGAATTTAATCAAATTTTCTGAAGACTTATATTTACTTCAAATTTCATCAAATTTTTTGAAGACTTAAATTCAATTCAAATTTCATCAATTTTTATAATATTTATATATACTTCAAATTTCATTATATTTCTTAAGATTTATATTCACTTCAAATTTCATCAGTTATCTTAGATTTATATTCACTTCAATTTTCCCAAGATTTTTGAAGACTTATATTCACTTCAATTTTCACAAGATTTTACGACTTATATTCACTTCAAATTTCATCAGTTTTAGAAGACTTATATTCACTTCAAATTTCATCAAATTATCTTAAGATTTATGTTCACTTCAATTTTCACTAGATTTTCTGAAGACTTATATTCACTTCAATTTTCACAGTTTTACGAAGACTTATATTCATTTCAATTTCACAGTTTTACGAGACTTATATTCACTTCAAATTTCATCAAATTTTCTAAAGACTTATATTCACTTCAAATTTCATCAAATTTTTGAAGACTTATATTCACTTCAAATTTCATCAAATTTTTTAAGATTTATATTTACTTCAATTTCATTTATTTTCTTAAGATTTATATTCACTTAATTTCATCAGTTATCTTAAGATTTATATTCACTTCAATTTTCAGATTTTTGAAGACTTATATTCACTTCAATTTCACAAGATTTTAGAGACTTATATTCACTTCAAATTTCATCATATTTTACGAGACTTATATTCACTTCAAATTTCATCAAATTATCTTAAGATTTATATTCACTTCAATTTCACAGTTTACGAGACTTATATTCTTCAATTTCATGATTTTAAGACTTATATTCACTTCAATTTTCACAGTTTTCTAAAGACTTATATTCACTTCAATTTCATCAAATTTTACGAAGACTTATATTCACTTCAAATTTCATCAGATTTTTAAGACTTATATTCACTTCAAATTTCATCAAATTTTCTAAGACTTATATTCACTTCAAATTTCATCAATTTTGTAAGATTTATATTCACTTCAAATTTCATTATATTTTAAGAGTTATATTCACTTCAAATTTCATCAGATTTCTAAGATTTATATTCACTTCAAATTTCACAGATTTTACGAAGACTTATATTCACTTCAATTTTCACAGTTTTTAAGACTTATATTCATTTCTAGATTTTGAAGACTTATATTCACTTAATTTCATCAAATTTTAGAAGACTTATATTCACTTCAAATTTCATCAATTTTTTTAGATTTATATTTACTTAATTTCATTATATTTTCTTAAGATTTATATTCACTTTAAATTTCATCAGTTATCTTAAGATTTATATTCACTTCAAATTTCACAGTTTTAGAAGACTTATATTCACTTCAATTTTCACCAGTTTTACGAAGACTTATATTCACTTCAAATTTCATAGTTTTCTCAAGACTTATATTCACTTCAATTTCATCAGTTTTGAGACTTATATTCACTTCAAATTTTCTAAAACTTATATTCACTTCAAATTTCATCAATTTTTTTAATATTTATATTTACTTCAAATTTCATTATATTTTTTAAGATTTATATTCACTTGAAATTTCATCAGATTATCTAAGATTTATATTCACTTCAAATTTCACAGTTTTACGAAGACTTATATTCACTTCAATTTTCACGGTTTTCGAAGACTTATATTCATTTCAATTTTCACAGGTTTATAAGACTATATTCACTTGAATTTAATCAAATTTTAGAAGACTTATATTCACTTCAAATTTCATCAAATTTTTGAGACTTATATTCACTTCAAATTTAATAATTTTAATATTTATATATACTTCAAATTTCATTATATTTTCTTAAGATTTATGTTCACTTTAAACTTCATCAGTTTATCTTAAGATTTATGTTCACTTTAAGTTTCACCAGATTTTCTGAAGACTCATATTCACTTCAATTTTCACCAGATTTTTTGAAGACTTATATTCACTTCAAATTTCATGATTTTACGAGACTTATATTCACTCAAATTTCATCAAATTATCTTAAGATTTATATTCACTTCAATTTTCACAGTTTTAGAGACTTATATTCACTTCAATTTCACGAGTTTGAAGACTTATATTCATTTCAATTTCACAGTTTTACGAAGACTTATATTCACTTCAAATTTCATCAAATTTTCTAAAGACTTATATTCACTTCAAATTTCATCAAATTTTTGAGACTTATATTCATTCAAATTTCATCAAATTTTTTAAGATTATATTCACTTCAAATTTCATTATATTTTATTAAGATTTATATTCACTTTAAATTTCATCAGTTATCTTAAGATTTATATTCACTTCAATTTTCACAGATTTTTGAGACTTATATTCACTTCAGTTTTCACAAGATTTTACGAGGACTTATATTCACTTCAAATTTCATTAGATTTTAGAAGACTTATATACTTCAAATTTCATCAAATTATCTTAAGATTATATTCACTTCAATTTTCACGGATTTTACGAGACTTATATTCACTTCAAATTTCACAGTTTTTACGAGACTTATATTCACTTCAATTTTCACCAGATTTTTTAAAGACTTATATTCACTTCGAATTTAATCAAATTTTCTGAAGACTTATATTCACTTAAAATTTCATCAGATTTTTTTAAGGCTTATATTCACTTCAAATTTCATCAATTTTTTAATATTTATATTTACTTCAAATTTTATTATATTTTATTAAGATTTATATTCACTTTAAATTTCATCAGATTATCTAAGATTTATGTTCACTTCAAGTTTCACCAGATTTTCTGAAGACTTATATTCACTTCAATTTCACAGTTTTACGAAGACTTATATTCATTTCAATTTTCACCAGATTTTCTAAAGACTTATATTCACTTCGAATTTAATCAAATTTTCTGAAGACTTATATTCACTTAAAATTTCATCAGATTTTTTTAAGGCTTATATTCACCTCAAATTTCATCAATTTCTTAATATTTATATTTACTTCAAATTTATTATATTTTTATTAGATTTATATTCACTTTAAATTTCATCAGATTATCTAAGATTTATGTTCACTTCAAGTTTCACCAGATTTTCTGAAGACTTATATTCACTTCAATTTTCACCAGATTTTCTGAAGACTTATATTCATTTCAATTTTCACCGATTTTAGAGACTTATATTCACCAAATTTCATCAAATTTTACGAAGACTTATATTCACTTCAAATTTCATCAATTTTTAAGATTTATATTCACTTAAATTTCATTATATTTTAAGATTTATATTCACTTTAAATTTCATCAGTTATCTTAAGATTTATATTCACTTAAATTTCACGATTTTGAAGACTTATATTCACTTCAATTTTCACAGATTTTACGAGACTTATATTCACTTCAAATTTCATCAATTTTCTAAGATTTATATTCACTTCAATTTCATCAGATTTTTGAGACTTATAACTTCAAATTTTCTAAAGACTTATATTCACTTCAAATTTCATCAATTTTTAAGATTTATATTTACTTCAAATTTTATTATATTTTTTTAAGATTTATATTCACTTCAAATTTCATCAGATTATCTAAAGTTATATTCACTTCAAATTTCACAGATTTTAGAAGACTTATATTCACTTCAATTTTCACAGATTTTCGAGACTTATATTCACTTCAATTTTCACAGTTTTAGAAGACTTATATTCACTTCATTTAATCAAATTTTACGAAGACTTATATTCACTTCAAATTTCATCATATTTTCTGAAGACTTATATTCACTTCAAATTTCATCAATTTTTTAAGATTTATATTACTTCAAATTTCATTATATTTTCTTAAGATTTATATTCACTTCAAATTTCATCAGATTATCTTAAGATTTATATTCACTTCAATTTTCACTAGATTTTTGAAGACTTATATTCACTTTAATTTCAAGATTTTCTAAAGATTATATTCACTTCAAATTTCATCAGTTTTCGAAGACTTATATACTTCAAATTTCATCAAATTATCTTAAGATTATATTCACTTCAATTTTCACTAGATTTTAGAAGACTTATATTCACTTCAATTTTCACAGATTTAGAAGTTATATTCACTTCAAATTTCATCAAATTTTAGAAGACTTATATTCACTTCAAATTTCATCATTTTACGAAGACTTATATTCACTTCAAATTTCATCAAATTATCTTAAGATTTATATTCACTTCAATTTTCACAGATTTTAAGAGACTTATATTCACTTCAATTTTCACAGTTTTACGAAGACTTATATTCACTTCAATTTTCACAGATTTTACGAGACTTATATTCACTTCAAATTTCATCAAATTTTCTAAAGACTTATATTCACTTCAAATTTCACAAATTTTTTGAAGACTTATATTCACTTCAAATTCATCAAATTTTTTAAGATTTATATTTACTTCAAATTTCATTATATTTTCTTAAGATTTATATTCACTTCAAATTTCATCAGTTATCTTAAATTTATATTCACTTCAATTTTCCGGGATTTTTGAGACTTATATTCACTTCAGTTTTCACAAGATTTTACGAGGACTTATATTCACTTCAAATTTCATCAGATTTTACGAGACTTATATTCACTTCAAATTTCATCAAATTATCTTAAGATTATATTCACTTCAATTTTCACTTGATTTTAGAGACTTATATTCACTTCAATTTCACCGATTTTAGAGACTTATATTCACTTCAATTTCACGGATTTCTAAGACTTATATTCACTTCGAATTTAATCAAATTTTCTGAAGACTTATATTCACTTAAAATTTCATCAGATTTTTTTAAGGCTTATATTCACTTCAAATTTCATCAAATTTTCTAAAGACTTATATTCACCTCAAATTTCATCAATTTTGTAATATTTATATTTACTTCAAATTTTATTATATTTTAATAAGATTTATATTCACTTTAAATTTCATCAGATTATCTAAGATTTATGTTCACTTCAAGTTTCACCAGATTTTCTGAAGACTTATATTCACTTCAATTTTCACCAGATTTTCTGAAGACTTATATTCATTTCAATTTTCACTAGATTTTCTGAAGACTTATATTCACTTCGAATTTAATCAAATTTTCTGAAGACTTATATTCACTTAAAATTTCATCAATTTTTTTAGTATTTATATTTACATATAATTTCATTATATTTTCTTAAGATTTATATTCACTTTAAATTTCATCAGTTATCTTAAATTTATATTCACTTCAAATTTCGGAGTTTTAGACTTATATTCACTTCAATTTTCACGATTTTACGAAGACTTATATTCACTTCAAATTTCATCAGTTTCTCAAGACTTATATTCACTTCATTTCAGTTTTTGAAGACTTATATCACTTCAAATTTTCTAAGACTTATATTCACTTCAAATTTCATCAATTTTTTATTTATATTTACTTCAAATTTTATTTATATTTTTAAGTTATATTCACTTTAAATTTCATGATTATCTAAGATTTATATTCACTTCAAATTTTACGAAGACTTATATTCACTTCAATTTCATTGATTTTCAGAGACTTATATTCATTTCAATTTCACAGTTTCCTAAAGACTATATTCACTTCAATTTAATCAAATTTTAAGACTTATATTCACTTCAAATTTCATCAAATTTTTGAGACTTATATTCATTCAAATTTCATCAATTTTTTATAATATTTATATTACTTCAAATTTCATTATATTTTCTTAAGATTTATATTCACTTTAAATTTCATCAGTTATCTTAAGATTTATATTCACTTCAATTTTCCAAGATTTTTGAAGACTTATATTCACTTCAGTTTTCAAGATTTTAAGACTTATATTCACTTCAAATTTCATCAGTTTTCGAAGACTTATATTCACTTCAAATTTCATCAAATTATCTTAAGATTATGTTACTTCAATTTTCACAGTTTTAGACTTATATTCACTTCAATTTTCACAGTTTTAGAAGACTTATATTCATTTCAATTTTCACCAGATTTTATGAAGACTTATATTCACTTCAAATTTCATCAAATTTTCTAAGACTTATATTCACTTCAAATTTCATCAAATTTTTGAAGACTTATATTCACTTCAAATTTCATCAAATTTTTTTAAGATTTATATTTACTTCAAATTTCATTATATTTTATTAAGATTATATTCACTTCAAATTTCATCAGTTATCTTAAGATTTATATTCACTTCAATTTTCAGGATTTTTTGAGACTTATATTCACTTTAGTTTTCACAAGATTTTCTGAGGACTTATATTTACTTCAAATATCATTAGATTTTCGGAAGACTTATATACACTTCAAATTTCATCAAATAATCTTAAGATTTATGTTCACTTCAATTTCACAGATTTTACGAGACTTATATTCACTTCAATTTCACAGTTTTTGAAGACTTATATTCACTTCAATTTTCATCAGTTTTCTAAGACTTATATTCACTTCAATTTCATCAAATTTTCGAAGACTTATATTCACTTCAAATTTCATGATTTTTAAGACTTATATTCACTTCAAATTTCATCAATTTTTAAGATTTATATTCACTTCAAATTTTATTATATTTTATTAAATTTATATTCACTTAAATTTCATCAGATTATCTAAGATTTATATTCACTTCAATTTCACAGTTTTCTAAGACTTATATTCACTTCAATTTTCACAGTTTTAGAAGACTTATATTCACTTCAATTTTCACTGATTTTCTAAAGACTTATATTCACTTCAATTTAATCAAATTTAGAGACTTATATTCACTTCAAATTTCATCAGATTTTTTAAGACTTATATTCACTCAAATTTCATCAATTTCTTAAGATTTATATTACTTCAAATTTATTATATTTTATTAAGATTTATATTCACTTTAAATTTCATCAGATTATCTAAGATTTATGTTCACTTCAAGTTTCACCAGATTTTCTGAAGACTTATATTCACTTCAATTTTCACCAGATTTTCTGAAGACTTATATTCATTTCAATTTTCACATTTTACGAAGACTTATATTCACTTCAATTTCATCAAATTTACGAAGACTTATATTCACCAAATTTCATCAATTTTTTAATATTTATATTTACATTAATTTCATTATATTTTCTTAAGATTTATATTCACTTTAAATTTCATCAGATTATCTTAAGATTTATGTTAACTTCAAATTTCACCAGATTTTCTGAAGACTTATATTCACTTTAATTTTCACGATTACGAGACTTATATTCACTTCAAATTTCATGATTTTCTCAAGTTATATTCACTTCAAATTTCATCAGTTTTTGAAGACTTATATTCTTAAATTTTCTAAAGACTTATATTCACTTCAAATTTCATCAATTTTTAAGATTTATATTTACTTCAAATTTCATATATTTTTTAAGATTTATATTCACTTCAAATTTCATCAGATTATCTAAGATTTATATTCACTTAAATTTCACAGTTTTACGAGACTTATATTCACTTCAATTTTCACAGTTTTACGAAGACTTATATTCATTTCAATTTTCACGATTTTACGAAGACTTATATTCACTTCAATTTCATCAAATTTTTACGAAGACTTATATTCACTTCAAATTTCATCAAATTTTTTGAAGACTTATATTCACTTCAAATTTCATCAATTTTTTTAATATTTATATTTACTTCAAATTTCATTATATTTTCTTAAGATTTATATTCACTTTAAATTTCATCAGATTATCTTAAGATTTATGTTCACTTCAATTTTCACAAGATTTTCTGAAGACTTATATTCACTTCAATTTTCACTAGATTTTCTAAAGATTATATTCACTTCAAATTTCATCATTTTCGAAGACTTATATACTTCAAATTTCATCAAATTATCTTAAGATTATATTCACTTCAATTTTCATAGATTTTAGAGACTTATATTCATTTCAATTTTCACCAGATTTTCTGAAGACTTATATTCACTTCAAATTTCATCAAATTTTCTAAAGACTTATATTCACTTCAAATTTCATCATATTTTCTGAAGACTTATATTCACTTCAAATTTCATCAAATTTTTTAAGATTTATATTTACTTCAAATTTCATTATATTTTCTTAAGATTTATATTCACTTCAAATTTCATCAGATTATCTTAAGATTTATGTTCACTTCAATTTTCCCAGATTTTCTGAAGACTTATATTCACTTCAATTTTCACCAGATTTTCTGAAGACTTATATTCACTTCAAATTTCATCATTTTGAGACTTATATTCACTTCAAATTTCATCATAATCTTTAGATTTATATTCACTTCAATTTTCACAGATTTTACGAAGACTTATATTCACTTCAAATTTCACAGTTTTGAGACTTATATTCATTTCAATTTTCACCAGATTTTCTGATGAATTTTATTCACTTCGAATTTAATCAAATTTTCTGAAGACTTATATTCACTTAAAATTTCATCAATTTTTGTAATATTTATATTTACATTAAATTTCATTATATTTTCTTAAGATTATATTCACTTCAAATTTCATCAGATTATCTTGATTTATATTCACAAATTT
The DNA here is from genome assembly GCA_021764765.1 of Vicia sativa. Classification (NCBI taxonomy): domain Eukaryota; kingdom Viridiplantae; phylum Streptophyta; class Magnoliopsida; order Fabales; family Fabaceae; genus Vicia; species Vicia sativa. The sequence continues at coordinate 7,517,013 of CM038796.1, forward strand.
CACAGTTTTAAGAGACTTATATTCACTTCAATTTTCACCATATTTTCTGAAGACTTATATTCACTTCAAATTTCATCAGATTTTCTCAAGACTTATATTCACTTCAAATTTAATCAGATTTTTTGAAGACTTATATTCACTTCAAATTTCATCAAATTTTCTAAAGACTTATATTCACTTCAAATTTCATCAATTTTTTAATATTTATATTTACTTCAAATTTTATTATATTTTATTAAGATTTATATTCACTTTAAATTTCATCAGATTATCTAAGATTTATGTTCACTTCAAGTTTCACCAGATTTTCTGAAGACTTATATTCACTTCAATTTTCAGATTTTCTGAAGACTTATATTCATTTCAATTTTCACGGATTTTACGAGACTTATATTCACTTCGAATTTAATCAAATTTTCTGAAGACTTATATTCACTTCAAATTTCATCAAATTTTTTGAAGACTTATATTCAATTCAAATTTCATCAATTTTTATAATATTTATATATACTTCAAATTTAATTATATTTTCTTAAGATTTATATTCACTTTAAATTTCATCAGATTATCTTAAGATTTATGTTCACTTCAATTTTCCCAAGATTTTTTGAAGACTTATATTCACTTTAGTTTTCACAAGATTTTCTAAAGATTATATTCACTTCAAATTTCATCAGATTTTCTGAAGACTTATATACACTTCAAATTTCGGCAGATTATCTTAAGATTTATGTTGACTTAAATTTTCATCAGATTTTCTGAAGACTTATATTCACCTCAAATTTCATCAAATTATCTTAAGATTTATGTTCACTTCAATTTTTACCAGATTTTCTGAAGACATATATTCACTTCAATTTTCACCAGATTTTATGAAGACTTATATTCACTTAAAATTTAATCAAATTTTTAAAGACTTATATTCACTTCAAATTTCATCAAATTTTCTGAAGACCTATATTCAAATTTCATTATATTTTCTTGAGATTTATATTTACTTTAAATTTCATAAGATTATCTTAAGATTTATGTTCACTTCAATTTTCAAAAGATTTTTTGAAGACTTATTCTCACTTAAATTTTCTCTTGATTTCTAAAGACTTATATTCACTTCAAATTTCATCGGATTTTCGGAAGACTTATATTCACTTCAAAATTTATCAAATTATCTTAGGATTTATGATTACTTCAAATTTCATTATATTTTCTTAAGATTTATATTCACTTTAAATTTTATCAGATTATCTTTTGATTTATGTTCACTTCAATTTTCACAAGATTTTATTATGACTTATATGATCTTTAATATCCACAAGATTTTCTGAAGACTTATATTCCATTAAAATTTCATCAGATTTTCTGAAGATTTATATACATTTCAAATTTCATCAGATTATCTTAAAATTTATGTTGACTTAAATTTTCATCAGATTTTTTGAAGACTTATATTCACCTCAAATTTCATTAAATTATCTTATGATTTATGTTAACTTCAATTTTCACAGTTTTAGAGACTTATATTCACTTCATTTTCACAGATTTTCTAAGACTTATATTCACTTCAATTTTCACAGTTTTACGAAGACTTATATTCACTTCAAATTTAATCAAATTTTCTGAGGACTTATATTCACTTCAAATTTCATCAAATTTTCTGAAGACTTATATTCACTTCAAATTTCATCAATTTTTTAATATTTATATTTACTTCAAATTTCATTATATTTTCTTAAGATTTATATTCACTTTAAATTTCATCATATTATGTTAAGATTTATGGTCACAACAATTTTCCCGATATTTTTTGAAGAGTTATATTCACTTTAGTTTTCACAAGAATTTCTAAAGACTTATATTCACTTCAAATTTCATCAGATTTTCTAAAGACTTATATTCACTTCAAATTTCATCAAATTTTCTGAAGACTTATATTCACTTCAAATTTCATCAAATTTTCTGAAGACTTATATTCACTTCAAATTTCATCAATTTTTTAATATTTATATTTACTTCAAATTTCAATATATTTTCTTAAGATTTATATTCACTTTAAATTTCATCAGATTATCTTAAGATTTATGTTCACTTCAATTTTCCAAGATTTTTTGAAGACTTATATTCACTTTAGTTTTCACAAGATTTTCGAAGACTTATATTCACTTCAAATTTCATCAGATTTTCTGAAGACTTATATACACTTCAAATTTCATCAAATTATCTTAAGATTTATGTTCACTTCAATTTTCACAGTTTTAGAAGACTTATATTCACTTCAATTTCACAGTTTTAGACTTATATTCACTTCAAATTTAATCAAATTTTATGAAGACTTATATTCACTTCAAATTTCATCAAATTTTGAAGACTTATATTCACTTCAAATTTCATCAAATTTTTTAATATTTATATTTACTTTAAATTTCATTATATTTTTAATAAGATTTATATTCACTTTAAATTTCATTGATTATCTTAAGATTTATATTCACTTCAATTTTCATCAGTTTTTGAGACTTATATTCACTTCAAATTTCACAGTTTTAAAGACTTATATTCACTTCAAATTTCATGATTTTCTCAGACTTATATTCACTTCAAATTTAATCAAGACTTATATTCACTTCAAATTTCATCAAATTTTCTAAAGACTTATATTCACTTCAAATTTCATCAATTTTTTAATATTTATATTTACTTCAAATTTCATTATATTTTCTTAAGATTTATATTCACTTTAAATTTCATCAGATTATCTTAAGATTTATGTTCACTTCAATTTTCCAAGATTTTTGAGACTTATATTCACTTTAGTTTCACAGTTTTAAAGACTTATATTCACTTCAAATTTCATCAAATTTTCTGAAGACTTATATACACTTCAAATTTCATCAAATTATCTTAAGATTTATGTTCACTTCAATTTTAACCAGATTTTCTGAAGACTTATATTCACTTCAACTTTCACCAGATTTTCTAAGACTTATATTCATTTCAATTTTGAAGACTTATATTCACTTCATTTAATCAAGATTTCTAAAGACTTATCACTTCAAATTTCATCAAATTTTCTGAAGACTTATATTCACTTCAAATTTCATCAATTTTTTAATATTTATATTTACTTCAAATTTCATTATATTTTCTTAAGTTTTATATTCACTTTAAATTTCATCCGATTATATAAAGATTTATGTTCACTTCAATTTTCTCCAGATTTTCTGAAGACTTATATTCACTTCAATATTCACCAAATTTTCTGAAGACTTATATTCACTTCAAATTTAATCAAATTTTCTAAAGACTTATATTCACTTCAAATTTCATCAAATTTTTTGAAGACTTATATTCTCTTCAAATTTCATCAATTTTTTAATATTTATATTTACTTCAAATTTCATAATATTTTCTTAAGATTTATATTCACTTTAAATTTCATCCGATTATATAAAGATTTATGTTCACTTGAATTTTCACCATATTTTCTGAAGACTTATATTCATTTCAATTTTCACCAGATTTTCTGAAGACTTATATTCACTTCAAATTTAATCAAATTTTCTCAAGACATATATTCACTTCAAATTTCATCAAATTTTTTGAAGACTTATATTCACCTCAAATTTCATAAATTTTTTAATATTTATATTTACTTCAAATTTCATTACATTTTCTTAAGATTTATATTCACTTTAAATTTCATCCGATTATATAAAGATTTATGTTCACTTCAATTTTCACCAGATTTTCTGAAGACTTATATTCATTTCAATTTTTACCAGATTTTCTGAAGACTTATATTCACTTCAAATTTAATCAAATTTTCTAAAGACTTTATTCACTTCAAATTTCATCAAATTTTCTGAACCCCTATATTCACTTCAACTTTCATCAATTTTTTAATATTTATATTTATTTCTAATTACATTATATTTTCTTAAGATTTATATTCACTTTAAATTTCATCAGATTATCTTAAGATTTATGTTCACTTCAAATTTCACAGTTTTATAAAGACTTATATTCACTTCAATTTTCACAGTTTTACGAGACTTATATTCACTTCAAATTTCATCAAATTTTCTCAAGACTTATATTCACTTCAAATTTAATCAGATTTTTGAGACTTATATTCACTTCAAATTTCATCAAATTTTCTAAAGACTTATATTCACCTCAAATTTCATCAATTTTTTAATATTTATATTTACTTCAAATTTCATTATATTTTTAAGATTTATATTCACTTTAAATTTCATCAGTTATCTAAAATTTATATTCACTTCAAATTTCACAGATTTTACGAAGACTTATATTCACTTCAATTTTCACAGTTTTACGAGACTTATATTCACTTCAATTTTCACCAGATTTTCTGAAGACTTATATTCACTTCAAATTTCATCAAATTTTCTAAAGACTTATATTCACTTCAAATTTCATCAAATTTTCTGAAGACTTATATTCACTTCAAATTTCATCAATTTTTTAAGATTTATATTTACTTCAAATTTCATTATATTTTATTAAGATTTATATTCACTTTAAATTTCATCAGATTATCTAAGATTTATGTTCACTTCAAGTTTCACATTTTCTGAAGACTTATATTCACTTCAATTTTCACAGTTTTACGAGACTTATATTCACTTCAATTTTCACAGTTTTACGAGACTTATATTCACTTCGAATTTAATCAAATTTTCTGAAGACTTATATTCACTTAAAATTTCATCAATTTTTTTAGTATTTATATTTACATTAAATTTCATTATATTTTCTTAAGATTTATATTCACTTTAAATTTCATCAGATTATCTTAAGATTTATGTTAACTTCAAATTTCACCAGATTTTCTGAAGACTTATATTCACTTTAATTTTCACCAGATTTTCTGAAGACTTATATTCACTTCAAATTTCATCAGATTTTCTCAAGACTTATATTCACTTCAATTTAATCAGATTTTTTGAAGACTTATATTCACTTCAAATTTTCTAAAGACTTATATTCACCTCAAATTTCATCAATTTTTTAATATTTATATTTACTTCAAATTTTATTATATTTTTTAAGATTTATATTCACTTCAAATTTCATCAGATTATCTAAGATTTATATTTCTTCAAATTTCACAGATTTTCGAAGACTTATATTCACTTCATTTCACAGTTTTACGAGACTATATTCACTTCAATTTCATCAAATTTTAGAAGACTTATATTCACTTCAAATTTCATCAAATTTTTTGAAGACTTATATTCAATTCAAATTTCATCAATTTTTATAATATTTATATATACTTCAAATTTAATTATATTTTCTTAAGATTTATATTCACTTTAAATTTCATCATTATCTTAAGATTTATATTCACTTCAATTTTCCCAAGATTTTTGAGACTTATATTCACTTCAATTTCACAAGATTTTTAGAAACTTATATTCACTTCAATTTCATCATTTTACGAAGACTTATATTCACTTCAAATTTCATCAAATTATCTTAAGATTTATATTCACTTCAATTTTCATCAGTTTTTAAGACTTATATTCACTTCATTTTCACAGTTTTACGAGACTTATATTCATTTCAATTTTCACAGATTTTACGAGACTTATATTCACTTCAAATTTCATCAAATTTTCTAAGACTTATATTCACTTCAAATTTCATCAAATTTTTGAAGACTTATATTCACTTCAAATTTCATCAAATTTTTTAATATTTATATTACTTCAAATTTCATTATATTTTCTTAAGATTTATATTCACTTCAAATTTCATGGTTATCTTAAGATTTATATTCTTCAATTTTCACGAGTTTTTAGACTTATATTCACTTCAATTTTCACAAGATTTTAGAGGACTTATATTCACTTCAAATTTCATCAGTTTTTACGAAGACTTATATTCACTTCAAATTTCATCAAATTATCTTAAGATTTATATTCACTTCAATTTTAACAGTTTTAGAAGACTTATATTCACTTCAATTTCACAGATTTTGAGACTTATATTCACTTCAATTTTCACAGATTTTCTAAAGACTTATATTCACTTCAATTTCATCAAATTTTTGAAGACTTATATTCACTTCAAATTTCATGATTTTTTAAGGCTTATATTCACTTCAAATTTCATCAAATTTTCTAAAGACTTATATTCACCTCAAATTTCATCAATTTTGTAATATTTATATTTACTTCAAATTTTATTATATTTTAATAAGATTTATATTCACTTTAAATTTCATCAGATTATCTAAGATTTATGTTCACTTCAAATTTCACAGTTTTAGAGACTTATATTCACTTCAATTTTCACCAGATTTAAGAAGACTTATATTCACTTCAATTTCACTAGATTTTAGAAGACTTATATTCACTTCGAATTTAATCAAATTTTCTGAAGACTTATATTCACTTAAAATTTCATCAATTTTTTTAGTATTTATATTTACATATAATTTCATTATATTTTCTTAAGATTTATATTCACTTTAAATTTCATCAGATTATCTTAAGATTTATGTTAACTTCAAATTTCACAGTTTTCGAGACTTATATTCACTTCAATTTTCACAGTTTTCGAAGACTTATATTCACTTCAAATTTCATTAGATTTTCTCAAGACTTATATTCACTTCAGATTTAATCAGATTTTTTGAAGACTTATATTCACTTCAAATTTTCTAAAGACTTATATTCACCTCAAATTTCATCAATTTTTTAATATTTATATTTACCTCAAATTTTATTATATTTTTTTAAGATTTATATTCACTTTAAATTTCATCAGATTATCTAAGATTTATGTTCACTTCAAGCTTCACCAGATTTTCTGAAGACTTATATTCACTTCAATTTTCACCAGATTTTCCGAAGACTTATATTCATTTCAATTTTCACCAGATTTCCTAAAGATCTATATTCACTTCGAATTTAATCAAATTTTCTGAAGACTTATATTCACTTCAAATTTCATCAAATTTTTTGAAGACTTATATTCAATTCAAATTTCATCAATTTTTATAATATTTATATATACTTCAAATTTCATTATATTTTCTTAAGATTTATATTCACTTTAAATTTCATCAGATTATCTTAAGATTTATGTTCACTTCAATTTTCCCAAGATTTTTTGAAGACTTATATTCACTTTAGTTTTCACAAGATTTTCTGAAGACTTATATTCACTTCAAATTTCATCAGATTTTCTGAAGACTTATATTCACTTCAAATTTCATCAAATTATCTTAATTTATATTCACTTCAATTTTCACAGTTTTAAAGACTTATATTCACTTCAATTTTCACAGTTTTTAAACTTATATTCATTTCAATTTTCAGTTTTAGAGACTTATATTCACTTCAAATTTAATCAAATTTTCTAAAGACTTATATTCACTTCAAATTTCATCAAATTTTTTGAAGACTTATATTCAGTTCAAATTTAATCAAATTTTTTTAATATTTATATTTACTTCAAATTTCATTATATTTTATTAAGATTTATATTCACTTTAAATTTCATCAGATTATCTTAAGATTTATGTTCACTTCAATTTTCCCAGGATTTTTTGAAGACTTATATTCACTTTAGTTTTCACAAGATTTTCTGAGGACTTATATTTACTTCAAATATCATCAGATTTTCTGAAGACTTATATACACTTCAAATTTCATCAAATAATCTTAAGATTTATGTTCACTTCAATTTCACAGTTTTAAAGACTTATATTCACTTCAATTTCACAGTTTTACGAAGACTTATATTCACTTCAATTTTCACAGTTTTCTAAGACTTATATTCACTTCAATTTCATCAAATTTTACGAAGACTTATATTCACTTAAATTTCATTTTTTTAAGACTTATATTCACTTCAAATTTCATCAAATTTTCTAAGACTTATATTCACTTCAAATTTCATCAATTTTTAAGATTTATATTCACTTCAAATTTCATTATATTTTAAAGATTTATATTCACTTTAAATTTCATCAGTTATCTAAGATTTATATTCACTTCAATTTTCACGATTTTAGAGACTTATATTCACTTCAATTTTCACAGATTTTACGAAGACTTATATTCACTTCAATTTTCACTAGATTTTACAGACTTATATTCACTTCAATTTCATCAAATTTTACGAGACTTATATTCACTTCAAATTTCATCAATTTTTTTAGTATTTATATTTACATATAATTTCATTATATTTTCTTAAGATTTATATTCACTTTAAATTTCATCAGATTATCTTAAGATTTATGTTAACTTCAAATTTCACCAGATTTTCTGAAGACTTATATTCACTTTAATTTTCACATTTTCTGAAGACTTATATTCACTTCAAATTTCATCAGATTTTCTCAAGACTTATATTCACTTCAGATTTAATCAGATTTTTTGAAGACTTATATTCACTTCAAATTTTCTAAAGACTTATATTCACCTCAAATTTCATCAATTTTTTAATATTTATATTTACTTCAAATTTTATTATATTTTTTTAAGATTTATATTCACTTTAAATTTCATCAGATTATCTAAGATTTATGTTCACTTCAAGCTTCACCAGATTTTCTGAAGACTTATATTCACTTCAATTTTCACCAGATTTTCTAAAGATCTATATTCACTTCGAATTTAATCAAATTTTCTGAAGACTTATATTCACTTCAAATTTCATCAAATTTTTTGAAGACTTATATTCAATTCAAATTTCATCAATTTTTATAATATTTATATATACTTCAAATTTCATTATATTTTCTTAAGATTTATATTCACTTTAAATTTCATCAGATTATCTTAAGATTTATGTTCACTTCAATTTTCCCAAGATTTTTTGAAGACTTATATTCACTTTAGTTTTCACAAGATTTTCTGAAGACTTATATTCACTTCAAATTTCATCAGATTTTCTGAAGACTTATATACACTTCAAATTTCATCAAATTATCTTAAGATTTATGTTCACTTCAATTTTCACCAGATTTTCTGAAGACTTATATTCACTTCAATTTTCACCAGATTTTCTGAAGACTTATATTCACTTCAATTTTCACCAGATTTTCTGAAGACTTATATTCACTTCAAATTTAATCAAATTTTCTAAAGACTTATATTCACTTCAAATTTCACCAAATTTTTTGAAGACTTATATTCACTTCAAATTTAATCAAATTTTTTTAATATTTATATTTACTTCAAATTTCATTATATTTTATTAAGATTTATATTCACTTTAAATTTCATCAGTTATCTTAAGATTTATATTCACTTCAATTTTCAAGTTTTTGAGACTTATATTCACTTTAATTTTTCAAGATTTTTGAGGACTTATATTCACTTCAAATTTCATCAGTTTTAAAGACTTATATTCACTTCAAATTTCATCAAATTATCTTAAGATTTATATTCACTTCAATTTTCACAGATTTTACGAGACTTATATTCACTTAAATTTCACAGTTTTACGAAGACTTATATTCACTTCAATTTTCATGATTTTCTAAGACTTATATTCACTTCAATTTCATCAAATTTTACGAACTTATATTCACTCAAATTTCATTGATTTTTTAAAACATATTCACTTCAAATTTCATCAATTTTTAATATTTATATTTACTTCAAATTTCATTATATTTATTAAGATTTATATTCACTTCAAATTTCATCAGTTATCTAAGATTTATATTCACTTCAATTTCACAGTTTTAGAGACTTATATTCACTTCAATTTTCACAGGTTTTACAGACTTATATTCATTTCAATTTCACAGTTTTCTAAGACTTATATTCACTTCAATTTCATCAAATTTTAAGACTTATATTCACTTAAATTTCATGATTTTTTAAGACTTATATTCACTTCAATTTCATCAATTTCTTAAGATTTATATTCACTTCAATTTTATTATATTTTCTTAAGATTATATTCACTTCAAATTTCATCAGATTATCTAAGATTTATATTCACTTCAAGTTTCACAGTTTTGAGACTTATATTCACTTCAATTTTCACAGTTTTAAAGACTTATATTCACTTCAATTTTCACGGTTTTACGAAGACTTATATTCACTTCATTTCATCAAATTTTCGAAGACTTATATTCTTCAAATTTCATCAATTTTTTTAATATTTATATTACTTAAATTTCATTATATTTTCTTAAGATTTATATTCACTTTAAATTTCATGATTATCTTAAGATTTATATTCACTTCAAATTTCACAGTTTTAGAAGACTTATATTCACTTCAATTTCACAGTTTTACGAGACTTATATTCACTTCAAATTTCATGATTTTCTCAAGACTTATATTCACTTCAAATTTCATCGATTTTTGAAGACTTATATTCTTCAAATTTTCTAAAGACTTATATTCACCTCAAATTTCATCAATTTTTTTATATTTATATTTACTTCAAATTTTATTATATTTTTTTAAGATTTATATTCACTTTAAATTTCATCAGATTATCTAAGATTTATGTTCACTTCAATTTCAGTTTAGAACTTATATTCACTTCAATTTTCACAGTTTACGAGACTTATATTCACTTCAATTTTCACAGTTTTAGATTTATATTCACTTCGAATTTAATCAAATTTTCTGAAGACTTATATTCACTTCAAATTTCATCAAATTTTTTGAAGACTTATATTCAATTCAAATTTCATCAATTTTTATAATATTTATATATACTTCAAATTTAATTATATTTTCTTAAGATTTATATTCACTTTAAATTTCATCAGATTATCTTAAGATTTATGTTCACTTCAATTTTCCAAGATTTTTTGAAGACTTATATTCACTTTAGTTTTCACAAGATTTTCTGAAGACTTATATTCACTTCAAATTTCATCAGATTTTCTGAAGACTTATATACACTTCAAATTTCATCAAATTATCTTAAGATTTATGTTCACTTCAATTTTCACTAGATTTTCTGAAGACTTATATTCATTTCAATTTTCACCAGATTTTCTGAAGACTTATATTCACTTCAAATTTAATCAAATTTTCTAAAGACTTATATTCACTTCAAATTTCATCAAATTTTCTGAAGACTTATATTCACTTCAAATTTCATCAAATTTTTAATATTTATATTTACTTCAAATTTCATTATATTTTCTTAAGATTTATATTCACTTTAAATTTCATCAGATTATCTTAAGATTTATGTTCACTTCAATTTTCCCAAGATTTTTTGAAGACTTATATTCACTTTAATTTTCACAAGATTTTCTGAAGACTTATATTCACTTCAAATTTCATCAGTTTTACGAGACTTATATCACTTCAAATTTCATCAAATAATCTTTAGATTTATGTTCACTTCAATTTTAACCAGATTTTATGAAGACTTATATTCACTTCAACTTTCAGCAGATTTTCTGCAGACTTATATTCATTTCAATTTTCACAGATTTTAAGAATTTTATTCATAATTTCATCAAATTTTAGAAGACTTATATTCACTTAAATTTCATCAATTTTTTAAGATTTATATTCACTTAAATTTCATTATATTTTCTTAAGATTTATATTCACTTCAAATTTCATCGATTATCTTGATTTATATTCACTTCAAATTTCATCGATTTTACGAGACTTATATTCACTTCAATTTTCACCAGATTTTCTGAAGACTTATATTCACTTCAAATTTCATCAGATTTTCTCAAGACTTATATTCACTTCAAATTTAATCAGATTTTTTGAACACTTATATTCACTTCAAATTTCATCAAATTTTCTAAAGACTTATATTCACCTCAAATTTCATCAATTTTTTAATATTTATATTTACTTCAAATTTTATTATATTTTATTAAGATTTATATTCACTTTAAATTTCATCAGATTATCTAAGATTTATGTTCACTTCAAGTTTCACCAGATTTTCTGAAGACTTATATTCACTTCAATTTTCACCAGATTTTCTGAAGACTTATATTCATTTCAATTTCACAGTTTTACGAAGTTATATTCACTTCAAATTTAATCAAATTTTCTGAAGACTTATATTCACTTCAAATTTCATCAAATTTTCTGAAAACTTATATTCAATTCAAATTTCATCAATTTTTTAATATTTATATTTACTTCAAATTTCCTTATATTTTCTTAAGATTTATATTCACTTTAAATTTCATCAGATTATCTTAAGATTTATGTTCACTTCAATTTCCCCAGATTTTTGAGACTTATATTCACTTCAATTTTCACAAGATTTTCTAAAGAGTTATATTCACTTCAAATTTCATCAGATTTTCTGATGACTTATATTCACTTCAAATTTCATCAAATTATCTTAAGATTTATATTCACTTCAATTTTCACTAGATTTTCTGAAGACTTATATTCACTTCAATTTTCACCAGATTTTCTGAAGACTTATATTCACTTCAAATTTAATCAAATTTTCTAAAGACTTATATTCACTTCAAATTTCATCAAATTTTTGAAGACTTATATTCACTTCAAATTTCATCAAATTTTTTAATATTTATATTTACTTCAAATTTCATTATATTTTCTTAAGATTTATATTCACTTTAAATTTCATCAGATTATCTTAAGATTTATGTTCACTTAAATTTTCCCAAGATTTTTTGAAGACTTATATTCACTTTAATTTTCACAAGATTTTCTAAAGACTTATATTCACTTCAAATTTCATCAGATTTTCTGAAGACTTATATACACTTCAAATTTCATCAAATAATCTTTAGATTTATGTTCACTTCAATTTTAACCAGATTTTCTGAAGACTTATATTCACTTCAACTTTCACCAGATTTTCTGAAGACTTATATTCATTTCAATTTTCACAGATTTTCTGATGAATTTTATTCACTTCGAATTTAATCAAATTTTCTGAAGACTTATATTCACTTAAAATTTCATCAATTTTTGTAATATTTATATTTACATTAAATTTCATTATATTTTCTTAAGATTTATATTCACTTTAAATTTCATCAGATTATCTTCAGATTTATGTTAACTTCAAACTTCACCAGATTTTCTGAAGACTTATATTCACTTCAATTTTCACCAGATTTTCAGAAGACTTATATTCACTTCAAATTTCATCAGATTTTCTCAAGACTTATATTCACTTCAAATTTAATCAGATTTTTTGAACACTTATATTCACTTCAAATTTCATCAAATTTTCTAAAGACTTATATTCACCTCAAATTTCATCAATTTTTTAATATTTATATTTACATCAAATTTTATTATATTTTATTAAGATTTATATTCACTTTAAATTTCATCAGTTATCTAGATTTATATTCACTTCAAGTTTCACAGATTTTACGAGACTTATATTCACTTCAATTTTCACAGTTTTAGAGACTTATATTCATTTCAATTTTCACCAAATTTTACGAAGACTTATATTCACTTCATTTATTCAAATTTTACGAGACTTATATTCATTAAATTTCATCAATTTTTTAATATTTATATTTACTTAAATTTCATTATATTTTCTTAGATTTATATTCACTTTAAATTTCATGATTATCTTAAGATTTATATTCACTTCAAATTTCATGATTTTACGAAGACTTATATTCTTCAATTTTCACAGATTTTTAGAAGACTTATATTCACTTCAATTTCATCGATTTTCTCAAGACTTATATTCACTTCAAATTTCATCAGTTTCTTGAAGACTTATATTCACTTCAATTTTTCTAAGACTTATATTCACTTCAAATTTCATCAATTTTTAAGATTTATATTCACTTCAAATTTCATTATATTTTTAAGATTTATATTCACTTTAAATTTCATGATTATCTAAGATTTATATTCATTTCAATTTTCACAGTTTTAGAGACTTATATTCACTTCAATTTCACAGATTTTACGAGACTTATATTCATTTCAATTTCACAGATTTTAGAAGACTTATATTCACTTCAAATTTCATAAAATTTTAGAAGACTTATATTCACTTTAAATTTCATCAAATTTTTTGAAGACTTATATTCAATTCAAATTTCATCAATTTTTATAATATTTATATATACTTCAATTTTAATTATATTTTCTTAAGATTTATATTCACTTTAAATTTCATCAGATTATCTTAAGATTTATGTTCACTTCAATTTTCCCAAGATTTTTTGAAGACTTATATTCACTTTAGTTTTCACCAGATTTTCTGAAGACTTATATTCATTTCAATTTTCACCAGATTTTCTGAAGACTTATATTCACTTCTAGTTTAATCAAATTTTCTAAAGACTTATATTCACTTCAAATTTCATCAAATTTTTTGAAGACTTATATCCACTTCAAATTTAATCAATTTTTTTAATATTTATATTTACTTCAAATTTCATTATATTTTCTTAAGATTTATATTCACTTTAAATTTCATTAGATTATCTTAAGATTTATATTCCTTCAATTTCCCAATTTTTTGAAGACTTATATTCACTTTAATTTCAAGATTTTACGAGACTTATATTCACTTCAAATTTCATGATTTTACGAGACTTATATTCACTTCAAATTTCATCAAATTATCTTAAGATTTATATTCACTTCAATTTTAGATTTTACGAGACTTATATTCACTTCAAATTTCACCAGTTTTCGAAGACTTATATTCACTTCAATTTCACAGTTTTTGAAGACTTATTTTCACGTCAAGTTTAATCAAATTTTCTAAAGACTTATAATCACTTCAAATTTCATCAACTTTTCTGAAGACTTATATTCACTTCAAATTTCATCAATTTTAAATATTTTTATTTACTTCAAATTTCATTATAATTTCTTAATATTTATATTCACTTTAAATTTCATCCGATTATATAAAGATTTATGTTCACTTCAATTTTCACCATATTTTCTAAAGACTTATATTCACTTCAATTTTCACCAGATTTTCTGAAGACTTATATTCACTTCAAATTTAATCAAATTTTCTAAAGACTTGTAATCACTTCAAATTTCATCAAATTTCCTGAAGACTTATATTCACTTAAAATTTCATCAATTTTTTTAATATTTATATTTACATTAAATTTCACTATATTTTCTTAGGATTTATATTCACTTTAAATTTCATCAGTTATCTTAAGATTTATATTCACTTCAATTTCACAGTTTTATAAGACTTATATTCACTTCAATTTTCACAGTTTTACAGACTTATATTCATCAAATTTCATCAGATTTCTGAAGACTTATATTCACTTCAAATTTCATCAATTTTTGAGACTTATATTCACTTCAAATTTCATCAAATTTTCTAAGACTTATATTCACTTCAAATTTCATCAATTTTTTTTTATATTTAAATTTCATTATATTTTTTAGATTTATATTCACTTTAAATTTCATCAGTTATCTTAGATTTATATTCACTTCAAGTTTCACCATATTTTTTGAGACCTATATTCACTTCAAATTTCACAGTTTTCGAGACTTATATTCATTTCAATTTTCACAGTTTTTGAGACTTATATTCACTTCAAATTTCATCAAATTTTACGAAGACTTATATTCACTTAAATTTCATCAATTTTAAGATTTATATTCACTTCAAATTTCATTATATTTTCTTAAGATTTATATTCACTTAAATTTCATCAGATTATCTAAGATTTATATTCACTTCAATTTTCATCAGTTTTACGAAGACTTATATTCACTTCAATTTTCACAGATTTTACGAGACTTATATTCACTTCAAATTTCATCAAATTTTTTAAGACTTATATTCACTAATTTCATCAAATTTAAGAGACTTATATTCACTTCAAATTTCATCAATTTTTTTAATATTTATATTTACATTAAATTTCATTATATTTTCTTAAGATTTATATTCACTTTAAATTTCATCAGATTATCTTAAGATTTATGTTAACTTCAAATTTCACCAGATTTTATGAAGACTTATATTCACTTCAATTTTCACAGATTTTAGAGACTTATATTCACTTCAATTTTCACCAGATTTTCTTAAGACTTATATTCACTTCAAATTTAATCAAATTTTCTAAAGACTTATATTCACTTCAAATTTCATCAAATTTTCTGAAGACTTATATTCACTTAAAATTTCATCAATTTTTTAATATTTATATTTTAAATTTCATTATATTTTCTTAGATTTATATTCACTTTAAATTTCATCAGATTATCTTAAGATTTATATTCACTTCAAATTTCACAGTTTTACGAGACTTATATTCACTAATTTTCACAGATTTTACGAAGACTTATATTCACTTCAAATTTCATCAGATTTTCTCAAGACTTATATTCACTTCAAATTTAATCAGATTTTTTGAAGACTTATATTCACTTCAAATTTCATCAAATTTTCTAAAGACTTATATTCACTTCAAATTTCATCAATTTTTTAATATTTATATTTACTTCAAATTTCATTATATTTTTCTAAGATTTATATTCACTTTAAATTTCATCAGATTATCTTAAGATTTATGTTCACCTCAATTTTCCCAAGATTTTTTGAAGACTTATATTCACTTCAATTTCATCAATTTTTAAGATTATATTTACTTAAATTTATATTTTCTTAAGATTATATTCACTTAAATTTCATCAGTTATCTTAAGATTTATATTCACTTAAATTTCACAGATTTTATAAGACTTATATTCACTTCAATTTTCACAGATTTTCTGAAGACTTATATTCAATTCAAATTTCATTAGATTTTCTCAAGGCTTATATTCACTTCAAATTTAATCAGATTTTTTGAAGACTTATATTCACTTAAAATTTCATCAAATTTTCTAAAGACTTATATTCACCTCAAATTTCATCAATTTTTTAATATTTATATTTACTTCAAATTTCATTATATTTTTTTAAGATTTATATTCACTTGAAATTTCATCGGTTATCTAGATTTATATTCACTTCAAATTTCACAGTTTTACGAGACTTATATTCACTTCAATTTCCACCAGATTTTCTGAAGACTTATATTCACTTCAAATTTTATCAAATTTTCTAAAGACTTATATTCACTTCAAATTTCATCAAATTTTTTGAAGACTTATATTCACTTCAAATTTCATCAATTTTTTTAATATTTATATTTACTTCAAATTTCATTATATTTTCTTAAGATTTATATTCACTTTAAATTTCATCAGATTATCTTAAGATTTATGTTCACTTCAATTTTCCCAAGATTTTTTGAAGACTTATATTCACTTAAAATTTCATCAATTTTTTTAATATTTATATTTACATTAAATTTCATTATATTTTCTTAAGATTTATATTCACATTAAATTTCATCAGATTATCTTAAGATTTATGTTCACTTCAAATTCACAGTTTTTAAAGACTTATATTCACTTCAATTTTCACAGTTTACGAAGACTTATATTCACTTCAAATTTCATTGATTTTCTCAGACTTATATTCACTTCAAATTAATCATATTTTTTGAGACTTATTTACTTAAATTTCATCAAATTTTCTAAAGACTTATATTCACTCAAATTTCATCAATTTTAATATTTATATTTACTTAATTTTATTATATATTTTTTAAGATTTATATTCACTTCAAATTTCATCAGTTATCTAGATTTATATTCACTTCAAGTTTCACAGTTTTACGAAGACTTATATTCACTTCAATTTTCACCAGTTTTTTTCAAGACTTATATTCACTTCAAATTTAATCAAATTTTCTAAGACTTATATTCACTTCAAATTTCATCAAATTTTCTGAAGACTTATATTCACTTAAAATTTCATCAATTTTTTTAATATTTATATTTACTTCAAATTTCATTATATTTTCTTAAGATTTATATTCACTTTAAATTTCATCAGATTATCTTAAGATTTATGTTCACTTCAAATTTCACCAGATTTTATAAAGACTTATATTCACTTCAATTTTCACCAGATTTTCTGAAGACTTATATTCACTTCAAATTTCTTCAGATTTTCTCAAGACTTATATTCACTTCAAATTTAATCAGATTTTTTGAAGACTTATATTCACTTCAAATTTCATCAAATTTTCTAAAGACTTATATTCACCTCAAATTTCATCAATTTTTTAATATTTATATTTACTTCAAATTTCATTATATTTTTTTAAGATTTATATTCACTTTAAATTTCATTAGTTATCTAAGATTATATTCACTTCAAATTTCACAGTTTTACGAAGACTTATATTCACTTCAATTTTCACAGTTTTTAAAGAGACTTATATTCACTTAAATTTCATCAAATTTTCTAAGACTTATATTCACTTCAAATTTCATCAAATTTTAAAGACTTATATTCACTTCAAATTTCATCAATTTTTGAGACTTATATTCACTTCAAATTTCATCAATTTTTTTAAGATTTATATTTACTTCAAATTTCATTATAATTTCTTAAGATTTATATTCACTTCAAATTTCTTCAGATTATCTTAAGATTTATATTCACTTCAATTTTCCCAAGATTTTTGAGACTTATATTCACTTCAAATTTCATCAATTTTTTTAAGATTTATATTCACTTAAATTTCATTATATTTTCTTAGATTTATATTCACTTAAATTTCATCAGTTATCTTAAGATTTATATTCATAAAATTTCATCAGATTTTTAAAGACTTATATTCACTTCAATTTTCACCAGTTTTACGAGACTTATATTCACTTCAAATTTCATGATTTTCTTAAGACTTATATTCACTTCAAATTTCATTAAAATTTCTGAAGACTCATATTCACTTCAAATTTCATCAAATTTTCTAAGACTTATATTCACTTAATTTCATCAATTTTTTTTAAGATTATATTTACTTCAAATTTCATTATATTTTTTTTAAGTTTATATTCACTAAATTTCATCAGTTATCTGAATTTATATTCACTTCAAATTTCACAGTTACGAAGACTTATATTACTTCAATTTTCACAGTTTTTAGAAGACTTATATTCACTTCAAATTTCATCAAATTTTCTAAGACTTATATTCACTTCAAATTTCATCAATTTTTACGAGACTTATATTCACTTCAAATTTCATCAATTTTTGAAGACTTATATTCACTGATTTCATCAATTTTTTAAGATTTATATTCACTTCAAATTTCATTATATTTTCTTAAGATTTATATTCACTTTAAATTTCATTGAGATTATCTTAAGATTTATATTCACTTCAATTTTCACAAGATTTTTGAAGACTTATATTCACTTAAATTTCATCAATTTTTAAGATTTATATTTACTTAAATTTCATTATATTTTCTTAAGATTTATATTCACTTAAATTTCATCGATTATCTTGATTTATATTCACTTCAAATTTCACAGATTTTACGAGACTTATATTCACTTCATTTTCACAAGATTTTACGAAGACTTATATTCACTTCAAATTTCATTGATTTTCTCAAGAATTATATTCACTTCAAATTTCATGATTTTTAAGAACTTATATTCACTTCAATTTCATCAAATTTTAGGAACTTATATTCACTTCAAATTTCATCAATTTTTTAAGATTTATATTCACTTCAAATTTCATTATTTTTTTTAAGATTTATATTCACTTCAAATTTCATCAAATTATCTAGTTATATTCACTTCAAATTTCACAGATTTTCTGAGACTTATATTCACTTCAATTTCACAGTTTTAGAAGACTTATATTCACTTCAATTTCATGATTTTAGAGACTTATATTCACTTCAAATTTCATCAAATTTTCTAGACTTATATTCACTTCAAATTTCATAAATTTTTAAGATTTATATTTACTTAAATTTCATTATATTTTCTTAAGATTTATATTCACTTCATTTCATCAGTTATCTTAAGATTTATATTCACTTCAAATTTCAGTTTTACGAAGACTTATATTCATGTTTTCACGATTACGAAGACTTATATTTCATTTCAATTTTCACAGTTTTACGAAGACTTATATTCTTTCAATTTAATCAAATTTTAGAAGACTTATATTCACTTCAAATTTCATCAAATTTTTAAGACTTATATTCACTTCAAATTTCATCAATTTTTATAAGATTTATATACTTCATTCATTATATTTTCTTAAGATTTATATTCACTTTAAATTTCATTAGATTATCTTAAGATTTATGTTCACTTCAATATTCCCAATTTTTTTTGAAGACTTATATTCACTTTAGTTATCACAACATTTTCTGAAGACTTATATTCACTTCAAATATCATCAGATTTACTGAAGACTTATATACACTTCAAATTTCATCAAATTATCTTAAGATTTATGTTCACTTCAATTTTAACCAGATTTTCTGAAGACTTATATTCACTTCAACTTTCACCAGATTTTCTGAAGACTTATATTCATTTCAATTTTCACCAGATTTTCTGAAGACTTATATTCACTTCGAATTTAATCAAATTTTCTGAAGACTTATATTCACTTAAAATTTCATCAATTTTTTGAATTTATATTCACATTAAATTTCATTATTTTTAGATTTATATTCACTTTAAATTTCATCAGATTATCTTAAGATTTATGTTAACTTCAAATTTCACCAGATTTTCTGAAGACTTATATTCACTTTAATTTTCACCATATTTTCTGAAGACTTATATTCACTTCAAATTTCATCAATTTTTATAATATTTATATGTACTTCAAATTTCATTATATTTTCTTAAGATTTATATTCACTTTAAATTTCATCAGATTATCTTAAGATTTATATTCCTTCAATTTCAAAAGATTTTTTGAGACTTATATTCACTTTAGTTAAGATTTTAGAACTTATATTCACTTCAAATTTCATCAGTTTTCGAAGACTTATATTACTTCAAATTTCATCAAATTATCTTAAGATTTATATTCACTTCAATTTTATCAGTTTTACGAAGACTTATATTCACTTCAAATTTCACAGTTTTACGAAGACTTATATTCACTTCAATTTCATCAGATTTTAAAGACTTATATTCTTCAATTTCAAATTTTAGAAGACTTATATTCACTTCAAATTTCATCAATTTTATGAATTTATTTACATTAAATTTCATTATATTTTCTTAAGATTTATATTCACTTCAAATTTCATTGATTATCTTAAGATTTATATTCACTTCAAATTTCACAGTTTTACGAAGACTTATATTCACTAATTTTCATCAATTTTTAGAAGACTTATATTCACTTCAAATTTCATCAATTTTTAAGATTTATATTACTTCATTTCATTATATTTTCTTAAGATTTATATTCACTTCAAATTTCATCAGATTATCTTAAGATTTATATTCACTTCAATTTCCCAAGATTTTTGAGACTTATATTCACTTTAATTTTCACAAGATTTTACGAGACTTATATTCACTTCAAATTTCATCGGATTTTACGAGACTTATATTCACTTCAAATTTCATCAAATTATCTTAGATTTATATTCACTTCAATTTTCATCAGTTTTACGAAGTTATATTCACTTCAAATTTCACAGTTTTACGAAGACTTATATTCACTTCAATTTTCACGGTTTTACGAGACTTATATTCACTTCAATTTAATCAAATTTTACGAAGACTTATATTCACTTCAAATTTCATCAATTTTTTAAGTTATATTACATTAAATTTCATTATATTTTTAAGATTTATATTCACTTCAAATTTCATCAGTTTTCTTGATTTATATTCACTTCAAATTTCATGATTTTTAGGAAGACTTATACTTTAATTTTCATCAGATTTTTGAAGACTTATATTCACTTCAAATTTCATCAATTTTATAAGACTTATATTCTTCAAATTTCATAATATTTTCTTAGATTTATATTCACTTCAAATTTCATCAGATTATCTTAAGATTTATATTCACTTCAAATTTCACCGAATTTTACGAAGACTTATATTCACTTCAATTTTCACTGAATTTACAAGACTTATATTCTCAATTTCATTCAGAGATTTTCTTAAGACTTATATTCACTTCAAATTTCATCGATTTTTGAGACTTATATTCACTTCAAATTTTCTAAAGACTTATATTCACTTCAAATTTAATTTTTTAAGATTATATTCACAAATTTTATTATATTTTTAAAGATTTATATTCACTTTAATTTCATCAGATTATCTAAGATTTATATTCACCAATTTTCACAAGATTTTTGAAGACTTATATTCACTTCAATTTTCACAGTTTTCGAGACTTATATTTCACTTCAAGTTTCATCCAGTTTAAGGACTTATATTCACTTCATTTAATCAAATTTCTGAAGACTTATATTCACTTCAAATTCATCAAATTTTGAAGACTTATATTCACTTCAAATTTCATCAATTTTTAATATTTATATTACTTCAAATTTCATTATATTTTCTTAAGATTTATATTCACTTTAAATTTCATCAGATATCTTAAATTTATATTCACTTCAATTTTCACAAGATTTTTGAGACTTATATTCACTTAATTTTCACAAGATTTTACGAAGACTTATATTCACTTCAAATTTCATCAATTTACGAAGACTTATATTCACTTCAAATTTCATCAAAATTATCTTAAGATTTATATTCACTTCAATTTTCATCAGTTTCGAAGACTTATATTCACTTCAATTTTCACAGATTTTACGAAGACTTATATTCATTCAATTTTTCACAGTTTAGAAGACTTATATTCACTTCAAATTTCATCAAATTTTCTAAGACTTATATTCACTTCAAATTTCATCAAATTTTTTGAAGACTTATATTCACTTCAAATTTCATCAATTTTTTAAGATTTATATTTACTTCAAATTTCATTATATTTTCTTAAGATTTATATTCACTTTAAATTTCATCAGATTATATAAGATTTATATTCACTTCATTTTCACAAGTTTTACGAAGACTTATATTTCACTTCAAATTTCATCAAATTTTCAAAACTTATATCACTTCAAATTTCATCAAATTTTACGAAGACTTATATTCACTTAAATTTCATCAATTTTTTTAAGATTTATATTTACTTAAATTTCATTATATTTTCTTAGATTTATATTCACTTTAAATTTCATTAAGATTATCTTAAGATTTATGTTCACTTCAATTTCACCGATTTTACGAAACTTATATTCACTTCAATTTCACTGATTTTAAGACTTATATTCACTTCAAATTTCATCAGATTTTCTGAAGACTTATATTCACTTCAAATTTCATCAGATTTTTGAGACTTATATTCATAATTTCATCAAATTTTCTAAGACTTATATTCACTTCAAATTTCATCAGTTTTTTAAGATTTATATTCACTTCAAATTTCATTATATTTTTTTAGATTATATTCACTTTAAATTTCATCAAGTTATCTAAGATTTATATTCACTTCAATTTTCACAAGATTTTGAAGACTTATATTCACTTCAATTTCACAAGATTTTAGAGACTTATATTCACTAATTTCATGATTTTACGATTATATTACTTCAATTTCATCAAATTTCTTAAGATTTATATTCACTTCAATTTCACAGTTTTTGAAGACTTATATTCATTATTTTCACAAGATTTTCTGAAGACTTATATTCACTTCAATTTTTCACAGTTTTAAAGAGACTTATATTCACTTCAATTTCATCAAATTTTAAAGACTTATATTCACTTCAAATTTCATCAAATTTTACGAAGACTTATATTCACTTCAAATTTCATCAATTTTAAGATTTATATTCACTTCAAATTTCATTATATTTTCTTAAGATTATATTCACTTCAATTTCATCAGTTATCTTAAGATTTATATTCACTTCAATTTTCATCAGTTTACGAAGACTTATATTCACTTCAATTTTCACGGTTTTACGAGACTTATATTCACTTCAAATTTAATCAAATTTTCTGAAGACTTATATTCACGTCAAATTTCATCAATTTTTTAAATAATTATATTTACATTAAATTTCATTATATTTTCTTAAGATTTATATTCACTTCAAATTTCATCAGATTATCTTAAGATTTATATTCACTTCATTTTCACAGTTTTGAAGACTTATATTCACTTAATTTCATCAAATTTTCTAAAGACTTATATTCACTCAAATTTCATCATTTTTTAAGATTTATATTCACTTCAAATTTCATTATATTTCTTAAGATTTATATTCACTTCAAATTTCATCGGATTATCTAAGACTTATATTCACTTCAATTTTCATAGATTTTCAGAGACTTATATTCTTCAAATTTCATTGATTTTCTAAGACTTATATTCACTTCAAATTTCATCAATTTTTAAGATTTATATTCACTTCAAATTTCATTATATTTTCTAAAGATTTATATTCACTTCAAATTTCATCAGTTATCTTAAGATTTATATTCACTTCAATTTCACAGTTTTACGAGACTTATATTCACTTCAATTTTCATGTATTTTAGAAGATTTATATTCACTTCAATTTTCACATTTTACGAGACTTATATTCACTTCAATTTCATCAAATTTTTTAAGACTTATATTCACTTAAATTTCATCAATTTTTTTAAGATTTATATTCACTTCAATTTCATCATATTTCTTGATTTATATTCACTAAATTTCATCAGTTATCTTAAGATTTATATTCACTTCATTTCACAGATTTTACGAAGACTTATATTCACTTCAATTTCACTATTTTACGAAGACTTATATTCACTTCAAATTTCATGAAATTTTCGAAGCTTACTTCACTTCAAATTTCATAAGAAATTTTCGAAGACATATTCACTTCAAATTTCATCATTTTAAGATTTATATTCATTCAAATTTCATTATATTTCTTAAGATTTATATTCACTTCAAATTTCATAAATTATCACGAACTTATATTCACTTCAAATTCATCAAATTTCATGATTTTACGAAGACTTATATTCACTTCAATTTCCTTGATTTTAAAGACTTATATTCACTTCAAATTTCATCAAATTTTACGAAGACTTATATTCACTTCAAATTTCATCAATTTTTTAATTTTTTATTTACTTCAAATTTCATTATATTTTCTTAAGTTTATATTCACTTTAAATTTCATCAGTTATCTTAAGATTTATGTTCACTTCAATTTTCACAGTTTTTCTGAAGTTTTATTCACTTCAATTTTCACAGTTTTTGAAGACTTATATTCACTTCAAATTTCATCGATTTTTAAGACTTATATTCACTAATTAAATTTTCTAAAGACTTATATTCACTTCAAATTTCATCAATTTTAGAAGACTTATATTACTTCAAATTTGCATTTTCAAGACTTATATTCACTTCAAATTTTAGAGACTTATATTCACTTCAAATTTCATTCAGTTATCTTAGTTGTATTTCACTTCAATTTTCATAAGTTTTTCTGAAGACTTATATTCACTTCAATTTTCACAGTTTTACGAGACATATTCACTTCAATTTTCACAAGATTTTGTGAAGACTTATATTCACTTCAAATTTAATCAAATTTTCTGAAGAGTTATATTCACTTCAAATTTCATCAAATTTTCTAAAGACTTCTATTCATTTCAAAATTCATCAATTTTTTAAATATTTATATTTACTTCAAATTTCATTATATTTTTAAAGATTTATATTCACTTTAAATTTCATCAGATTATCTTATGATTTATGTTTACTACAATTTTCACATGATTTTTTTAAGATTTACATTCACTTTAATTTTCACAAGATTTTTTGAAGACTTATATTAACTTCAAATTTCATCAGATTTTCTGAAGACTTTTTAATACTCACTTCAAATTTCATCAGATTATCTTAAGATTTATGTTCACTTAAATTTTCATAAGATTATCTTAAGACTTATATTCACGTAAATTTTCACAAGATTTTCTGAAGGCTTTTATTCACTTTAAATTTCATCATATTTTCTAAAGATTTATAATCACCTCAAATTTCATTAGATTATCTTAAGATTTATGTTCACTTCAATTTCACAGTTTTGAAGATTATATTCACTTCAATTTCACAGTTTTACGAGACTTATTTCCTTCAAATTTCATCAAATTTTTGAGACTTATATTCACTTCAATTTCATCAAATTTTCTAAGACATATTCACTTCAAATTTCATCAATTTTTAAGACTTATATTCACTTCAAATTTCATTATATTTTCTTAGATTATATTCACTTCAAATTTCATCATTATTATCTTAAGATTTATATTTCACTTCAATTTTCAAGAATTTTTTTGAAGACTTATATTCACTTAATTTCACAAGATTTTTAAGGACATATTCACTTCAAATTTCATCAGTTTACGAAGCTTATACACTTCAAATTTCATCAGTTATCTTAAGATTTATGTTCACTTAAATTTTCACCAGTTTTCGAAGACTTATATTCACTTCAAATTTCATAAATTATCTTTAAGATTTATTTCACTTCAATTTTATCAGTTTTTATGAAGACTTATATTCTTCAATTTCACCCAGTTTTTGAAGACTTATATTCACTTAAAATTTATTCAAATTTTTGAGAGACTTATATTCACTTCAAATTTCATCAATTTTGAAGATTATATTCACTTCAATTTCATCAATTTTTAAAGATTTATATTTGCTTCAAATTTCATTATATATTTTCTTAGTTATATTCATTAAATTTCATCAGATTATCTTAAGATTTATATTCATTCAATTTTTCAAAAGATTTTTGAACAACCATATTCACTTCAATTTTCACAAGATTTACGACTTTATATACTTCAAAATTTCCTTGATTTTTTGAAGACTTATATTACTTCAAATTTCATGATTATTATATTCACTAAATTTTCACAAGATTATCTTGAGACTTATATTCCTTAAATTTTCACAGATTTTCTGAAGACTTATATTCACTTCAAATTTCATCAAATTTTAGAAGACTTATATTCACTTCAAATTTCTTTAGTTATCTTAAGATTTATATTCACTTCAATTTCACAGTTTTAGAAGACT
>CM038796.1:7544138-7580357 GCA_021764765.1 Vicia sativa
TGAAATTGAAGTGAATATAAATCCAAGAAAATATAATGAAATTTAGGAACATAAACACAAAAAAAATTGAGAAATTTGAAGTGAATATAAGTCTTAAAATTCTGATAAATTGAAGTGAATATAAGTCTCTAAAATTGAATGAAATTTGAAGTGAATATAAGTCTTCGTAAAATCTAGTGAAAAATTAATGAATATAAGTCTTCAAAACTGGATGAAAATTTAATGAATAAGTCTTAAGATAATTTGATGAAAATTGAAGTGAATATAAGTCTTAAATATCTGATGAAATTTGAAGTGAATATAAGTCTCAAAATCTGATGAAAATGAAGGAATATATATAAGTCTTCAAGAAATCTTATGAAAATTTAAGTGAACATAAATCTTAAGATAATCATGAAATTTGAAGTGAATATAAGTCTTCGAAAACTGATGAAATTTGAAGTGAATATAAGTCTTCATAAAATCTGTGAAATGAAGTGAATATAAGTCTTCTCAAAAAAATCTGTGAAAATTGAAGTGAATATAAATCTTAAGATAATCAATGAAATTTAAAGTGAATATAAATCTAAGAAAATATAATGAAATTTGAAGTAAATAAACTTAAAAAAATTGATGAAATTTGAAGTGAATAAGTCTTCGTAAATTTGATGAAATTTGAAGTGAATATAAGTCTTCGTAAAATTTGATGAAATTTGAGTGAATATAAGTCTTCGTAAAACTGTGAAAATGAAGTGAATATAAGTCTCGTAAAACTGTGAAAATGAAGTGAATATAAATCTTAAGATAATTTGATGAAATTTGAAGTGAATATAACTAAAATATAATGAAAAATTTGAAGTGAATATAAATCTTAAGATAATCTGATGAAATTTGAAGGAATATAAGTCTTCTAAAAATCAATGAAATTTGAAGTGAATATAAGTCTTCGTAAAATCTTGTGAAAATTAGTGAATATAAGTCTCAAAAATCTTGATGAAATCATGAATATAAATCTTAAGATAATGGATGAAATTTGAAGTGAATATAAATCTTAAGAAAATATAATGAAATTTGAAGTGAATATAAAATTAAAAAAATTGATGAAATTTGAAGTGAATATAAGTCTTCGAATTGGATGAAATTTGAAGTGAATATAAGTCTCGAAAATTTGATGAAATTGAAGTGAATATAAGTCTCGTAAAATTGAAAATGAAGTGAATATAAGTCTCGAAAATCTTGTGAAATGAAGTGAATATAAATCTTGAAAATTTGATGAAATTATGAATATAAGTCTTAAAAACTGGAATGAAAATTGAAGTGAACATAAATCTTAAGATAATTTATGAAATTTGAAGTGATATAAGTTCTAAAACTGATGAAATTGAAGTGAATATAAGTCTTTAAAATCATGTGAAAATTGAAGTAATATAAGTCTCAAAAATCTTGTGAAAATTGAATGAATATAAATCTTAAGAAATCTGATGAAATTTGAAGGAATATAAGTCTTAAGAAAACTAATGAAATTCAGTAAATATAAGTCTTAAAAATTGATGAAATTTGAAGTGAATATAAGTCTCGTAAAATTAGATGAAATTTGAAGTGAATATGTTCAAAAATCAATGAAAAATTGGTAATATAAGTCTCGTAAAATCATGAAAATTGAAGGAAATATAAATCTTAAGATAATTTGATGAAATTGAATGAATATAAGTCTCAAGAAAATCAATGAAATTTGAAGTGAATATAAGTCTTCTAAAAATTTGTGAAAATTGAAGTGAATATAAGTTCAAAAATTGTGAAAAATGAATAATATAAATCTTAAGATAACTGAATGAAATTGAAGTGAATATAAATCTTAAGAAAATATAATGAATTGAAGTAAAAATATAAATTAAAAAATTGATGAAATTTGAAGTGAATATAAGTCTCGTAAAATTTGATGAAATTTGAAGTGAATATGTCCGTAAAACTGTGAAAATTGAAGGAATATAAGTCTCGTAAAATCAGTGAAAATTAAATTTTAAATATGTAAATCTTAAAATTTGATGAAAATTGAAGTGAATATAAGTCTTAAGAAAACTGATAAATGAAGTGAAATAAGTCTCGTAAAATCTTGTGAAAATTGAAGTGAATATAAGTCTCAAAAATCTTGTGAAAATTGAAGTGAATATAAATCTTAAGATAATGATGAAATTTGAAGTGAATATAAGTCTTAAGAAAATATAATGAAATTTGAAGTAAATATAAAAATTAAAAACTGAATGAAGGAATATAATTCAAATTGATAAATTTGAAGTGAATATAAGTCTCGTAAATCGTGAAAATTGGTGAATATAAGTCTTCGTAAAACCGTGAAAATTGAAGTGAATATAAATCTTAAAAATTTGATGAAATTGAAGTGAATATAAGTCTTAAGAAAATCATGAAATTTGAAGGAATATAAGTCTCTAAAATCATGAAAATTGAAGTGAATATAAGTCTTCAAAAATCTGTGAAATTGAAGTGAATATAAATCTTAAGATAATCATGAAATTGAAGTGAATATAATCTTAAGAAAATATAATGAAATTTGAAGTGAATATAAAATTAAAAAAAATTGATGAAATTTGAAGTGAATATAAGTCTTCGTAAAATTTGATGAAATTTAAGTGAATATAAGTCTTCGAAAATCATGAAAATTGAAGTGAATATAAGTCTTCGAAAATTGAAAATTTAAGTGAATATAAGTCTTAAGGTAATTTGATGAAATTGAAGTGAATATAAGTCTAAGAAAATCTGATGAAATTTGGTAAAATAAGTCTTCGTAAATCTAAGAAAATTGAAGTGAATATAAGTCTTCAAAATCTTGAAAATTGAAGGAATATAAATCTTAAGATAATATGATGAAATTTGAAGTGAATATAAGTCCAAAATTTATAATGAAATGAAGTAATATAAATCTTAAAAAATTTATGAAATTTGAAGTGAATATAAGTCTTCAAAAAATTTGATGAAATGAAGTGAATATAAGTCTTCGTAAATTGATGAAATTTGAAGTGAATATAAGTCTTCAGAAAATCTAGAGAAAATTGAAGTGAATATAAGTCTTCAGAAAATCTGGTGAAAATTGAAGTGAACATAAATCTTAAGATAATTTGATGAAAATTGAAGTGAACATCAATCTTAAGATAATCTGGTGAAATTTAAAGTGAATATAAGTCTTCAGAAATATAATGAAATTTGAAGTAAATATAAAATTAAAAATTGATGAAATTGAAGAATATAAGTCTTTAAAATTAGATGAAATTTGAAGTGAATATAAGTCTGAAAAATCATGAAAACTGTGAATATAAGTCTCGTAAAACTGATGAAAATTGAAGTGAATATAAATCTTAAGATAATTTGATGAAATTTGAAGTGAATATAAGTCTTAAGAAAATTCATGAAATTTGTGAATATAAGTCTTCTAAAATCTTGAAAATTGAAGTGAATATAAGTCTCAAAAATCTGTGAAAATTGAAGTGAATATAAATCTTAAGATAATCATGAAATTTAAAGTGAATATAAATCTTAAGAAAATATAATGAAATTTGAAGTAAATATATAAATTAAAGAAATTGATGAAATTTGAAGTGAATATAAGTCTCAAAAATTTGATAAATTGAAGTGAATATAAGTCTTCAAAATCGTGAAAATGAAGTGAATATAAGTCTCTAAAAATCTGTGAAAATTGAAGTTATAAATCTTAAGATAATTTGATGAAATTTGAAGTGAATATAAGTCTTAAGAAAATCATGAAATTTGAAGTGAATATAAGTCTTCTAAAATCTTGTGAAAATTAAGTGAATATAAGTCTCAAAAATCTTGTGAAATTGAAGTGAATATAAATCTTAAGATAATCATGAAATTGAAGTGAATATAATCTTAAGAAAATATAATGAAATTTGAAGTAAATATAAAATTAAAAAAATTGATGAAATTAAGTGAATATAAGTCTCGTTTGATGAAATTTGAAGTGAATATAAGTCTTCAAAATCGATGAAATTGAAGTGAATATAAGTCTCTAAAATCTGTGAAATTGAAGTGAATATAAATCTTAGAAATTTGATGAAATTTGAGTAATATAAGTCTTAAGAAAATCATGAAATTTGAAGGAATATAAGTCTTCTAAAATCTTGTGAAAATTGAAGTGAATATAAGTCTTCAAAAATCTTGTGAAAATTGAAGTGAATATAAATCTCAGATAACTGATGAAATTGAAGTGAATATAAATCTTAAGAAAATATAATGAAATTTGAAGTAAATATAAATATTAAAATGATTAAATTTGAAGTGAATATAAGTCTTCCGAAAATTTGATGAAATTTGAAGTGAATATAAGTCTTCAGAAAATCTTGTGAAAATTGAAGTGAATATAAGTCTTCAAAAAATCTGGTGAAAATTGAAGTGAACATAACTCTTAAGATAATTTGATGAAATTTGAAGTGAATATAAGTCTTCAGAAAATCTGATGAAATTTGAAGTGAATATAAGTCTTCAGAAAATCTTGTGAAAATTAAAGTGAATATAAGTCTTCCAAAAATCTTGTGAAAATTGAAGTGAACATAAATCTTAAGATAATCTGATGAAATTAAAGTGAATATAAATCTTAAGAAAATATAATGAAATTTGAAGTAAATATAAAATTCAAAAAATTGATGAAATTTGAAGTGAATATAAGTCTTCAAAATTTGAAGAAATTTGAAGTGAATATAAGTCTCGTAAAATCAGAAATTGAAGTGAATAGTCTTCGTAAAAATCTGAAAATTTAGAATATAATCTTAAGGTAATTTGATGAAATTGAAGTGAATATAAGTCTTAAGAAAATCTGATGAAATTTGAAGTGAATATAAGTCTTCAGAAAATCTTGTGAAAATTGAAGTGAATATAAGTCTTCAAAAATCTTGTGAAAATTGAAGTGAACATAAATCTTAAGATAATATGATGAAATTTGAAGTGAATATAATCTTAAGAAAATATAATGAAATTTGAAGTAATATAAGTCTTAAAAAAATTTATGAAATTTGAAGTGAATATAAGTCTTCAAAAATTTGATGAAATTGAAGTGAATATAAGTCTTCGAAAATTGAATGAAATTTGAAGTGAATATAAGTCTTCGTAAATCTAGAAATTTGAATATAAGTCTAAAACATGAAAATTTAGTGAATATAAATCTCAAAATTTGATGAAAATTGAAGTGAATATAAGTCTTAAGATAATCTGATGAAATTTGAAGTGAATATAACTCAAGAAAATATAAATTTGAAGTAAAAATTAAAAAATTGATGAAATTGAAGTGAATATAAGTCTTAAAATTTGAAGTAATATAGTCAAAAAGATAAAATTGAAGTGAATATAAGTTCGTAAAATCTGATGAAAATTGAAGTGAATATAAATCTTAAGATAATTTGATGAAATTTGAAGTGAATATAAGTCTTAAAATATGATGAAATTTGAAGTGAATATAAGTCTTCTGAAAATCTTGTGAAAATTGAAGTGAATATAAGTCTTCAAAAATCTGTGAAAATTGAAGTGAACATAAATCTTAAGATAATCTGATGAAATTTAAGTGAATATAAGTCTTAAGAAAATATAATGAAATTTGAAGTAAATATAAATATTAAAAAATTGATGAAATTTGAAGTGAATATAAGTCTCGAAAATTTGATGAAATTTGAAGTGAATATAAGTCTTCGAAAAATCATGAAAATTGAAGTGAATATAAGTCTCGTAAAACTGTGAAATTGAAGTGAATATAAATCTTAAGGTAATTTGATGAAATTTGAAGTGAATATAAGTCTTAAAAAATCAATGAAATTTGAAGTGAATATAAGTCTTCGAAAATCTTGTGAAAATTGAAGTGAATATAAGTCTTCAAAAATTGTGAAAATTGAAGTGAATATAAATCTTAAGATAACTGATGAAATTGAAGTGAATATAAGTCTTAGAAAATATAATGAAATGAAGTAAATATAAAAATTAAAAAAATTGATGAAATTTGAAGTGAATATAAGTCTTCGAAAATTTGATGAAATTTGAAGTGAATATAAGTCTCGTAAAATCAGTGAAAATTGAAGTGAATATAAGTCTTCAAAATCGTGAAAATTTAAGTGAATATAAATCTTAAGAATTTGATGAAATTTGAGGAATATAAGTCTTAAGAAAATCTGATGAAATTTGAAGTGAATATAAGTCTCGAAAATCTGTGAAAATTGAAGTGAATATAAGTCTTCAAAAATCTTGTGAAAATGAAGTGAATATAATCTTAAGATAAACTGATGAAGTTTAAAGTGAACATAAATCTTAAGAAAATATAATGAAATTTGAAGTATATATAAATATTAAAAAATTGATGAAATTTGAAGTGAATATAAGTCTTCCGAAAATATGATGAAATTTGAAGTGAATATAAGTCTTCAGAAAATCTAGTGAAAATTGAAGTGAATATAAGTCTCTAAAACTGGTGAAATTGAAGTGAACATAAATCTTAAGATAATCTGGTTAAATTTGATGTGTATATAAGTCTTCAGAAAATCCGATGAAATTTGAAGTGAATATAAGTCTCCAGAAAATCTTGTAAAAATTAAAGTGAATATACGTCTTCAAAAAATCATGTGAAAATTTAAGTGAACATAAATCTTAAGATAATCTGATGAAATTTAAAGTGAATATAATCTAAGAAAATATAATGAAATTTGAAGTAAATATAAATCTTAAAAATTTATGAAATTTGAAGTGAATATAAGTCTTCAAAAATTTGATGAAATTGGAAGTGAATATAAGTCTTCAGAAAATTGAATTAAATTTGAAGTGAATATAAGTCTTCAGAAAATCTAGAGAAACTTGAAGTGAATATAAGTCTCGAAAACTGTGAAAATTTAAGTGAATATAAACCTAAGAAATTTGATGAAAATTAGTGAATATAAATTAAGATAATCATGAAATTTGAAGTGAATATAAATCTTAAGAAAATATAATGAAATTTGAAGTAAATATAAAATTAAAAAATTGATGAAATTTGAAGTGAATATAAGTTCTAAAATTTGATTAAATTTGAAGTGAACATAAGTCTTCAGAAAATCGTGAAAATTGAAGTGAATATAAGTCTTCAGAAAATCTGGTGAAAATTGAAGTGAACATAAATCTTAAGGTAATTTGATGAAATTTGAGGTGAATATAAGTCTTAAGAAAATCTGATGAAATTTGAAGTGAAAATAAGTCTTCATAAAATCTTGTGAAAATAAAAGTGAATATAAGTCTTCAAAAATCTTGTGAAAATTGAAGTGAACATAAATCTTAAGATAATCTGATGAAATTCAAAGTGAATATAAATCTTAAGAAAATATAATGAAATTTGAAGTAAATATAAAAATTAAAGAAATTGATGAAATTGAAGTGAATATAAGTCTCGTAAAATTTGATGAAATTTGAAGTGAATATAAGTCTTCTAAAATCATGAAAATGAAGTGAATATAAGTCTCTAAAATCTGTGAAAATTGAAGTGAATATAAATCTTAAGGTAATTTGATGAAATTTGAAGTGAATATAAGTCTTAAGAAAATCATGAAATTTGAAGTGAAAAAGTCTCTAAAAATTGTGAAAATAAAAGTGAATATAAGTCTTCAAAATCTTGTGAAAATTGAAGTGAATATAAATCTTAAGATAATCTGATGAAATTAAAGTGAATATAATCTTAAGAAAATATAATGAAATTTGAAGTAAATATAAAATTAAAAAATTGATGAAATTTGAAGTGAATATAAGTTCGTAAAATTTGATTAAATTTGAAGTGAACATAAGTCTTCAGAAAATCAGGTGAAAATTGAAGTGAATATAAGTCTTCAGAAAATCTGGTGAAAATTGAAGTGAACATAAATCTTAAGGTAATTTGATGAAATTTGAGGTGAATAAAAGTCTTAAGAAAATCTGATGAAATTTGAAGTGAAAATAAGTCTCGTAAAATTGTGAAAATGAAGTGAATATAAGTCTTCAAAAATCTTGTGAAAATTGAAGTGAACATAAATCTTAAGATAATATGATGAAATTCAAAGTGAATATATATCTTAAGAAAATATAATGAAATTTGAAGTAAATATAAATATTAAAAAAATTGAGGAAATTTGAAGTGAATATAAGTCTTCAAAAAATTTGATGAAATTGGAAGTGAATATAAGTCTTCAGAAAATTGAATTAAATTTGAAGTGAATATAAGTCTTCCGAAAATCTAGAGAAATTGAAGTGAATATAAGTTCAAAACTGTGAAAATTTAAGTGAACATAAACCTTAAGATAATTTGATGAAAATTGAAGTGAACATAAATCTTAAGATAATCTGATGAAATTTAAAGTGAATATAAATCTTAAGAAAATATAATGAAATTTGAAGTAAATATAAAAATTAAAAAAATTGATGAAATTTGAAGTGAATATAAGTCTTCAGAAAATTTGATTAAATTTGAAGTGAACATAAGTCTTCAGAAAATCAGGTGAAAATTGAAGTGAATATAAGTCTTCAGAAAATCTGGTGAAAATTGAAGTGAACATAAATCTTAAGGTAATTTGATGAAATTTGAGGTGAATATAAGTCTTAAGAAAATCTGATGAAATTTGAAATGAATAAGGCTTCCGAAAATCTGGTGAAAATTGAAGTGAATATAAGTCTTCAGAAAATCTGGTGAAAATTGAAGTGAACATAAATCTTAAGATAATCTGATGAAATTTGAAGTGAATATAAATCTTAAGAAAATCTAATGAAATTTGAAGTAAATATAAATCATTAAAAAAAATTGATGAAATTTGAAGTGAATATAAGTCTCGTAAAATTTGATGAAATTTGAAGTGAATATAAGTCTTCGTAAAATCAGTGAAAATTGAAGTGAATATAAGTCTTCTAAAACTGTGAAAATTGAAGTGAATATAAACTTAAGTAATTTGATGAAATTTGAAGTGAATATAAGTCTTAAGAAAATCATGAAATTTGAAGTGAATATAAGTCTTCGTAAAATCTTGTGAAAATTGAAGTGAATATAAGTCTTCAAAAATCTTGAAAATTGAAGTGAATATAAATCTTAAGATAATCGATGAAATTCAAGTGAATATAAATCTTAAGAAAATATAATGAAATTTGAAGTGAATATAAAAATTAAAAAATTGATGAAATTTG
This sequence comes from Vicia sativa, assembly GCA_021764765.1. Taxonomy (NCBI): domain Eukaryota; kingdom Viridiplantae; phylum Streptophyta; class Magnoliopsida; order Fabales; family Fabaceae; genus Vicia; species Vicia sativa. The sequence continues at coordinate 7,553,298 of CM038796.1, forward strand.
AAGTGAATATAAGTCTTCGTAAAATTTGATTAAATTGAAGTGAATATAAGTCTCGAAAATCAGTGAAAATGAAGTGAATATAAGTCTTCGAAAACTGGTGAAAATTGAAGTGAATATAAATCTTAAGGTAATTTGATGAAATTTGAAGTGAATATAAGTCTTAAGAAAACTGATGAAATTTGAAGTGAATATAAGTCTCGTAAAATCTTGTGAAAATAAAAGTGAATATAAGTCTTCAAAAATCTTGTGAAAATTGAAGTGAACATAAATCTTAAGATAATATGACAAAATTTAAAGTGAATAGAAGTCTTCAGAAAATTTAATGAAATTTGAAGTGAATATAAATCTTAAAAAATTGATGAAATTTGAAGTGAATATAAGTCTTCAAAAATTTGATGAAATTGGAAGTGAATATAAGTCTCGTAAAATTGAATGAAATTTGTGAATATGTCTTCTAAAATCTAGAGAAACTTGAAGTGTATATAAGTCTTCAGAAAATCTGGTGAAAATTTAAGTGAACATAAATCTTAAGATAATTTGATGAAAATTGAAGTGAACATAAATCTTAAGATAATCTGATGAAATTTAAAGTGAATATAAATCTTAAGAAAATATAATGAAATTTGAAGTAAATATAAAATTAAAAAATTGATGAAATTTGAAGTGAATATAAGTCTTCTAAAAGATGAAATTTGAAGTGAACATAAGTCTTCATAAAATCAGGTGAAAATTGAAGTGAATATAAGTCTTCAGAAAATCTGGTGAAAATTGAAGTGAACATAAATCTTAAGGTAATTTGATGAAATTTGAGTGAATATAAGTCTTAAGAAAACTGATGAAATTTGAAGTGAAAATAAGTCTTTAAAATCTGTGAAAATAAAAGTGAATATAAGTCTTCAAAATCTTGTGAAATTGAAGTGAATATAAATCTTAAGATAATATGATGAAATTCAAAGTGAATATATATCTTAAGAAAATATAATGAAATTTGAAGTGAATATAAATCTTAAAAAATTGATGAAATTTGAAGTGAATATAAGTCTTCAAAAATTTGATGAAATTGAAGTGAATATAAGTCTTCGTAAATTGAATGAAATTTGAAGTGAATATAAGTCTCTCGTAAAATCTAGAGAAATTGAAGTATATAAGTCTTTAAAACTGTGAAAATTGAAGTGAATATAAACCTTAAGATAATTTGATGAAAATTGAAGTGAATATAAATCTTAAGATAATCATGAAATTTAAAGTGAATATAAATCTTAAGAAAATATAATGAAATTTGAAGTAAATATAAAAATTAAAAAATTGATGAAATTTGAAGTGAATATAAGTCTCTAAAATTAGATTAAATTTGAAGTGAATATAAGTCTTCGTAAAAATCAGTGAAAATTGAAGTGAATATAAGTCTTCTAAAACTGTGAAAATTGAAGTGAATATAAATCTTAAGGTAATTTGATGAAATTTGAGGTGAATATAAGTCTTAAGAAAATCTGATGAAATTTGAAGTGAAAATAAGTCTTCCGAAAATCTTGTGAAAATAAAAGTGAATATAAGTCTTTAAAAATCTTGTGAAAATTGAAGTGAACATAAATCTTAAGATAATCTGATGAAATTTAAAGTGAATATAAATCTTAAGAAAATATAATGAAATTTGAAGTAAATATATAAATTAAAGAAATTTGATGAAATTTGAAGTGAATATAAGTGTCTTAAAATTTGATGAAATTTGAAGTGAATATAAGTCTTCGTAAAATCTGTGAAAATTAGTGAATATAAGTCTTCGTAAAATCTGTGAAAATGAAGTGAATATAAATCTTAAGGTAATCTGATGAAATTTGAAGTGAATATAAGTCTTCAGAAAATCTGATGAAATTTGAAGTGAATATAAGTCTTCAGAAAATCTTGTGAAAATTGAAGTGAATATAAGTCTTCAAAAATCTTGTGAAAATTGAAGTGAACATAAATCTTAAGATAATCTGATGAAATTCAAAGTGAATATAAATCTTAAGAAAATATAATGAAATTTGAAGTAAATATAAAAATTAAAAAAATTGATGAAATTTGAAGTGAATATAAGTCTTCAGAAAATTTGATTAAATTTGAAGTGAACATAAGTCTTAAAACGTGAAAATTGAAGTGAATATAAGTCTCGTAAAACTGTGAAATTGAAGTGAACATAAATCTTAAGGTAATTTGATGAAATTTGAGGTGAATAAAAGTCTTAAGAAAATCTGATGAAATTTGAAGTGAAAATAAGTCTTCAGAAAATCTTGTGAAAATAAAAGTGAATATAAGTCTTCAAAAATCTTGTGAAAATGGAAGTGAACATAAATCTTAAGATAATATGATGAAATTCAAAGTGAATATATATCTTAAGAAAATATAATGAAATTTGAAGTAAATATAAATATTAAAAAAATTGAGGAAATTTGAAGTGAATATAACTCTTCAAAAAATTTGATGAAATTGGAAGTGAATATAAGTCTTCAGAAAATTGAATTAAATTTGAAGTGAATATAAGTCTTCAGAAAATCTAGAGAAACTTGAAGTGTATATAAGTCTTTAAAATCTGAAAAATTTAAGTGAACATAAACCTTAAGATAATTTGATGAAAATTGAAGTGAACATAAATCTTAAGATAATCTGATGAAATTTAAAGTGAATATAAATCTTAAGAAAATATAATGAAATTTGAAGTAAATATAAAAATTTAAAAAATTGATGAAATTTGAAGTGAATATAAGTCTTCTAAAATTTGATGAAATTTGAAGTGAATATAAGTCTAAAATCTGTGAAAATTGAAGTGAATATAAGTCTTCGTAAAACTGTGAAAATTGAAGTGAATATAAATCTTAAGGTAATTTGATGAAATTTGAAGTGAATATAAGTCTAAGAAAATCATGAAATTTGAAGTGAATATAAGTCTCGTAAAATCTTGAAAATAAAAGTGAATATAAGTCTCAAAAATCTTGTGAAAATTGAAGTGAATATAAACTTAAGATAACTGATGAAATTTGAAGTGAATATAAATCTTAAGAAAATATAATGAAATTTGAAGTAAATATAAAAATTAAAGAAATTGATGAAATTTGAAGTGAATATAATCGTAAAATTTGATTAAATTGAAGTGAATATAAGTCTCGAAATCAAATGAAAATTGAAGTGAATATAAGTCTTCGTAAAATCTGTGAAAATGAAGTGAATATAAATCTTAAGGTAATTTGATGAAATTTGAAGTGAATATAAGTCTTAAGAAAATCTGATGAAATTGAAGTGAATATAAGTCTCGTAAAATCTTGTGAAAATAAAAGTGAATATAAGTCTTCAAAAATCTTGTGAAAATTGAAGTGAACATAAATCTTAAGATAATCTGATGAAATTCAAAGTGAATATAAATCTTAAGAAAATATAATGAAATTTGAAGTAAATATAAAAATTAAAAAAATTGATGAAATTTGAAGTGAATATAAGTCTTCAGAAAATTTGATTAAATTTGAAGTGAATATAAGTCTCTAAAATCTGTGAAAATTGAAGTGAATATAAGTCATCAGAAAATCTGGTGAAAATTTAAGTGAACATAAATCTTAAGGTAATTTGATGAAATTTGAGGTGAATAAAAGTCTTAAGAAAATCTGATGAAATTTGAAGTGAAAATAAGTCTTCAGAAAATCTTGTGAAAATAAAAGTGAATATAAGTCTTCAAAAATCTTGTGAAAATTGAAGTGAACATAAATCTTAAGATAATATGATGAAATTCAAAGTGAATATATATCTTAAGAAAATATAATGAAATTTGAAGTAAATATAAATATTAAAAAATTTAGAAATTTGAGTGAATATAAGTCTTCAAAAAATTTGATGAAATTGGAAGTGAATATAAGTCTTCAGAAAATTGAATTAAATTTGAAGTGAATATAAGTCTTCAGAAAATCTAGAGAAACTTGAAGTGTATATAAGTCTTCAGAAAATCTGGTGAAAATTTAAGTGAACATAAACCTTAAGATAATTAGATGAAAATTGAAGTGAATATAAATCTAAGATAATGAAATTTAAAGTGAATATAAATCTTAAGAAAATATAATGAAATTTGAAGTAAATATAAAAATTAAAAAAATTGATGAAATTTGAAGTGAATATAAGTCTTCAGAAAATTTGATTAAATTTGAAGTGAACATAAGTCTTCAGAAAATCGGGTGAAAATTGAAGTGAATATAAGTCTTCAGAAAATCTGGTGAAAATTGAAGTGAACATAAATCTTAAGGTAATTTGATGAAATTTGAGGTGAATATAAGTCTTAAGAAAATCTGATGAAATTTGAAGTGAAAATAAGTCTTCAGAAAATCTTGTGAAAATAAAAGTGAATATAAGTCTTCAAAAATCTTGTGAAAATTGAAGTGAACATAAATCTTAAGATAATCTGATGAAATTTAAAGTGAATATAAATCTTAAGAAAATATAATGAAATTTGAAGTAAATATATAAATTAAAGAAATTGATGAAATTTGAAGTGAATATAAGTCTCGTAAAATTTGATGAAATTTGAAGTGAATATAAGTCTTCGTAAAATCAGTGAAAATTGAAGTGAATATAAGTCTCGTAAAACTGTGAAATTGAAGTGAATATAAATCTTAAGGTAATTTGATGAAATTTGAAGTGAATATAAGTCTTAAGAAAATCTGATGAAATTTGAAGTGAATATAAGTCTTCAGAAAATCTTGTGAAAATAAAAGTGAATATAAGTCTTCTGAAAATCTTGTGAAAATTGAAGTGAACATAAATCTTAAGATAATCTGATGAAATTGAAGTGAATATAAATCTTAAGAAAATATAATGAAATTTGAAGTAAATATAAAAATTAAAAAATTGATGAAATTTGAAGTGAATATAAGTCTTCGTAAAGATTAAATTTGAAGTGAATATAAGTCTTCGTAAAATCAGTGAAAATGAAGTGAATATAAGTCTCAAAAACTGGTGAAAATTGAGTGAATATAAATCTTAAGAAATTTGATGAAATTTGAGGTGAATATAAGTCTTAAGAAAATCTGATGAAATTTGAAGTGAAAATAAGTCTTCAGAAAATCTTGTGAAAATAAAAGTGAATATAAGTCTTCAAAAATCTTGTGAAAATTGAAGTGAACATAAATCTTAAGATAATATGATGAAATTAAAGTGAATATATCTTAAGAAAATATAATGAAATTTGAAGTAAATATAAATATTAAAAAAATTGAGGAAATTTGAAGTGAATATAAGTCTTCAGAAAATTTGATGAAATTGGAAGTGAATATAAGTCTTCAGAAAATTGAATTAAATTTGAAGTGAATATAAGTCTTCAGAAAATCTAGAGAAACTTGAAGTGTATATAAGTCTTCAGAAAATCTGGTGAAAATTGAAGTGAACATAAACCTTAAGATAATTTGATGAAAATTGAAGTGAACATAAATCTTAAGATAATCTGATGAAATTTAAAGTGAATATAAATCTTAAGAAAATATAATGAAATTTGAAGTAAATATAAAAATTAAAAAAATTGATGAAATTTGAAGTGAATATAAGTCTTCAGAAAATTAGATTAAATTTGAAGTGAACATAAGTCTTCAGAAAATCAGGTGAAAATTGAAGCGAATATAAGTCTTCAGAAAATCTGGTGAAAATTGAAGTGAACATAAATCTTAAGGTAATTTGATGAAATTTGAGGTGAATATAAGTCTTAAGAAAATCTGATGAAATTTGAAGTGAAAATAAGTCTTCAGAAAATCTTGTAAAAATTAAAGTGAATATACGTCTTCAAAAATCTTGTGAAAATGAAGTGAATATAAATCTTAAGAATATGATGAAATTCAAAGAATATATCTTAAGAAAATATAATGAAATTTGAAGTGAATATAAATCTTAAAAATTGATGAAATTTGAAGTGAATATAAGTCTTCAAAAAATTTGATGAAATTGAAGTGAATATAAGTCTCTAAAATTGAATGAAATTGAAGTGAATATAAGTCTCTAAAATCTAGAGAAATTGAAGTGAATATAAGTCTCTCGTAAAACTGGTGAAAATTGAAGTGAATATAAACCTTAAGATAATTTGATGAAAATTGAAGTGAATATAAATCTAAGATAATCATGAAATTTGAAGTGAATATAAATCTTAAGAAAATATAATGAAATTTGAAGTGAATATAAAAATTAAAAATTGATGAAATTTGAAGTGAATATAAGTCTTCGTAAAATTAGATTAAATTTGAAGTGAATATAAGTCTCGTAAAATCAGTGAAATTGAAGTGAATATAAGTCTTCGAAAACTGTGAAAATTGAAGTGAATATAAATCTTAAGGTAATTTGATGAAATTTGAGTGAATATAAGTCTTAAGAAAACTCATGAAATTTGAAGTGAAAATAAGTCTCTAAAATCTTGTGAAAATGAAGTGAATATAAGTCTTCAAAATCTTGTGAAAATGAAGTGAATATAAATCTAAGATAATGATGAAATTTGAAGTGAATATAAATCTTAAGAAAATATAATGAAATTTGAAGTAAATATATAAATTAAAGAAATTGATGAAATTTGAAGTGAATATAAGTCTCTAAAAATTTGATGAAATTTGAAGTGAATATAAGTCTCTAAAAATCGTGAAAATGAAGTGAATATAAGTCTCGTAAAACTGTGAAAATTGAAGTGAATATAAATCTTAAGGTAATTTGATGAAATTTGAAGTGAATATAAGTCTTAAGAAAATCTGATGAAATTTGAAGTGAAAATAAGTCTTCGAAAATCTTGTGAAATAAAAGTGAATATAAGTCTCAAAAATCTTGTGAAATTGAAGTGAATATAAATCTTAAGATAATCTGAAAATTCAAAGTGAATATAAATCTTAAGAAAATATAATGAAATTTGAAGTAAATATAAAAATTAAAAAAATTGATGAAATTTGAAGTGAATATAAGTCTTCAGAAAATTTGATTAAATTTGAAGTGAACATAAGTCTTCAGAAAATCAGGTGAAAATTGAAGTGAATATAAGTCATCAGAAAATCTGGTGAAAATTGAAGTGAACATAAATCTTAAGGTAATTTGATGAAATTTGAGGTGAATAAAAGTCTTAAGAAAATCTGATGAAATTTGAAGTGAAAATAAGTCTTCAGAAAATCTTGTGAAAATAAAAGTGAATATAAGTCTTCAAAAATCTTGTGAAAATTGAAGTGAACATAAATCTTAAGATAATATGATGAAATTCAAAGTGAATATATATCTTAAGAAAATATAATGAAATTTGAAGTAAATATAAATATTAAAAAAATTGAGGAAATTTGAAGTGAATATAACTCTTCAAAAAATTTGATGAAATTGGAAGTGAATATAAGTCTTCAGAAAATTGAATTAAATTTGAAGTGAATATAAGTCTCTAAAATCTAGAGAAACTTGAAGTGATATAAGTCTCGTAAAACTGGTGAAAATTTAAGTGAATATAAACTTAAGATAATTTGATGAAATTTGAAGTGAACATAAATCTTAAGATAACTGATGAAATTTGAAGTGAATATAAATCTTAAGAAAATATAATGAAATTTGAAGTAAATATAAATATTAAAAAATTGATGAAATTTGAAGTGAATATAAGTCTTCAGAAAATTTGATGAAATTTGAAGTGAATATAAGTCTTCAGAAAATCTGGTGAAAATTGAAGTGAATATAAGTCTTCAGAAAATCTGGTGAAAATTGAAGTGAATATAAATCTAAGATAATTTGATGAAATTTGAGTGAATATAAGTCTTAAGAAAATCATGAAATTGAAGTGAATATAAGTTCTAAAATTGTGAAAATAAAGTGAATATGAGTCTTCAGAAAATCTGGTGAAAATTAAAGTGAACATAAATCTTAAGATAACTGATGAAATTTAAAGTGAATATAAATCTTAAGAAAATATAATGAAATTTGAAGTAAATATAAATATTAAAAAATTGATGAAATTTGAAGTGAATATAACCTAAAAATTTGATGAAATTTGAAGTGAATATAAGTCTTCGTAAAATGTGAAAATTGAAGTGAATATAAGTCTCTAAACTGTGAAAATTGAAGTGAATATAAATCTTAAGGTAATTTGATGAAATTTGAAGTGAATATAAGTCTTAAGAAAACTGATGAAATTTGAAGTGAAATAAGTCTCTAAAATCTTGTGAAAATAAAAGTGAATATAAGTCTTCAAAATCTTGTGAAAATTGAAGTGAATATAAATCTTAAGATAATCTGATGAAATTAAAGTGAATATAAATCTAAGAAAATATAATGAAATTTGAAGTAAATATAAAAATTAAAAAATTGATGAAATTTGAAGTGAATATAAGTCTCGTAAAATTTGATTAAATTTGAAGTGAATATAAGTCTCGTAAAATGTGAAAATTGAAGTGAATATAAGTCTTCGAAAACGTGAAAATTAAGGAATATAAATCTTAAGGTAATTTGATGAAATTTGAGGTGAATAAAAGTCTTAAGAAAATCTGATGAAATTTGAAGTGAAAATAAGTCTTCAGAAAATCTTGTGAAAATAAAAGTGAATATAAGTCTTCAAAAATCTTGTGAAAATTGAAGTGAACATAAATCTTAAGATAATATGATGAAATTCAAAGTGAATATATATCTTAAGAAAATATAATGAAATTTGAAGTAAATATAAATATTAAAAAAATTTAGGAAATTTGAAGTGAATATAACTCTTCAAAAAATTTGATGAAATTGGAAGTGAATATAAGTCTTCAGAAAATTGAATTAAATTTGAAGTGAATATAAGTCTTCAGAAAATCTAGAGAAACTTGAAGTGTATATAAGTCTTCAAAACTGTGAAAATTTATGAATATAAACTTAAGATAATTTGATGAAAATTGAAGTGAACATAAATCTTAAGATAATCTGATGAAATTTAAAGTGAATATAAATCTTAAGAAAATATAATGAAATTTGAAGTAAATATAAAAATTAAAAAAATTGATGAAATTTGAAGTGAATATAAGTCTTCAGAAAATTTGATTAAATTTGAAGTGAACATAAGTCTTCAGAAAATCAGTGAAAATGAAGTGAATATAAGTCTCGAAAACTGTGAAAATTGAAGTGAATATAAATCTTAAGGTAATTTGATGAAATTTGAAGTGAATATAAGTCTTAAGAAAACTGATGAAATTTGAAGAAAATAAGTCTTCGTAAAATCTTGTGAAAATAAAAGTGAATATAAGTCTTCAGAAAATCTGGTGAAAATTGAAGTGAACATAAATCTTAAGATAAACTCATGAAGTTTAAAGTGAATATAAATCTTAAGAAAATATAATGAAATTTGAAGTAAATATAAAAATTAAAAAATTGATGAAATTTGAAGTGAATATAAGTCTTCCGAAAATTTGATGAAATTTGAAGTGAATATAAGTCTCGTAAAATCAGTGAAATTGAAGTGAATATAAGTCTCTAAAATGGTGAAAATTGAAGTGAACATAAATCTTAAGGTAATTTGATGAAATTTGAGGTGAATATAAGTCTTAAGAAAATCTGATGAAATTTGAAGTGAAAATAAGTCTTCAGAAAATCTTGTGAAAATAAAAGTGAATATAAGTCTTCAAAAATCTTGTGAAAATTGAAGTGAACATAAATCTTAAGATAATCTGATGAAATTCAAAGTGAATATAAATCTTAAGAAAATATAATGAAATTTGAAGTAAATATAAAAATTAAAAAAATTGATGAAATTTGAAGTGAATATAAGTCTTCAGAAAATTTGATTAAATTTGAAGTGAACATAAGTCTTCAGAAAATCAGGTGAAAATTGAAGTGAATATAAGTCTTCAGAAAATCTGGTGAAAATTTAAGTGAACATAAATCTTAAGGTAATTTGATGAAATTTGAGGTGAATAAAAGTCTTAAGAAAATCTGATGAAATTTGAAGTGAAAATAAGTCTTCAGAAAATCTTGTGAAATAAAAGTGAATATAAGTCTTCAAAATCTGTGAAATTGAAGTGAATATAAATCTTAAGATAATATGATGAAATTCAAAGTGAATATATATCTTAAGAAAATATAATGAAATTTGAAGTGAATATAAATCTTAAAAAATTAGGAAATTTGAAGTGAATATAAGTCTTCAAAAAATTTGAAATTTGAAGTGAATATAAGTCTCTAAAATTGAATGAAATTTGAAGTGAATATAAGTCTTCGTAAAATCTAGAGAAATTGAAGTGAATATAAGTCTCGTAAAATCTGTGAAAATTTAAGTGAATATAAACCTTAAGATAATTTGATGAAAATTGAAGTGAACATAAATCTTAAGATAATCTGATGAAATTTAAAGTGAATATAAATCTTAAGAAAATATAATGAAATTTGAAGTAAATATAAAAATTAAAAAATTGATGAAATTTGAAGTGAATATAAGTCTTCAGAAAATTTGATTAAATTTGAAGTGAACATAAGTCTTCAGAAAATCAGGTGAAAATTGAAGTGAATATAAGTCTTCAGAAAATCTGGTGAAAATTGAAGTGAACATAAATCTTAAGGTAATTTGATGAAATTTGAGGTGAATATAAGTCTTAAGAAAATCTGATGAAATTTGAAGTGAAAATAAGTCTTCAGAAAATCTTGTGAAAATAAAAGTGAATATAAGTCTTCAAAAATCTTGTGAAAATTGAAGTGAACATAAATCTTAAGATAATATGATGAAATTCAAAGTGAATATATATCTTAAGAAAATATAATGAAATTTGAAGTAAATATAAATATTAAAAAAATTTAGGAAATTTGAAGTGAATATAAGTCTTCAGAAAATTTGATGAAATTGGAAGTGAATATAAGTCTTCAGAAAATTGAATTAAATTTGAAGTGAATATAAGTCTTCAGAAAATCTAGAGAAACTTGAAGTGTATATAAGTCTTCAGAAAATCTGGTGAAAATTTAAGTGAACATAAACCTTAAGATAATTTGATGAAAATTGAAGTGAACATAAATCTTAAGATAATCTGATGAAATTTAAAGTGAATATAAATCTTAAGAAAATATAATGAAATTTGAAGTAAATATAAAAATTAAAAAGAATGATGAAATTTGAAGTGAATAGATTTCTTCAGAAAATTTGATGAAATTTGAAGTGAATATAAGTTCAAAAATGTGAAAATTGAAGTGAATATAAGTCTTCAGAAACTCTGGTGAAAATTGAAGTGAATATAAATCTTAAGATAATTTGATGAAATTTGAAGTGAATATAAGTCTTCAGAAAATTTGATGAAATTTGAAGTGAATATAAGTCTTCCGAAAATCTGGTGAAAATTGAAGTGAATATAAGTCTTCAAAAAATCTGGTGAAAATTGAAGTGAATAAATCTTAAGATAATTTGATGAAATTTGAAGTGAATATAAGTCTTCATGAAATTTGAAGTGAATATAAGTCTTCAGAAAATCTTGTGAAAATTGAAGTGAATATAAGTCTTCAGAAAATCTGGTGAAATTGAAGTGAACATAAATCTTAAGATAATCTGATGAAATTTAAAGTGAATATAAATCTTAAGAAAATATAATGAAATTTGAAGTAAATATAAATATTAAAAAATTGATGAAATTTGAAGTGAATATAAGTCTCCGAAAATTTGATGAAATTTGAAGTGAATATAAGTCTTCAGAAAATCTGGTGAAAATTGAAGTGAATATAAGTCTTCAGAAAATCTGGTGAAAATTGAAGTGAACATAAATCTTAAGATAATTTGATGAAATTTGAGGTGAATATAAGTCTTCAGAAAATCCGATGAAATTTGAAGTGAATATAAGTCTCCAGAAAATCTTGTAAAAATTAAAGTGAATATACGTCTTCAAAAAATCATGTGAAAATTTAAGTGAACATAAATCTTAAGATAATATGATGAAATTTAAAGTGAATATAAATCTTAAGAAAATATAATGAAATTTGAAGTAAATATATAAATTAAAGAAATTGATGAAATTTGAAGTGAATATAAGTCTTCAGAAAATTTGATTAAATTTGAAGTGAACATAAGTCTTCAGAAAATCAGGTGAAAATTGAAGTGAATATAAGTCTCGAAAAATCAGTGAAAATTGAAGTGAATATAAATCTTAAGGTAATTTGATGAAATTTGAAGTGAATATAAGTCTTAAGAAAATCATGAAATGAAGTGAAAAAGTCTCGTAAAATCTTGTGAAAATAAAAGTGAATATAAGTCTTCAAAAATCTTGTGAAAATTGAAGTGAACATAAATCTTAAGATAATCTGATGAAATTCAAAGTGAATATAAATCTTAAGAAAATATAATGAAATTTGAAGTAAATATAAAATTAAAAAATTGATGAAATTTGAAGTGAATATAAGTCTTCAAAATTTGATGAAATTTGAAGTGAATATAAGTCTTCGTAAAATTGAATGAAATTTGAAGTGAATATAAGTCTCTAAAATCTAGAGAAACTTGAAGTGAATATAAGTCTTCTAAAACTGTGAAAATTTAAGTGAATATAAACCTTAAGATAATTTGATGAAAATTGAAGTGAATATAAATCTTAGATAACTGATGAAATTTGAAGTGAATATAAATCTTAAGAAAATATAATGAAATTTGAAGTAAATATAAAATTAAAAATTGATGAAATTTGAAGTGAATATAAGTCTCAAAATTAGATTAAATTTGAAGTGAATATAAGTCTCGTAAAAATCGTGAAAATTGAAGTGAATATAAGTCTTCAGAAAATCTGGTGAAAATTGAAGTGAACATAAATCTTAAGGTAATTTGATGAAATTTGAGGTGAATATAAGTCTTAAGAAAATGATGAAATTTGAAGTGAATATAAGTCTCGTAAAATCTTGTGAAAATAAAAGTGAATATAAGTCTCAAAAATCTTGTGAAATTGAAGTGAATATAAATCTTAAGATAACTATGAAATTTAAAGTGAATATAAATCTTAAGAAAATATAATGAAATTTGAAGTAAATATAAATTAAAGAAATTGATGAAATTTGAAGTGAATATAAGTCTCGAAAAATTTGATGAAATTTGAAGTGAATATAAGTCTTCAGAAAATCAGGTGAAAATTGAAGTGAATATAAGTCTTCAGAAAATCTGGTGAAAATTGAAGTGAACATAAATCTTAAGGTAATTTGATGAAATTTGAGGTGAATATAAGTCTTAAGAAAATCTGATGAAATTTGAAGTGAAATAAGTCTCGTAAAATCTTGTGAAAATTGAAGTGAATATAAGTCTCAAAAATCTTGTGAAAATTGAAGTGAATATAAATCTTAAGATAACTGATGAAATTCAAAGTGAATATAAATCTTAAGAAAATATAATGAAATTTGAAGTAAATATAAAAATTAAAAAAATTGATGAAATTTGAAGTGAATATAAGTCTTCAGAAAATTTGATTAAATTTGAAGTGAACATAAGTCTCGTAAAATCAGTGAAAATTGAAGTGAATATAAGTCATCAAAACTGTGAAATTGAAGTGAATATAAATCTTAAGGTAATTTGATGAAATTTGAGGTGAATATAAGTCTTAAGAAAATCTGATGAAATTTGAAGTGAAAATAAGTCTTCAGAAAATCTTGTGAAAATAAAAGTGAATATAAGTCTTCAAAAATCTTGTGAAAATTGAAGTGAACATAAATCTTAAGATAATATGATGAAATTCAAAGTGAATATATATCTTAAGAAAATATAATGAAATTTGAAGTAAATATAAATATTAAAAAAATTGAGGAAATTTGAAGTGAATATAACTCTTCAAAAAATTTGATGAAATTGGAAGTGAATATAAGTCTTCAGAAAATTGAATTAAATTTGAAGTGAATATAAGTCTTCAGAAAATCTAGAGAAACTTGAAGTGTATATAAGTCTTCAGAAAATCTGGTGAAAATTTAAGTGAACATAAACCTTAAGATAATTTGATGAAAATTGAAGTGAACATAAATCTTAAGATAATCTGATGAAATTTAAAGTGAATATAAATCTTAAGAAAATATAATGAAATTTGAAGTAAATATAAAAATTAAAAAAATTGATGAAATTTGAAGTGAATATAAGTCTTCAGAAAATTTGATTAAATTTGAAGTGAACATAAGTCTTCAGAAAATCAGGTGAAAATTGAAGTGAATATAAGTCTTCAGAAAATCTGGTGAAAATTGAAGTGAACATAAATCTTAAGGTAATTTGATGAAATTTGAGGTGAATATAAGTCTTAAGAAAATCTGATGAAATTTGAAGTGAAAATAAGTCTTCAGAAAATCTTGTGAAAATAAAAGTGAATATAAGTCTTCAAAAATCTTGTGAAAATTGAAGTGAACATAAATCTTAAGATAATCTGATGAAATTTAAAGTGAATATAAATCTTAAGAAAATATAATGAAATTTGAAGTAAATATAAAAATTAAAAAAATTGATGAAATTTGAAGTGAATATAAGTCTCTAAAATTGAAAATTTGAAGTGAATATAAGTCTTCGTAAAATCAGTGAAAATTGAAGTGAATATGTCTTCTAAAACTGTGAAATTGAAGTGAATATAAATCTTAAGGTAATTTGATGAAATTGAAGTGAATATAAGTCTTAAGAAAATCTGATGAAATTTGAAATGAAAATAAGTCTCGTAAAATCTTGTGAAAATTAAAGTGAATATAAGTCTTCAAAATCTTGTGAAAATTGAAGTGAACATAAATCTTAAGATAATCTGATGAAATTCAAAGTGAATATAAATCTTAAGAAAATATAATGAAATTTGAAGTAAATATAAAAATTAAAAAAATTGATGAAATTTGAAGTGAATATAAGTCTCGGAAAATTTGATGAAATTTGAAGTGAATATAAGTCTCGTAAAATCAGTGAAAATTGAAGTGAATATAAGTCATCAGAAAATCTGGTGAAAATTTAAGTGAACATAAATCTTAAGGTAATTTGATGAAATTTGAGGTGAATAAAAGTCTTAAGAAAATCTGATGAAATTTGAAGTGAAAATAAGTCTACCTCAGAAAATCTTGTGAAAATAAAAGTGAATATAAGTCTTCAGAAAATCTGGTGAAAATTGAAGTGAACATAAATCTTAAGATAATCTGATGAAATTGAAGTGAATATATATCTTAAGAAAATATAATGAAATTTGAAGTAAATATAAATATTAAAAATTGAGGAAATTTGAAGTGAATATAAGTCTTCAAAAATTTGATGAAATTGAAGTGAATATAAGTCTCTAAAATTGAATGAAATTTGAAGTGAATATAAGTCTCTAAAAATCTAGAGAAATTTGAAGTGATATAAGTCTTCTAAAACTGTGAAAATTTATGAATATAAACCTTAAGATAATTTGATGAAAATTGAAGTGAATATAAATCTTAAGATAATGATGAAATTTAAAGTGAATATAAATCTTAAGAAAATATAATGAAATTTGAAGTAATATAAAAATTAAAAAATTGATGAAATTTGAAGTGAATATAAGTCTCTAAAATTTGATTAAATTTGAAGTGAATATAAGTCTTCGTAAAATCAGTGAAAATTGAAGTGAATATAAGTCTTCGTAATCTGTGAAAATTGAAGTGAATATAAATCTTAAGGTAATTTGATGAAATTTGAAGTGAATATAAGTCTTCAGAAAATCTGATGAAATTTGAAGTGAATATAAGTCTTCATAAAATCTTGTGAAAATTGAAGTGAATATAAGTCTTCAAAATCTGGTGAAAATTGAAGTGAATATAAATCTTAAGATAATCTGATGAAATTTGAAGTGAATATAAATCTTAAGAAAATATAATGAAATTTGAAGGAATATAAAAATTAAAGAAATTGATGAAATTTGAAGTGAATATAAGTCTTCGAAAATTGATGAAATTGAAGTGAATATAAGTCTCGAAAATCAGGTGAAAATTGAAGTGAATATAAGTCTTCAGAAAATCTGGTGAAAATTGAAGTGAACATAAATCTTAAGGTAATTTGATGAAATTTGAAGTGAATATAAGTCTTAAGAAAATCTGATGAAATTTGAAGTGAAATAAGTTCGTAAAATCTATGAAAATAAAGTGAATATAAGTCTTCAAAAATCTTGTGAAAATTGAAGTGAATATAAATCTTAAGATAATCATGAAATTTAAAGTGAATATAAATCTTAAGAAAATATAATGAAATTTGAAGTAAATATAAAAATTAAAAAAATTGATGAAATTTGAAGTGAATATAAGTCTTCAGAAAATTTGATGAAATTTGAAGTGAACATAAGTCTTCAGAAAATCAGGTGAAAATTGAAGTGAATATAAGTCTTCAAAACTGTGAAAATTTAAGTGAATATAAATCTTAAGTAATTTGATGAAATTTGAGGTGAATATAAGTCTTAAGAAAATCTGATGAAATTTGAAGTGAAAATAAGTCTTCAGAAAATCTTGTGAAAATAAAAGTGAATATAAGTCTTCAAAAATCTTGTGAAAATTGAAGTGAACATAAATCTTAAGATAATATGATGAAATTTAAAGTGAATACAAGTCTTAAGAAAATATAATGAAATTTGAAGTAAATATAAATCATAAAAATTTTGATGAAATTTGAAGAGAATATAAGTCTTCATAAAATATGATGAAATTTGAAGTGAATATAAGTTCTAAAATTGAATGAAATTTGAAGTGAATATAAGTCTCGTAAAATCTAGAGAAATTTGAAGTGAATATAAGTCTCGTAAAACTGTGAAAATTTAAGTGAATATAAATCTTAAGATAATTTGATGAAAATTGAAGTGAATATAAATCTTAAGATAATCGATGAAATTTGAAGTGAATATAATCTTAAGAAAATATAATGAAATTTGAAGTGAATATAAAAATTAAAAAATTGATGAAATTTGAAGTGAATATAAGTCTCTAAAATTTGATGAAATTTGAAGTGAACATAAGTCTTCAGAAAATCAGGTGAAAATTGAAGTGAATATAAGTCTTCATAAAATCTGGTGAAAATTGAAGTGAACATAAATCTTAAGGTAATTTGATGAAATTTGAGGTGAATATAAGTCTTAAGAAAATCTGATGAAATTTGAAGTGAAAATAAGTCTTAAAATCTTGTGAAAATAAAAGTGAATATAAGTCTTCAAAAATCTTGTGAAAATTGAAGTGAACATAAATCTTAAGATAATATGATGAAATTCAAAGTGAATATATATCTTAAGAAAATATAATGAAATTTGAAGTAAATATAAATAAAAATTGATAAAATTGAAGTGAATATAAGTCTTCAAAAATTTGATGAAATTGAAGTGAATATAAGTCTCAAAATTGAATTAAATTTGAAGTGAATATAAGTCTCGAAAATCTAGAGAAACTTGAAGTGAATATAAGTCTCTAAAACTGTGAAAATTTAAGTGAATATAAACTTAAGATAATTTGATGAAAATTGAAGTGAATATAAATCTTAAGATAAGCTGATGAAATTTAAAGTGAATATAAATCTTAAGAAAATATAATGAAATTTGAAGTAAATATAAAAATTAAAAAATTGATGAAATTTGAAGTGAATATAAGTCTTCATAAAATTAGATTAAATTTGAAGTGAATATAAGTCTTCAGAAAATCTGGTGAAAATTGAAGTGAATATAAGTCTTTAAAACTGGTGAAAATTGAAGTGAACATAAATCTTAAGGTAATTTGATGAAATTTGAAGTGAATATAAGTCTTAAGAAAATCTGATGAAATTTGAAGTGAAAATAAGTCTCTAAAATCTTGTGAAAACTGAAGTGAATATAAGTCTTCAAAAATCTTGTGAAATTGAAGTGAACATAAATCTTAAGATAATCTGATGAAATTTAAAGTGAATATAAATCTTAAGAAAATATAATGAAATTTGAAGTAAATATAAAAATTAAAGAAATTGATGAAATTTGAAGTGAATATAAGTCTTCAGAAAATTTGATTAAATTTGAAGTGAACATAAGTCTTCGTAAAATTGTGAAAATTGAAGTGAATATAAGTAAAACTGTGAAAATTGAAGTGAATATAAATCTTAAGGTAATTTGATGAAATTTGAAGTGAATATAAGTCTTAAGAAAATCATGAAATTTGAAGTGAAAATAAGTCTCATAAAATCTTGAAAATGAAGTGAATATAAGTCTCAAAAATTGTGAAATTGGTGAATATAAATCTTAAGATAATCATGAAACAAAGTGAATATAAATCTTAAGAAAATATAATGAAATTTGAAGTGAATATAAAAATTAAAAAATTGATGAAATTTGAAGTGAATATAAGTCTTCGTAAAATTTGATGAAATTTGAAGTGAAATAAGTCTTCGTAAAATCGTGAAAATTGAAGTGAATATGTCTTCAAAAACTGTGAAAATTGAAGTGAATATAAATCTTAAGGTAATTTGATGAAATTTGAAGTGAATAAAGTCTTAAGAAACTGATGAAATTTGAAGTGAAAATAAGTCTTCGTAAAACTTGTGAAAATAAAAGTGAATATAAGTCTTCAAAAATCTTGTGAAAATTGAAGTGAATATAATCTTAAGATAATATGATGAAATTGAAGTGAATATATATCTTAAGAAAATATAATGAAATTTGAAGTGAATATAAATCTTAAAAAATTTATGAAATTTGAAGTGAATATAACTCTTCAAAAAATTTGATGAAATTGGAAGTGAATATAAGTCTTCAGAAAATTGAATTAAATTTGAAGTGAATATAAGTCTTCAGAAAATCTAGAGAAACTTGAAGTGTATATAAGTCTTCAGAAAATCTGGTGAAAATTTAAGTGAACATAAACCTTAAGATAATTTGATGAAAATTGAAGTGAACATAAATCTTAAGATAATCTGATGAAATTTAAAGTGAATATAAATCTTAAGAAAATATAATGAAATTTGAAGTAAATATAAAAATTAAAAAAATTGATGAAATTTGAAGTGAATATAAGTCTTCAGAAAATTTGATTAAATTTAAGTGAATATAAGTCTCGTAAAATCGTGAAAATTGAAGTGAATATAAGTCTCGTAAAACTGTGAAAATTGAAGTGAACATAAATCTTAAGGTAATTTGATGAAATTTGAGGTGAATATAAGTCTTAAGAAAATCTGATGAAATTTGAAGTGAAAATAAGTCTTCAGAAAATCTTGTGAAAATAAAAGTGAATATAAGTCTTCAAAAATCTTGTGAAAATTGAAGTGAACATAAATCTTAAGATAATCGATGAAATTTAAAGTGAATATAATCTTAAAAATATAATGAAATTTGAAGTAAATATAAAAATTAAAGAAATTGATGAAATTTGAAGTGAATATAAGTCTTCAGAAAATTTGATTAAATTTGAAGTGAACATAAGTCTTCAGAAAATCAGGTGAAAATTGAAGTGAATATAAGTTCGTAAAATCTGTGAAAATTGAAGGAATATAATCTTAAGGTAATTTGATGAAATTTGAAGTGAATATAAGTCTTAAGAAAAATCGATGAAATTTGAAGTGAATATAAGTCTTCAAAATTGTTGTGAAATAAAAGTGAATATAAGTCTTCAAAAATCTTGTGAAAATTGAAGTGAACATAAATCTTAAGATAATCTGATGAAATTTAAAGTGAATATAAATCTTAAGAAAATATAATGAAATTTGAAGTAAATATAAAAATTAAAAAACTGATGAAATTTGAAGTGAATATAAGTCTCGTAAAATTTTGAAAATTTGAAGTGAATATAAGTCTCGTAAAAATCAGTGAAAATGAAGTGAATATAAGTCTTCGAAATCTGTGAAAATTTAAGTGAATATAATCTTAAGGTAATTTGATGAAATTTGAAGTGAATAAAAGTCTTAAGAAAACTGATGAAATTTGAAGTGAATATAAGTCTTCGTAAAATCTTGTGAAAATAAAAGTGAATATAAGTCTTCAAAAATCTTGTGAAAATGAAGTGAATATAAATCTTAAGATAATATGATGAAATTAAAGTGAATATAATCTTAAGAAAATAATGAAATTTGAAGTGAATATAATATTAAAAATTGAGAAATTGAAGTGAATATAAGTCTTCAAAAAATTTGATGAAATTGAAGTGAATATAAGTCTTCAAAATTGAATGAAATTTGAAGTGAATATAAGTCTCGTAAAATCTAGAGAAATTGAAGTGAATATAAGTCTCGTAAAACTGTGAAAATTTAAGTGAATATAAACCTTAAGATAATTTGATGAAAATTGAAGTGAATATAAATCTAAGATAACTGATGAAATTTAAAGTGAATATAAATCTTAAGAAAATATAATGAAATTTGAAGTAAATATAAATATTTAAAAATTGATGAAATTTGAAGTGAATATAAGTCTCGTAAAATTTGATTAAATTTGAAGTGAATATAAGTCTTCGTAAAATCAGTGAAAATGAAGTGAATATAAGTCTCTAAAATCTGTGAAAATTGAAGTGAATATAAATCTAAGGTAATTTGATGAAATTTGAAGTGAATATAAGTCTTAAGAAAATCATGAAATTTGAAGTGAATATAAGTCTTAAAATCTTGTGAAAATAAAAGTGAATATAAGTCTCAAAAATCTTGTGAAAATTGAAGTGAATATAAATCTTAAGATAATATGATGAAATTTAAAGTGAATATAATCTTAAGAAAATATAATGAAATTTGAAGTAAATATAAATCTTAAAAAAATTGATGAAATTGAAGGAATATAAGTCTTCAAAAATGATGAAATTGAAGTGAATATAAGTCTTCTAAAATTGAATGAAATTTGAAGTGAATATAAGTCTTCTAAAATCTAGAGAAATTGAAGTGAATATAAGTCTTCGTAAAACTGTGAAAATTTATGAATATAAACCTTAAGATAATTTGATGAAAATTGAAGTGAATATAAGTCTAAGATAACTGAATGAAATTTAAAGTGAATATAAATCTTAAGAAAATATAATGAAATTTGAAGTAAATATAAAAATTTAAAAAATTGATGAAATTTGAAGTGAATATAAGTCTTCTAAAATTTGATAAATTTGAAGTGAATATAAGTTCCTGAAAATCGTGAAAATTGAAGTGAATATAAGTCTCTAAAACTGTGAAAATTGAAGTGAATATAAATCTTAAGGTAATTTGATGAAATTTGAGTGAATATAAGTCTTAAGAAAATCAATGAAATTTGAAGTGAAATAAGTCTCAAAAATCTTGTGAAAATAAAAGAATATAAGTCTCAAAAACATGTGAAAATTGAAGTGAATATAAATCTAAGATAATATGATGAAATTCAAAGTGAATATATATCTTAAGAAAATATAATGAAATTTGAAGTAAATATATTAAAAAATGAGAAATTTGAAGTGAATATAAGTCTTCTAAAATTTGATGAAATTGAAGTGAATATAATCTTCGTAAAATTGAATTAATTTGAATGAATATAAGTCTTCGTAAAATCTAGAGAAACTTGAAGTGTATAAGTCTTCGAAAACTGTGAAATTTATGAATATAAACTTAAGATAATTTGATGAAAATTAAGTGAATATAAATCTTAAGATAATCATGAAATTTGAAGTGAATATAAATCTTAAGAAAATATAATGAAATTTGAAGTAATATAAATTAAAAATTGATGAAATTTGAAGTGAATATAAGTCTTCGAAATTTGATGAAATTTGAAGTGAATATAAGTCTCTAAAATCGTGAAAATTGAAGTGAATATAAGTCTTCTAAAACTGTGAAAATTGAAGGAATATAAATCTTAAGATAATTTGATGAAATTTGAAGTGAATATAAGTCTTAGAAAACTGATGAAATTGAAGTGAAATAAGTCTCGTAAAATCAGAAAAATAAAAGTGAATATAAGTCTCAAAAAATCTTGTGAAAATTGAAGTGAATATAAATCTTAAGATAATATGATGAAATTCAAAGTGAATATAAATCTTAAGAAAATATAATGAAATTTGAAGTAAATATAATCTTAAAAAAATGAAATTGAAGTGAATATAAGTCTCTAAAATTTGATGAATTTGAAGTGAATATAAGTCTTCGTAAAATTGAATTAAATTTAAGTGAATATAAGTCCTTGAAAATCTAGAGAAATTTGAAGTGAATATAAGTCTTTAAAACTGATGAAAATTTATGAATATAAACCTAAGATAATTTGATGAAATTGAAGTGAATATAAATCTTATGATAATCTAAGGAAATTTGAAGTGAATATAACTTAAGAAAATATAATGAAATTTTAAATATAAAAATTAAAAAATTGATGAAATTTGAAGTGAATATAAGTCTTCAAAAATTTAAATTTGAAGTGAATATAAGTCTTCTAAAATCAGTGAAAATTGAAGTGAATATAAGTCTTCTAAAACTGTGAAAATTGAAGTGAATATAATCTTAAGGTAATTTGATGAAATTTGAAGTGAATATAAGTCTTAGAAACTGATGAAATTTGAAGTGAATATAAGTCTCTAAAATCTTGTGAAATAAAAGTGAATATAAGTCTTCAAAAATCTTATGAAAATTGAAGTGAATATAAATCTTAAGATAATATGATGAAATTAAAGTGAATATATATCTTAAGAAAATATAATGAAATTTGAAGTAAATATAAATATTAAAAAATGATGAAATTTGAAGTGAATATAAGTCTTCGTAAAATTTGATGAAATTGAAGTGAATATAAGTCTTCGAAAATTGATGAAATTTGAAGTGAATATAAGTCTTCGTAAAATCTAGAGAAATTTGAAGTGAATAAGTCTTCGTAAAATCTATGAAAATTTAAGTGAATATAAACCTTAAGATAATTTGATGAAACTTGAAGTGAATATAAACTTTAGATAATCAATGAAATTTGAAGTGAATATAAATCTTAAGAAAATATAATGAAATTTGAAGTAATATAAAAATTAAAAAATTGATGAAATTTGAAGTGAATATAAGTCTTCAAAATTTGATTAAATTTGAAGTGAATATAAGTCTGTAAAATCAGTGAAAATTGAAGTGAATATAAGTCTTTAAAATCGTGAAAATTGAAGTGAATATAAATCTTAGATAATTTGATGAAATTTGTGAAATAAGTCTTAGAAAATCAATGAAATTTGAAGTGAATAAGTCTTCAGAAAATCTTGTGAAAATAAAAGTGAATATAAGTCTTCAAAAATCTTATGAAAATTGAAGTGAACATAAATCTTAAGATAATATGATGAAATTTAAAGTGAATATATATCTTAAGAAAATATAATGAAATTTGAAGTAAATATAAATATTAAAAAATTGATGAAATTTGAAGTGAATATAAGTCTTCAGAAAATTTGATGAAATTGGAAGTGAATATAAGTCTTCAGAAAATTGAATTAAATTTGAAGTGAATATAAGTCTTCATAAAATCTAGAGAAACTTGAAGTGAATATAAGTCTTTAAAATCGTGAAAATTTAAGTGAACATAAACCTTAAGATAATTTGATGAAAATTGAAGTGAACATAAATCTTAAGATAATTTGATGAAATTTGAAGTGAATATAAGTCTCAAAATCTGTGAAAATTTAAGGAATAAATAAGTCTTCAAAATCGATGAAAATTTATGAATATAAATCTTAAGATAATCTTATGAAATTTGAAGTGAATATAAGTCTTCGTAAAATTTGAAGTGAATATAAGTCTTCAAAATCTGTGAAAATGAAGTGAATATAAATCTTAAGATAATCATGAAATTAAAGTGAATATAAATCTTAAGAAAATATAATGAAATTTAAGTGAATATAAATCTTAAAATAATCTTAAGGAAATTTGAAGTGAATATAAGTCTTCGAAAATCTGAGAAATTTGAAGTGAATATAAGTCTCGTAAAAATCTAGTGAAAATTGAAGTGAATATAAGTCTTCGTAAAATCAGTGAAATTGAAGTGAAATAAATCTTAAGATAATCTGATGAAATTTGAAGTGAATATAAGTCTTGAAAATATAATGAAATTTGAAGTAAATATAAAATTAAAAATTGATGAAATTGAAGTGAATATAAGTCTCTTTAAAATTTGATGAAATTTGAAGTGAATATAAGTCTTTAGAAATTTGATGAAATTTGAAGTGAATATAAGTCTTCAAAAATCTTGAAAATGAAGTGAAATATAAGTTTCAAAACTGTGAAAATTGAATG
This sequence comes from Vicia sativa, assembly GCA_021764765.1. NCBI lineage: Eukaryota > Viridiplantae > Streptophyta > Magnoliopsida > Fabales > Fabaceae > Vicia > Vicia sativa. The sequence continues at coordinate 7,577,374 of CM038796.1, forward strand.
AATATAAACTTTAAGATAATTAATGAAATTGAAGTGAATATAAGTCTTAGAAAACTGATGAAAATTTAAGAGAATAACATTTAAGATAATCCAATGAAATTTGAAGTGAATATAAGTCTTCGAAACTGAATGAAATTGGTGAATATAAGTCTTCGTAAAAATCTGTGAAAATTGAAGTGAATATAAGTCTCAAAAATCTTGTGAGAAAATTGAAGTGAACATAAATCTTAAGATAACTGATGAAATGAAGTGAATATAAGTCTTAAGAAAATATATGAAATTTGAAGTAAATATAAAAATTTAAATAATTGATGAAATTTGAAGTGAATATAAGTCTTCTAAAATTTGATGAAATTTGAAGTGAATATAAGTCTTCAGAAAATTTGATGAAATTTGAGTGAATATAAGTCTTCGTAAAAATCTCGTGAAAATTGGTGAATATAAGCTTCGTAAAATCAGTGAAATGAAGGAATATAACCAAGAAATTTGATAAATTTGAAGTGAATATAAGTCCCTGAAAATCTGATGAAAATTTGCTAATATAATCTTAAGATAATTAATGAAATTTGAAGTGTATAAGTCTCGTAAAATCTGATGAAATTGAAGTGAATATAAGTCTCTAAAATCATGTGAAATTGAAGTGAATATAAGTCTTCAAAAATCTTGTGAAATTGAAGTGAATATAAATCTTAAGATAACTGATGAAATTTGAAGTGAATATAATCTTAAGAAAATATAATGAAAATTGAAGTGAATATAAATCTTAAAAATTGATGAAATTTGAAGAAGTTCTGAAATTGATGAAATTTGAAGTGAATATAAGTTTCTTAAAATTTGATGAAATTTGAAGTGAATATAAGTCTTCAAAAATCTGTGAAATTAGTGAATATAAATCTTAAGATAATCATGAAATTTGAAGTGAATATAAATCTTAAGAAAATATAAGGAAATTTGAAGTAAATATATATCTTAAAAATTGATGAAATTTGAATGAATATAAGTTTCTCGTAAAATTTGATGAAATTGAAGTGAATATAAGTCTCTAAAATTTGATGAAATTCATGAATAAGTCTTCCGAAATCAGTGAAAATTGAAATGAATATAAGTCTCAAAAACTGTGAAAATTGAAGTGAATATAAGTCTTCGTAAAACTTATGAAATTAAAGTGAATATAAATCTTAAGATAATCTAATGAAATTTAAAGTGAATATAAAATTTGATGAAATTTGAAGAATATAAGTTCGTAAAATTTGATGAAATTTGAAGTGAATATAAGTCTTCGTAAACTGTGAAAATTGAAGTGAATATAAGTCTTCAAAACTGGATGAATATTGAAGTGAATATAATCTTAAGATAATCCGTGAAATTTGAAGTGTATATAAGTTCGTAAAACTGATGAAATTTGAAGTGAATATAAGTCTCGTAAAATCTTGTAAAATTAAAGTGAATATACTCCTCAAAAATCATGTGAAATTTAGTGAATATAAATCTTAAGATAATATGATGAAATTGAAGTGAATATAAATCTTAAGAAAATATAATGAAATGTAGATATAAATCTTAAAAAATTGATGAAATTTGAAGTGAATATAAGTCTTCGTAAAATTGATGAAATTTGAAGTGAATATAAGTCTTCTAAAATTAGAAAAATTAAGGAATATAAAGTCTCTTTAAAATAACAATGTGAAAATTGAAGTGAAATATAAATCTTTAAGAAACTATAATGAAATTTGAAGTGAATATAAATCTTAAAAAAATTAAGAAATTTGAATGAATATAAGTCTTCAAAATTTGATGAAATTTGAAGTGAATATAAGTTCTAAAAATTTGATAAATTTGAAGTGAATATAAGTCTTCGAAAATCAATGAAATTGAAATGAATATAAGTCTTCAAAAATCTCGTGAAAATAAGTGAATATAAGTCTTCGAAAACTGTGAAATTGAAGTGAATATAAATCTTAAGATAATCTGATGAAATTTAAAGTGAATATAAATCTTATGTAGAAAATATAATGAAATTTGAAGTAATATAAGTCTTAAAATTATGAAATTGAAGTGAATATGTCTCAAAAATTTGATGAAATTCATGAATATAAGTCTTCGAAAATCTTGTGAAAATTGAAGTGAATATAAGTCTCGTAAAACCGTGAAATTGAAGTGAACATAATCTAAGATAACTGATAAATTTGAAGTGAATATAAGTCTTCAGAAAATCTGATGAAATTTGAAGTGAATATAAGTCTTCAGAAAATCTTGTGAAAATTAAAGTGAATATAAGTCTTCAAAAAATCATGAAATTTAAGGAATATAAATCTTAAGATAATATGATGAAATTTGAAGTGAATATAAATCTTAAGAAAATATTATGAAATTTGAAGAAATATAAATCTTAAAAATTGATGAAATTTGAAGTGAATATAAGTCTTCAAAATTTGATGAAATTTGAAGTGAATATAAGTCTGGATTAAATTGAAGTGAATATAAGTCTCTCTAAAAGTCAGGAAAATTAAGTGAATATAAGTCTTCTAAAAAATGAAAATGAAGGAACATAAATCTTAAGATAATCGATGAAATTTAAAGTGAATATAACTTAAGAAATTATAATGAAATTTGAAGTAAATATAAATCTTAAAAATTGATGAAATTTGAATGAATATAAGTTTTCGTAAAATTTGATGAAATTTGAAGTGAATATAAGTCTCGTAAAATTTGATTAAATTTGAAGAAATAAGTCTAAAAACTGTGAAAATTGAAATGAATATAAGTTCAAAAACTGTGAAAATTAGTGAATATAAGTCTTCAAAACTGGTGAAATTTAGCGTAATATAAATCTTAAGATAAACTGATGAAGTTGATATAAAGTGGTAAAAAGATCTAAGCTTACTAAATGTTTTGAAAATAATTTCAGAAAATGCTTTTGAAATTTGAAATTCGTATGAAAGTTTTGAAAAAATCGAAGAATAAAACTTGAAAAATTCACCTTT
>CM038796.1:7580457-7611266 GCA_021764765.1 Vicia sativa
GCTTCGTTCAGTTACGTATTGCCTAAGATTTATATTCACTTCAAATTTCCTTCAATTATCTTAAGATTTATATTCCTTCAATTTTCATCAAATTATCTTGGGTTTTATATTCACACTTAAATTTTCTGATTTTACGAAGACTTATATACTTCAAGTTTCTCTAGATTTTAGAGACTTATATTCACTTCAAATTTCATCAATTTTACGAGAAGACTTATATTCACTTCAAATTTCATCAAATTTTAGAGACTATATTCACTTCAATTTCATCAATTTCTTTAATTTTATATTCTTTTAAATTTCATTATATTTTCTTAAGTTTATATTCACTTTAAATTTCATTGATTATCTTAAGATTTATGTTCACTTCAATTTTCAAGATTTTTTTGAAGACTTATATTCTTTTTATTTTTCACAAGATTTTACGAAGACTTATATTCACTTCAAATTTCATCAATTTTCTTAAGACTTATATTCACTTCAAATTCATCAAATTATCTTAAGATTTATGTTCCTTCAATTTTCACAGTTTTAGAAGACTTATATTCACTTGTTTCACTGATTTTTCGAGACTTATATTCACTTCAAATTTCATCAAATTTTTAGAACTTATATTCACTAAATTTCATCAATTTTTTAAATTTATATTTACTTCAAATTTCATTATATTTTCTTAAGATTTATATTCACTTCAAATTTCATCAGATTATCTTAAGATTTATGTTCACTTCAATTTTCACAAGATTTTTTGAAGACTTATATTCACTTTAATTTTCACCTGATTTTCTGAAGACTTATATTCACTTCAAATTTCATCAGATTTTCTGAAGACTTATATTCACTTCAAATTCATCAAATTATGATTTATATTCACTTCAATTTTCACAGATTTTACGAGACTTATATTCACTTCAATTTTCTGATTTCGAAGACTTATATTCACTTCAAATTTCATCAAATTTTACGAAGACTTATATTCACTTCAAATTTCATCAATTTTTTAATTTTTATATTCACTTAAATTTCATTATATTTTTGAATTTATATTCACTTTAAATTTCAGATTATCTTAAGATTTATATTCACTTCAATTTTCAAGATTTTTGAGACTTATATTCACTTCAATTTTCAAGATTTTTAGAGACTTATATTCACTTCAAATTTCATCAGATTTTCTTAAAGCTTATATTCACTTCAAATTTCATCAAATTATCTTAAGATTTATATTCACTTCAATTTTCACCAGATTTTCTGAAAGACTTATATTCACTTCAATTTCACAGATTTTCTGAAGACTTATATTCACTTCAAATTTCATCAAATTTTCTTAAGACATATTCACTTCAAATTTCATCAAATTATCTTGGTTATGTTCACTTCAATTTTCACCAGTTTTAGAAGACTTATATTCACTTCAATTTTCACGTTTTAGAGACTTATATTCACTTCAAATTTCATCAAATTTTAGAGACTTATATTCACTTCAAATTTCATAATTTTTTAATTTTTATATTTACTAAATTTCATTATTTTCTTAAGATTTATATTCACTTTAAATTTCATTGATTATCTTAAGATTTATTTCACTTCAATTTTCATCAAATTATCTTAAGATTTATATTCTTAAATTTTCACAGTTTTACGAACTTATATTCACTTCAAATTTCTCTAGATTTTTAAGACTTATATTCACTTCAAATTTCATTCAATTTTGAGACTTATATTCACTAATTTCATCATTTTTGAGACTTATATTCACTTCAATTTCATAAATTTTTAAGATTTATATTTACTTCAAATTTCATTATATTTTCTTAAGATTATATTCACTGATTTCATCATATTATCTTAAGATTTATATTCACTTCAAATTTCATTGATTTTTTGAGACTTATATTCACTTTTATTTTTCAGATTTTACAGACTTATTTTCACTTCAAATTTCATCAGTTTTCTTAGACTTATATTCACTTCAAATTTCATCAAATTATCTTAAGATTTATATTCACTTCAATTTCATCAGTTTTTCGAGACTTATATTCACTTCAATTTCACTGATTTTACGAAGACTTATATTCACTTCAAATTCATCAATTTTCGAAGACTTATATTCACTTCATTTCATCAATTTTTTAATTTTTATATTTACTTCAAATTTCATTATATTTTCTTAAGATTTATATTCACTTTAAATTTCATCAGTTATCTTAAGATTTATATTCACTTCAATTTTCATCAAATTATCTTAAGGTTTATATTCATTAAATTTTCTGATTTTAGAAGACTTATATTCATTGTTTCTCTAGATTTTACGAATTATATTCACTTCAAATTTAATTCAATTTTAAGACATATTCACTTCAATTTCATCAAATTTTTGAAGACTTATATTCACTTCAAATTTCCTAAATTTTTTAATATTTATATTTACTTCAAATTCATTATATTTTCTTAAGATATATATTCAATTTCATCATATTATCTTAGATTATATTCACTTCAATTTTCAAGATTTTTGAAGACTTATATTCACTTTTATTTTCACAAGATTTTACGAGACTTATTTTCACTTCAAATTTCATCATTTTCTTAAGACTTATATTCACTTCAAATTTCATCAAATTATCTTAAGATTTATATTCACTTAATTTTCACAGTTCGAAGACTTATATTCACTTCAATTTTTCTGATTTTTAAAGACTTATATTCACTTCAAATTTAATCAAATTTTACGAAGACTTATATTCTTTCAATTTCATCAATTTTTTTAATTTTATATTTACTTCAAATTTCATTATATTTTCTTAAGATTTATATTCACTTTGAATTTCATCAGTTATCTTAAGATTTATATTCTTCAATTTTCACAAGATTTTGAGAATATTCACTTTTATTTTCACAAGATTTTTGAAGACATTTTCACTTCAAATTTCATGATTTTCTTGAACTTATATTCTCAATTTCATCAATTTTTAAGATTTATATTCACTTCATTTTCACAGTTTTGAAGACTTATATTCATTCATTTTCACAGATTTTTAGAGACTTATATTCACTTCAAATTTCATCAAATTTTACGAGACTTATATTCACTTCAAATTTCATCAATTTTTTGATTTTATATTTACTTCAAATTTCATTATATTTTCTTAAGATTTATATTCACTTTAAATTTCATCAGATTATCTTAAGATTTATATTCACTAATTTCTCAATTTTGAAGACTTATATTCACTTTTATTTTCACAAGATTTTACGAGACTTATATTCACTTCAAATTTCATTGATTTTCTTAAGACTTATATTCACTTCAAATTTCATCAAATTACCTTAATTTATATTCACTTCAATTTTCACAGTTTTAAGACTTATATTCACTTCAATTTTCACTGATTTTTAGAGACTTATATTCACTTCAATTTATCAAATTTTTAGAACTTATATTCACTTCAAATTTCATAATTTTTTAATTTTTATATTTACTTCAAATTTCATATATTTTCTTAAGATTTATATTCACTTTAAATTTCATCAGATTATCTTAAGATTTATATTCACTTCAATTTTCATCAAATTATCTTAAGGTTTATATTCATAAATTTTCACAGTTTTACGAACACTTCAAGTTTCTCTAGATTTTTGAGACTTATTAACTTCAAATTTAATTCAATTTTGAGACTTATATTCACTTCAATTTCATCAAATTTTGAAGACTTATATTCACTTCAAATTTCCTAATTTTTAATATTTATATTTACTTCAAATTTCATTATATTTTCTTAAGATATATATTCACTTTAATTTCATCATATTATCTTAAGATTTATATTCACTTCAATTTTCAAGATTTTGAGACTTATATTCACTTTTATTTTCACAAGATTTTGAAGACTTATATTCACTTCAAATTTCATTGATTTTCTTAAGACTTTTATTCACTTCAAATTTCATCAAATTACAAGATTTATATTCACTTCAATTTTCACAGTTTTGAAGACTTATATTCGCTTCAATTTTCACCTGATTTTCTGAAGACTTATGTTCACTTCAAATTTAATCAAATTTTCTGAAGACTTATATTCACTTCAAATTTCATCAATTTTTTTAATTTTTATATTTACTTCAAATTTCATTATATTTTCTTAAGATTTATATTCACTTTAAATTTCATCAGATTATCTTAAGATTTATGTTCACTTCAATTTTCACAAGATTTTTTGAAGACTTACATTCACTTTAATTTTCACAAGATTTTCTGAAGACTTATATTCACTTCAAATTTCATCAGATTTTCTGAAGACTTATATACACTTCAAATTTCATAAGATTATCTTAAGATTTATATTCACCAATTTTCACAGTTTTTGAAGACTTATATTCACTTCAATTTTCACACGATTTGAGACTTATATTCACTTCAAATTTAATCAAATTTTAGAAGACTTATATTCACTTCAAATTTCATCAATTTTTTAATTTTTATATTTACTTCAAATTTCATTATATTTCTTAGATTTATATTCACTTTAAATTTCATCAGTTATCTTAAGATTTATATTCACAATTTTCACAGATTTTGAGACTTATATTCACTTTTATTTCACAGATTTTAGAAGACTTATTTTCACTTCAAATTTCATCAGATTTTCTTAAGACTTATATTCACCTCAAATTTCATCAAATTACCTTAAGATTTATGTTCACTTCAATTTTCACCAGATTTTCTGAAGACTTATATTCACTTCAATTTTCACAGATTTTACGAGACTTATATTCACTTCAAATTTAATCAAATTTTAGAGACTTATATTCACTTCAAATTTCATCAATTTTTTTTAATTTTATATTTACTTCAAATTTCATTATATTTTCTTAAGATTTATATTCACTTTAAATTTCATCAGATTATCTTAAGATTTATGTTCACTTCAATTTTCATCAAATTATCTTAAGGTTTATGTTCACTTAAATTTTCATCAGATTTTCTGAAGACATATATACACTTCAAGTTTCTCTAGATTTTCTGAAGACTTATATTCACTTCAAATTTAATTCAATTTTCTGAGAGACTTATATTCACTTCCAATTTCATCAAATTTTCTGAAGACTTATATTCACTTCAAATTTCCTCAATTTTTTTAATATTTATATTTACTTCAAATTTCATTATATTTTCTTAAGATATATATTCACTTTGAATTTCATCATATTATCTTAAGATTTATGTTCACTTCAATTTCACAGATTTTGAGACTTATATTCACTTTTATTTTCAAAGATTTTAGAGACTTATTTCACTTCAAATTTCATCAGATTTTCTTAAGACTTTTTACCTCAATTTCATCAAATTACCTTAAGATTTATATTCACTTCAATTTTCACAGTTTCTAAGACTTATATTCACTTCAATTTCACAGATTTTCGAGACTTATATTCACCAAATTTAATCAAATTTTCGAAGACTTATATTCACTTCAAATTTCATCAATTTTTAATTTTATATTTACTTCAAATTTCATTATATTTTCTTAAGATTTATATTCACTTAAATTTCATCAGATTATCTTAGATTTATATTCACTTCAATTTTCACAAGATTTTGAGACTTATATTCACTTTTATTTTCACAAGATTTTTGAAGACTTATATTCACTTCAAATTTCATCATTTTCTTAAGACTTATATTCACTTCAAATTTCATCAAATTACCTTAGTTTATATTCACTTCAATTTTCACAGTTTTTACGAACTTATATTCACTTCAATTTTCACCTGATTTTCTGAAGACTTATGTTCACTTCAAATTTAATCAAATTTTCTGAAGACTTATATTCACTTCAAATTTCATCAATTTCTTTAATTTATATATTTACTTCAAATTTCATTATATTTTCTTAAGATTTATATTCACTTTAAATTTCATCAGATTATCTTAAGATTTATGTTCACTTCAATTTTCACAAGATTTTTGAAGACTTATATTCACTTTTATTTTCACAAGATTTTTTGAGAACTTTTTCACTTCAAATTTCATCAGATTTTCTTAAGACTTATATTCACCTCAAATTTCATCAAATTACCTTAAGATTTATGTTCACTTCAATTTTCACCAGATTTTCTGAAGACTTATATTCGCTTCAATTTTCACCTGATTTTCTGAAGACTTATGTTCACTTCAAATTTAATCTAATTTTCTGAAGACTTATATTCACTTCAAATTTCATCAATTTTTTTAATTTTTATATTTACTTCAAATTTCATTATATTTTCTTAGATTTATATTCACTTTAAATTTCATCAGTTATCTTAAGATTTATATTCACTTCAATTTTCATCAAATTATCTTAAGGTTTATATTCACTTCAATTTTCACAGTTTTACGAGACTTATATCAAGTTTCTCTAGATTTTACGAGACTTATATTCACTTCAAATTTAATTCAATTTTCTGAAGACTTATATTCACTTCCAATTTCATCAAATTTTCTGAAGACTTATATTCACTTCAAATTTCCTCAATTTTTTTAATATTTATATTTACTTCAAATTTCATTATATTTTCTTAAGATATACATTCACTTTGAATTTCATCATATTATCTTAAGATTTATGTTCACTTCAATTTTCATAAGATTTTTGAAGACTTATATTCACTTTTATTTTCACAAGATTTTCTGAAGACTTATTTTCACTTCAAATTTCATCAGATTTTCTAAAGACTTATATTCACCTCAAATTTCATCAAATTACCTTAAGATTTATGTTCACTTCAATTTTCACCAGATTTTCTGAAGACTTATATTCACTTTAATTTCACTGATTTTGAACTTATATTCACTTCATTTAATCTAATTTTACGAAGACTTATATTCACTTCAAATTTCATCAATTTTTTAATTTTATATTTACTTCAAATTTCATTATATTTTCTTAAGATTTATATTCACTTTAAATTTCATCAGATTATCTTAAGATTTATGTTCACTTCAATTTTCATCAAATTATCTTAAGATTTATGTTCACTTCAATTTTCACCAGAGTTTTAGAAGACTTATATTCACTTCAAGTTTCTCTAGATTTTAAAGACTTATATTCACTTCAATTTAATTCAATTTAGAGACTTATATTCACTTCAATTTCATCAAATTTTTGAGGTTATATTCACTTCAAATTTCAATTTTTTTAATATTTATATTTACTTCAAATTTCATTATATTTTCTTAAGATATATATTCACTTTAAATTTCATCATATTATCTTAAGATTTATATTCCTTCAATTTTCACAGATTTTGAAGACTTATATTCACTTTTATTTTCACAAGATTTTACGAAGACTTATTTTCACTTCAAATTTCATCAGATTTTCTTAAGACTTTATTCACTTCAAATTTCATCAAATTACCTTAAGATTTATATTCTTCAATTTTCACAGATTTTAAAGACTTATATTCACTTCAATTTTCACGATTTTAAGAGACTTATATTCACTTCAAATTTAATCAATTTTGAGACTTATATTCACTTCAAATTTCATCAATTTTTTAATTTTATATTTACTTCAACTTTCATTATATTTTCTTAAGATTTATATTCACTTTAAATTTCATCAGGTTATCTTAAGATTTATGTTCACTTCAATTTTCACAAGATTTTTTGAAGACTTATATTCACTTAAGTTTTCACAAGATTTTCTGAAGACTTATTTTCACTTCAAATTTCATCAGTTTTTCTTAAGACTTATATTCACTTCAAATTTCATCAAATTACTTAAGATTTATATTCACTTCAATTTTCACAGTTTTACGAAGACTTATATTCACTTCAATTTTCACAATTTTTACAGACTTATATTCACTTCAAATTTAATCAAATTTTCTGAAGACTTATATTCACTTCAAATTTCATCAATTTTTTTAATATTTATATTTACTTCAAATTTCATTATATTTTCTTAAGATTTATATTCACTTTAAATTTCATCAGATTATCTTAAGATTTATGTTCACTTCAATTTTCACAAGATTTTTGAGACTTATATTCACTTTTATTTTCACAAGATTTTCGAGACTTATTTCACTTCAAATTTCATTGATTTTCTTAGACTTATATTCACTTCAAATTTCATCAAATTACCTTAAGATTTATATTCACTTCAATTTTCACAGTTTTAAAGACTTATATTCACTTCAATTTTCACCTGATTTTCGGAAGACTTATGTTCACTTCAAATTTAATCAAATTTTCTGAAGACTTATATTCACTTCAAATTTCATCAATTTTTTTAATTTTTATATTTACTTCAAATTTCATTATATTTTCTTAAGATTATATTCACTTTAAATTTCATTGATTATCTTAAGATTTATATTCACTTCAATTTTCATCAAATTATCTTAAGGTTTATGTTCACTTAAATTTTCACAGTTTTGAGACTTATATTCACTTCAAGTTTTCTAGATTTTACGAGACTTATATTCACTTCAAATTTAATTCAATTTTAGAGACTTATATTCACTTCAATTTCATCAAATTTTTGAGAGTTATATTCACTTCAAATTTCCTAAATTTTTTAATATTTATATTTACTTCAAATTTCATTATATTTTCTTAAGATATATATTCACTTTAATTTCATCATATTATCTTAAGATTTATATTCACTTCAATTTTCAAGATTTTGAAGACTTATATTCACTTTTATTTTCACAAGATTTTAGAAGACTTATTTTCACTTCATTTCATCAGATTTTCTTAAGACTTTTATTCACTTCAAATTTCATCAAATTACCTTAAGATTTATGTTCCTAAATTTCACGGACTTATATTCACTTCAATTTTCACCTGATTTTCTGAAGACTTATGTTCACTTCAAATTTAATCAAATTTTCTGAAGACTTATATTCACTTCAAATTTCATCAATTTTTTTAATATTTACTTCAATTTCATTATATTTTCTTAAGATTTATATTCACTTTGAATTTCATCGATTATCTTAAGATTTATATTCACTTCAATTTTCACAAGATTTTTGAGACTTATATTCACTTTATTTTCACAAGATTTTACGAGACTTATTTTCACTTCAAATTTCATCAGATTTTCTTAAGACTTATATTCACCTCAAATTTCATCAAATTACCTTAAGATTTATGTTCACTTCAATTTTCACCAGTTTTACGAGACTTATATTCACTTCAATTTTCACTGATTTTAAGACTTATATTCACTTCAAATTAATCAAATTTTAAGGTATTCACTTCAAATTTCATCAATTTCTTTAATTTTATATTACTTCAAATTTCATTATATTTTCTTAAGATTTATATTCACTTTAAATTTCATGATTATCTTAAGATTTATATTCACTTCAATTTCACAAGATTTTTGAAGACTTATATTCACTTTTATTTTCTAAGATTTTAGAAGACTTATTTTCACTTCAAATTTCATAGTTTTCTTAAGACTTATATTCACCTCAAATTTCATCAAATTACCTTAAGATTTATGTTCACTTCAATTTTCACCAGATTTTCTGAAGACTTATATTCACTTCAATTTTCACCTGATTTTCTGAAGACTTATGTTCACTTCAAATTTAATCAAATTTTCTGAAGACTTATATTCACTTCAAATTTCATCAATTTTTTTAATTTTTATATTTACTTCAAATTTCATTATATTTTCTTAAGATTTATATTCACTTTAAATTTCATTGATTATCTTAAGATTTATGTTCACTTCAATTTTCATCAAATTATCTTAAGGTTTATGTTCACTTAAATTTTCACCAGATTTTCTGAAGACTTATATACACTTCAAGTTTCTCTAGATTTTCTGAAGACTTATATTCACTTCAAATTTAATTCATTTTGAGACTTATATCACTTCAATTTCATCAAATTTTTGAGTTATATTCACTTCAAATTTCCAAATTTTAAGATTTATATTTACTTCAAATTTCATTATATTTTCTTAAGATATATATTCACTTTGAATTTCATCATATATCTTAAGATTTATATTCACTTCAATTTTCACAATTTTTGAGACTTATATTCACTTTTATTTTCACAAATTTTAAGACTTATTTTCACTTCAAATTTCATCGATTTTCTTAAGACTTTTATTACCTCAAATTTCATCAAATTACCTTAAGATTATATTCACTTCAATTTTCACAGTTTTTCGATGACTTATATTCACTTCAATTTCACTGATTTTAGAGACTTATATTCACTTCAAATTTAATCAAATTTTAAGACTTATATTCACTTCAAATTTCATCAATTTTTTAATTTTATATTTACTTCAAATTTCATTATATTTTCTTAAGATTTATATTCACTTTGAATTTCATCATTATCTTAAGATTTATATTCACTTCAATTTTCATGAATTTTTGAGACTTATATTCACTTTTATTTTCACAAGATTTTCGAGACTTATTTCACTTCAAATTTCATCAGTTTTCTTAAGACTTATATTCACTTCAAATTTCATCAAATTACCTTAATTTATATTCACTTCAATTTTCACAGATTTTACGAGACTTATATTCACTTCAATTTTCACAGATTTTAGAACTTATATTCACTTCAAATTTAATCAAATTTTACGAAGACTTATATTCACTTCAAATTTCATCAATTTCTTTAATTTATATTTACTTCAAATTTCATTATATTTTCTTAAGATTTATATTCACTTCAAATTTCATCAGTTATCTTAAGATTATATTCACTTCAATTTTCACAAGTTTTTGAGACTTATATTCACTTTTATTTTCACCAGAATTTTAAAGACTTATTTTCACTTCAATTTCATCGATTTTCTTAAGACTTATATTCACTCAAATTTCATCAAATTACCTTAAGATTTATATTCACTTCAATTTTCACAGATTTTCGAGACTTATATTCACTTCAATTTTCACTGATTTTTGAGACTTATATTCACTTCAAATTTAATCTAATTTTAGAAGACTTATATTCACTTCAAATTTCATCAATTTTTTAATTTTATATTTACTTCAAATTTCATTATATTTTCTTAAGATTTATATTCACTTTAAATTTCATCAGTTATCTTAAGATTTATATTCCTTCAATTTCATCAAATTATCTTAAGGTTTATATTCACTTCAATTTCACAGATTTTAGAAGACTTATATTCACTTCAAGTTTCTCTAGATTTTCTGAAGACTTATATTCACTTCAAATTTAATTCAATTTTCTGAAGAATTATATTCACTTCCAATTTCATCAAATTTTCTGAAGACTTATATTCACTTCAAATTTCCTCAATTTTTTTAATATTTATATTTACTTCAAATTTCATTATATTTTCTTAAGATATATATTCACTTTGAATTTCATCATATTATCTTAAGATTTATGTTCACTTCAATTTTCACAAGATTTTTGAAGACTTATATTCACTTTTATTTTCACAGATTTTACGAAGACTTATTTTCACTTCAATTTCATGATTTTCTTAAGACTTTATTCACTCAAATTTCATCAAATTACCTTAAGATTTATATTCACTTCAATTTTCACAGTTTACGAAGACTTATATTCACTTCAATTTTCACGATTTTACGAAGACTTATATTCACTTCAAATTTAATCTAATTTTAGAGACTTATATTCACTTCAAATTTCATCAATTTTTTAATTTTATATTTACTTCAAATTTCATTATATTTTCTTAAGATTTATATTCACTTTAAATTTCATCAGATTATCTTAAGATTTATGTTCACTTCAATTTTCATCAAATTATCTTAAGGTTTATGTTCACTTAAATTTTCACCAGATTTTCTGAAGACTTATATACACTTCAAGTTTCTCTAGATTTTTAGAGACTTATATTCACTTCAAATTTAATTCAATTTTAGAAGACTTATATTCACTTCAATTTCATCAAATTTTGAAGTTATATTCACTTCAAATTTCCTCAATTTTTTTAATATTTATATTTACTTCAAATTTCATTATATTTTCTTAAGATATATATTCACTTTGAATTTCATCATATTATCTTAAGATTTATGTTCACTTCAATTTTCAAGATTTTTAGACTTATATTCACTTTTATTTTCACAAGATTTTACGAGACTTATTTTCACTTCAAATTTCATGATTTTCTTAAGACTTTATTCACCTCAAATTTCATCAAATTACCTTAAGATTTATATTCACTTAATTTTCACAGTTTCGAAGACTTATATTCACTTCAATTTTCACAGATTTTACGAGACTTATATTCACTTCAAATTTAATCAAATTTTCTGAAGACTTATATTCACTTCAAATTTCATCAATTTTTTAATTTTTATATTTACTTCAAATTTCATTATATTTTCTTAAGATTTATATTCACTTTAATTTCATGATTATCTTAAGATTTATATTCACTTCAATTTCACAAGATTTTTGAAGACTTATATTCACTTTTATTTTCACAAGATTTTACGAGACTTATTTTCACTTCATTTCATGATTTTCTTAAGACTTATATTCACCTCAAATTTCATCAAATTACCTTAAGATTTATGTTCACTTCAATTTTCACCAGATTTTCTGAAGACTTATATTCACTTCAATTTTCACAGATTTTACGAGACTTATATTCACTTAATTTAATCAAATTTTAGAAGACTTATATTCACTTCAAATTTCATCAATTTCTTTAATTTTTATATTTACTTCAAATTTCATTATATTTTCTTAAGATTTATATTCACTTTAAATTTCATCAGATTATCTTAAGATTTATGTTCACTTCAATTTTCACAAGATTTTTGAAGACTTATATTCACTTTTATTTTCACAAGATTTTATGAAGACTTATTTTCACTTCAAATTTCATCAGATTTTCTTAAGACTTATATTCACCTCAAATTTCATCAAATTACCTTAAGATTTATGTTCACTTCAATTTTCACCAGATTTTCTGAAGACTTATATTCACTTCAATTTTCACCTGATTTTCTGAAGACTTATGTTCACTTCAAATTTAATCAAATTTTCTGAAGACTTATATTCACTTCAAATTTCATCAATTTTTTAATTTTATATTTACTTCAAATTTCATTATATTTTCTTAGATTTATATTCACTTTAAATTTCATCAGATTATCTTAAGATTATATTCACTTCAATTTTCATCAAATTATCTTAAGGTTTATATTCACTTAAATTTTCACAGTTTTACGAAGACTTATACACTTCAAGTTTCTCTAGATTTTCTGAAGACTTATATTCACTTCAAATTTAATTCAATTTTGTGAAGACTTATATTCACTTCCAATTTCATCAAATTTTTTGAAGAGTTATATTCACTTCAAATTTCCTCAATTTTTAATATTTATATTCAAATTTCATTATATTTTCTTAAGATATATATTCACTTTGAATTTCATCATATTATCTTAAGATTTATATTCCTTCAATTTTCACAAGATTTTTGAAGACTTATATTCACTTTTATTTTCACAATTTTTTGAACTTATTTTCACTTCAAATTTCATCAGATTTTCTTAAGACTTTTATTCACCTCAAATTTCATCAAATTACCTTAAGATTTATATTCACTTCAATTTTCACAGTTTTCTGATGACTTATATTCACTTCAATTTCACAGATTTTCGAGACTTATATTCTTCAAATTTAATCAAATTTTACGAGACTTATATTCACTTCAAATTTCATCAATTTTTTAATTTTTATATTTACTTCAAATTTCATTATATTTTCTTAAGATTTATATTCACTTTAATTTCATCAGATTATCTTAAGATTTATATTCTTCAATTTTCACAAGATTTTTGAGACTTATATTCACTTTTATTTTCACAAGATTTTAGACTTTTTCACTTCAAATTTCATCAGTTTTCTTAAGACTTATATTCTCAAATTTCATCAAATTACCTTAGATTATATTCACTTCAATTTTCACAGATTTTCGAGACTTATATTCACTTCAATTTTCACCTGATTTTCTGAAGACTTATGTTCACTTCAAATTTAATCAAATTTTCTGAAGACTTATATTCACTTCAAATTTCATCAATTTCTTTAATTTTTATATTTACTTCAAATTTCATTATATTTTCTTAAGATTTATATTCACTTTAAATTTCATCAGATTATCTTAAGATTTATGTTCACTTCAATTTTCACAAGATTTTTGAAGACTTATATTCACTTTTATTTTCACAAGATTTTCTGAAGACTTATTTTCACTTCAAATTTCATCAGATTTTCTTAAGACTTATATTCACCTCAAATTTCATCAAATTACCTTAAGATTTATGTTCACTTCAATTTTCACCAGATTTTCTGAAGACTTATATTCACTTCAATTTTCACCTGATTTTCTGAAGACTTATGTTCACTTCAAATTTAATCAAATTTTCTGAAGACTTATATTCACTTCAAATTTCATCAATTTTTAATTTTATATTTACTTCAAATTTCATTATATTTTCTTAAGATTTATATTCACTTTAAATTTCATCAGATTATCTTAAGATTTATGTTCACTTCAATTTTCATCAAATTATCTTAAGGTTTATGTTCACTTAAATTTCACAGATTTTAGAGACTTATATTCACTTAAGTTTCTCTAGATTTTCGAGACTTATATTCACTTCAAATTTAATTCAATTTTCTGAAGACTTATATTCACTTCCAATTTCATCAAATTTTTTGAAGAGTTATATTCACTTCAAATTTCCTAAATTTTTTTAATATTTATATTTACTTCAAATTTCATTATATTTTCTTAAGATATATATTCACTTTGATTTCATCAGTTATCTTAAATTTATATTCACTTCAATTTTCACAAGATTTTTGAAGACTTATATTCACTTTTATTTTCACAAGATTTTCTGAAGACTTATTTTCACTTCAAATTTCATCAGATTTTCTTAAGACTTATATTCACCTCAAATTTCATCAAATTACCTTAAGATTTATGTTCACTTCAATTTTCACCAGATTTTCTGAAGACTTATATTCACTTCAATTTTCACCTGATTTTCTGAAGACTTATGTTCACTTCAAATTTAATCAAATTTTCTGAAGACTTATATTCACTTCAAATTTCATCAATTTCTTTAATTTTTATATTTACTTCAAATTTCATTATATTTTCTTAAGATTTATATTCACTTTAAATTTCATCAGATTATCTTAAGATTTATGTTCACTTCAATTTTCACAAGATTTTTGAAGACTTATATTCACTTTTATTTTCACAAGATTTTCTGAAGACTTATTTTCACTTCAAATTTCATCAGTTTTCTTAAGACTTATATTCACTCAAATTTCATCAAATTCCTTAAGATTTATGTTCACTTAAATTTTCACCAGATTTTCTGATGACTTATATTCACTTCAATTTTCACCTGATTTTCTGAAGACTTATGTTCACTTCAAATTTAATCAAATTTTCTGAAGACTTATATTCACTTCAAATTTCATCAATTTCTTTAATTTTTATATTTACTTCAAATTTCATTATATTTTCTTAAGATTTATATTCACTTTAAATTTCATCAGTTATCTTAAGATTTATATTCACTTCAATTTCACAGATTTTTGAAGACTTATATTCACTTTTATTTTCACAGATTTTCGAAGACTTATTTTCATTTCAAATTTCATCGATTTTCTTAAGACTTATATTCACCTCAAATTTCATCAAATTACCTTAGATTTATATTCACTTCAATTTTCACATTTTTACGAGACTTATATTCACTTCAATTTTCACGATTTTAGAGACTTATATTCACTTCAAATTTAATCAAATTTTAAGACTTATATTCACTTCAAATTTCATCAATTTTTTAATTTTTATATTTACTTCAAATTTCATTATATTTTCTTAAGATTTATATTCACTTTAAATTTCATCGATTATCTTAAGATTATATTCACTTCAATTTTCTGATTTTTGAGACTTATATTCACTTTTATTTCACAAGATTTTAGAGACTTTTTCACTTCAAATTTCATCATTTTCTTAAGACTTATATTCATCAAATTTCATCAAATTACCTTAGATTTATATTCACTTCAATTTTCACAGTTTTACGAGACTTATATTCACTTCAATTTTGATTTTCGAACTTATATTCACTTCAAATTTCATCAAATTTTAAAGACTTATATTCACTTCAAATTTCATCAATTTTTTTAATTTTTATATTTACTTCAAATTTCATTATATTTTCTTAAGTTTATATTCACTTTAAATTTCATCAGATTATCTTAAGATTTATATTCACTTCAATTTTCATCAAATTATCTTAAGGTTTATATTCACTAAATTTTCACAGTTTTTAGACTTATATTCACTTCAAATTTCTCTAGATTTTCGAGACTTATATTCACTTCAATTTCATTCAATTTTCGAGACTTATATTCACTTCAATTTCATCAAATTTTTTGAAGACTTATATTCACTTCAAATTTCATAAATTTTTTAATATTTATATTTACTTCAAATTTCATTATATTTTCTTGAATATATTCACTTTAATTTCATCATATTATCTTAAGATTTATATTCACTTCAATTTTCACAATTTTTGAGACTTATATTCACTTTTATTTTCACAAGATTTTACGAGACTTATTTCACTTCAAATTTCATGATTTTCTTAAGACTTATATTCACTTCAAATTTCATCAAATTACTTAGATTTATATTCATTCAATTTTCACAGATTTTCGAAGACTTATATTCACTTCAATTTTCACTGATTTTACGAAGACTTATATTCACTTCAAATTTATTCAAATTTTAGAAGACTTATATTCACTTCAAATTTCATCAATTTTTTAATTTTATATTTACTTCAAATTTCATTATATTTTCTTAAGATATATATTCACTTTGAATTTCATCATATTATCTTAAGATTTATGTTCACTTCAATTTTCACAAGAATTTTGAAGACTTATATTCACTTTTATTTTCACAAGATTTTACGAGACTTATTTTCACTTCAAATTTCATGATTTTCTTAAGACTTATATTCACCTCAAATTTCATCAAATTACCTTAAGATTTATGTTCACTTCAATTTTCACCAGATTTTCTGATGACTTATATTCACTTCAATTTTCACCTGATTTTCTGAAGACTTATGTTCACTTCAAATTTAATCAAATTTTAGAGACTTATATTCACTTCAAATTTCATCAATTTTTTTAATTTTATATTTCCTTCAAATTTCATTATATTTTCTTAAGATTTATATTCACTTTAAATTTCATCAGATTATCTTAAGATTTATGTTCACTTCAATTTTCACAAGATTTTTGAAGACTTATATTCACTTTTATTTTCACAAGATTTTCTGAAGACTTATTTTCACTTCAAATTTCATCAGTTTTAAGACTTATATTCACTTCAAATTTCATCAAATTACCTTAAGATTATATTCACTTCAATTTTCACAGTTTTAGAGACTTATATTCACTTCAATTTTCACAGATTTTAGAGACTTATATTCACTTCAAATTTCATCAAATTTTAGAAGACTTATATTCACTTCAAATTTCATCAATTTTTTAATTTTTATATTTACTTCAAATTTCATTATATTTTCTTAGATTTATATTCACTTTGAATTTCATCAGTTATCTTAAGATTTATATTCACTTCAATTTTCACAAGATTTTTGAAGACTTATATTCACTTTTATTTTCACAAGATTTTACGAGACTTATTTTCACTTCAAATTTCATCGATTTTCTTAAGACTTATATTCACTTCAAATTTCATCAAATTACCTTAAGATTTATATTCACTTCATTTTCACAGATTTTACGAGACTTATATTCACTTCAATTTTCACATTTTACGAGACTTATATTCACTTCAAATTTAATCAAATTTTACGAAGACTTATATTCACTTCAAATTTCATCAATTTTTTAATTTTATATTTACTTCAAATTTCATTATATTTTCTTAAGATTTATATTCACTTTAAATTTCATGATTATCTTAAGATTTATATTCACTTCATTTTCACAAGATTTTTGAAGACTTATATTCACTTTTATTTTCACAAGATTTTACGAAGACTTATATTCACTTCAAATTTCATCAGATTTTCTTAAGACTTATATTCACTTCAAATTTCATCAAATTACTTAAGATTTATATTCACTTCAATTTTCACGTTTTTGAAGACTTATATTCACTTCAATTTTCATTGATTTCGAAGACTTATATTCACTTCAAATTTCATCTAATTTTAAAGACTTATATTCACTTCAAATTTCATCAATTTTTTAATTTTATATTCACTTCAAATTTCATTATATTTTCTTAAGATTTATATTCACTTTAAATTTCATCAGTTATCTTAAGATTTATATTCACTTCAATTTCATCAAATTTCTTAAGACTTTATATTCACTTCAATTTTCATAGATTTTGAGACTTATATTCACTTCAAGTTTCTCTAGATTTTAGAGACTTATATTCACTTCAAATTTCATTCAATTTTACGAGACTTATATTCACTTCAATTTCATCAATTTTTTGAAGACTTATATTCACAAATTTCTAAATTTTTTTAATATTATATTTACTTCAAATTTCATTATATTTTCTTAAGATATATATTCACTTTGAATTTCATCATATTATCTTAAGATTTATGTTCACTTCAATTTTCACAAGATTTTTGAAGACTTATATTCACTTTTATTTTCACAAGATTTTCTGAAGACTTATTTTCACTTCAAATTTCATAGTTTTCTTAAGACTTTATTCACCTCAAATTTCATCAAATTACCTTAAGATTTATGTTCACTTAAATTTTCACCAGATTTTCTGAAGACTTATATTCACTTCAATTTTCACCTGATTTTCTGAAGACTTATGTTCACTTCAAATTTAATCAAATTTTCTGAAGACTTATATTCACTTCAAATTTCATCAATTTTTTTAATTTTTATATTTACTTCAAATTTCATTATATTTTCTTAAGATATATATTCACTTTGAATTTCATCATATTATCTTAAGATTTATGTTCACTTCAATTTTCACAAGATTTTTGAAGACTTATATTCACTTTTATTTTCACAAGATTTTCTGAAGACTTATTTTCACTTCAAATTTCATCAGATTTTCTTAAGACTTATATTCACCTCAAATTTCATCAAATTACCTTAAGATTTATGTTCACTTCAATTTCACAGTTTTCGAGACTTATATTCACTTCAATTTTCACAGATTTTACGAGACTTATGTTCACTTCAAATTTAATCAAATTTTCTGATAGACTTATATTCACTTCAAATTTCATCAATTTTTTTAATTTTTATATTTACTTCAAATTTCATTATATTTTCTTAAGATTTATATTCACTTTGAATTTCATTAGATTATCTTAAGATTTATGTTCACTTCAATTTTCACAAGATTTTTGAAGACTTATATTCACTTTTATTTTCACAAGATTTTCTGAAGACTTATTTTCACTTCAAATTTCATCAGATTTTCTTAAGACTTATATTCACCTCAAATTTCATCAAATTACCTTAAGATTTATGTTCACTTCAATTTTCACAGTTTTACGAGACTTATATTCACTTCAATTTTCATGATTTTACGAAGACTTATATTCACTTCAAATTTAATCAAATTTTCGAGACTTATATTCACTTCAAATTTCATCAATTTTTTAATTTATATATTTACTTCAAATTTCATTATATTTTCTTAGATTTATATTCACTTTAATTTCATCAGATTATCTTAAGATTTATATTCACTTCAATTTTCACAAGATTTTTGAAGACTTATATTCACTTTTATTTTCTAAGATTTTCGAGACTTATTTTCACTTCAAATTTCATCAGATTTCTTAAGACTTATATTCACTTCAAATTTCATCAAATTACCTTAAGATTTATATTCACTTCAATTTTCACCAGTTGACTTATATTCACTTCAATTTTCACTGATTTTAGAAGACTTATATTCACTTCAAATTTAATCAATTTTGAGACTTATATTCACTTCAATTTCATCAATTTTTAATTTTATATTTACTTCAAATTTCATTATATTTCTTAAGATTTATATTCACTTCAAATTTCATGATTATCTTAAGATTTATATTCACTTCAATTTTCACAAGATTTTTGAGACTTATATTACTTTAATTTTCACATGATTTTGAAGACTTATATTCACTTCAAATTTCATTGATTTTTAGAGACTTATATTCCTTCAAATTTCATAAGATTATTTGATTTATATTCACTAATTTTCATCAGTTTTCTAAGACTTATATTCACTTCAATTTCATCAAATTATCTTAAGATTTATATTCACTTCAATTTCACCAGTTTTTAAGACTTATATTCACTTCAATTTTCACAAGATTTTAGAGACTTATATTCACTCAAATTTCATCAAATTTTAAGAACTTATATTCACTTCAAATTTCATCAAATTTTAGAGACTTATATTCACTTCAAATTTCATCAATTTTTTAATTTTATATTTACTTCAAATTTCATTATATTTTCTTAAGATTTATATTCACTTCAAATTTCATCAAATTATCTTAAGATTTATGTTCACTTCAATTTTCACTAGATTTTCTGAAGACTTATATTCACTTAATTTTCACAGATTTTACGGACTTATATTCACTTCAAATTTCATCAGATTTTCGGAAGACTTATATACACTTCAAATTTCATAAGATTATCTTAAGATTTATGCTCACTTAAATTTTCATTATATTTTCTTAAGATTGATATTCACTTTAAATTTCATCAAATTATCTTAAGATTTATGTTCACTTCAATTTTCACAGTTTTAGAGACTTATATTCACTTCAATTTTCACAGATTTTACGAGACTTATATTCACTCAAATTTCATCAAATTTTACGAACTTATATTCACTTCAAATTTCATCAAATTTTCTGAAGACTTCAATTCACTTCAAATTTCATCAATTTTTTTAATGTTTATATTTACTTCAAATTTCATTATATTTTCTTTAGATTTATATTAACTTTAAATTTCATCAGATTATCTTAAGATTATATTCACTTCAATTTCACAAGATTTTTGAGACTTATATTCACTTTAATTTTCACAAGATTTTATGAAGACTTATTCAAAATTTCATTGATTTTCGAAACTTATATCACTTCAAATTTCTGATTATCTTAAGCTTATATTCACCATTTTCACAGATTTCATGAGACTTATATTCATTAAATTTTCATCAGATTTTTGAAGACTTATATTCACTTTCAAATTAACAGATTATCTTAAGATTTATATTCACTTCAATTTCATCAAATTATCTTAAGATTTATATTCATAAATTTTCACAGTTTTTGAAGACTTATATTCACTTCAAGTTTCTCTAGATTTTACGAAGACTTATATTCACTTCAAATTTCATTCAATTTTGAAGACTTATATTCACTTCAAATTTCATCAAATTTTAGAAGACTTATATTCACTTCAAATTTCATCAATTTTTTAAGATTTATATTTACTTCAAATTTCATTATATTTTCTTAAGATTATATTCACTTGAATTTCATCAGTTATCTTAAGATTTATATTCACTTCAATTTTCACAAGATTTTTGAGACTTATATTCTTAAATTTTCACAAGATTTTAAGACTTATTCACTTCAAATTTCATCAAATTATCTTAAGATTTATATTCACTTCAATTTCAGATTTTCGACTTATATTCACTTCATTTTCACAGATTTTGAAGACTTATATTCACTTCAAATTTAATCAAATTTTCGGAAGACTTATATTCACTTCAAATTTCATCAAATTTTCGGAAGACTTCTATTCACTTTAAATTTCATCAATTTTTTTAATTTTTTAATTTACTTCAAATTTTATTATATTTTCTAAAGAGTTTATATTCACTTCAATTTCATGATTATCTTAGATTTTCATTTCAATTTTCACAGATTTTACGAAGACTTATATTCACTTCAATTTTCACAGTTTACGAGACTTATATTCAATCCAATTTTCACCAGATTTTCATAAGACTTATATTCACTTCAATTTTAACAGGATTTTGTAAAGACTTATATTCACTTCAAATTTGATCATATTTTCTGAAGACTTTTATTCACTTCAAATTTAAACAAATTTTTTTATTATTTAAATTTACTTCAAATTTCACTATATTTTCTTAAGATTTATATTCATTTAAAATTTCATCAGATTATCTTAAGATTTATGGTCACTTCAATTTTCATAAGAATTTTTGAAGACTTATATTCACTTCAAATTTTCACTAGATTTTCTAAAGACTTATATTCACTTCAAATTTCATCATATTTTCTGAAGACTTATATTCACTTCAAATTTCATCAAATTTTATTATTATTTATATTTACTTCAAATTTCACTATATTTTCTTAAGATTTATATTCATTTCAAATTTCATCAGATTATCTTAAGATATATGGTCACTTCAATTTTCATCAGATTTTCTAAGACTTATACTCACTTCAATTTTCACCAAATTTTCTAAAGACTTATATTCACTTCAAATTTCATCAAATTTTCTGAAGACTTCTATTCACTTCAAATTTCATCAATTTTTTAATTTTATATTTACTTCAAATTTCATTATATTTTCTTAAGATTTATATTCACTTTAAATTTCATCAGATTATCTTAAGATTTATGTTCACTTCAATTTTCACAGTTTTACGAGACTTATATTCACTTCAATTTTCACAGTTTTACGAACTTATATTCTTTCATTTTTTACTAGACATATTCACTTCAAATTTCATCAAATTTTCTGAAGAAATCTATTCACTTCAAATTTCATCATTTTTTTAATTTTTATATTTACTTCAAATTTCATTATATTTTCTTCAGATATACATTCATTTAAATTTCATCAGATTATCTTAAGATTTATGTTCACTTCAAATTTCACAAGATTTTTTGAAGACTTATATTCACTTCAATTTTCACTAGATTTGGTGAAGACTTATATTCACAAATTTCATGATTTTAGAGACTTATACTTCAAATTTCATCAGGTTATTTTAAGATTTATGTTCATTTAAATTTTCACAAGATTTCATGAAGGCTTATATTCACGTAAATTTTCACCAGATTTTCTGAAGACTTATATTCACTTCAAATTTAATTCAATTTTGACTTATATTCACTTCAATTTCATCAAATTTTACGAGACTTATATTCACTTCAAATTTCATCAATTTTTTAAGATTTATATTCACTTCAAATTTCATATATTTTCTTAAGATATATTCACAAATTTCATCATATTATCTTAGATTTATATTCACTTCAATTTTCAAGATTTTGAAGACTTATATTCACTTTATTTTCACAGATTTTTGAGACTTATTTTCACTTCAAATTTCATGAGTTTTCTAAAGACTTATATTCACTTCAAATTTCATCAAATTACCTTAATTTATATTCACTTCAATTTTCAATTTAAAACTTACTTCAATTTTCACTGATTTTAGAGACTTATTCACTTCAAATTTAATAAATTTTGAAGACTTATATTCACTTCAAATTTCATCAATTTTTTTTTTTAATTTTTATAATTACTTCAAATTTCATTATATTTTCTTAAGATTTATATTCACTTTAAATTTCATCAGATTATCTTAAGATTTATGTTCACTTCAATTTTCATCAAATTATCTTAAGGTTTATGTTCACTTAAATTTTCATCAGATTTTCTGAAGACATATATACACTTCAAGTTCTCGATTTTGAACTTATATTCACTTCAAATTTAATTCAATTTTCTGAAGAATTATATTCACTTCCAATTTCATCAAATTTTCTTAAGACTTATATTCACTTCAAATTTCCTCAATTTTTTTAATATTTATATTTACTTCAAATTTCATTATATTTTCTTAAGATATATATTCACTTTGAATTTCATCATATTATCTTAAGATTTATGTTCACTTCAATTTTCACAAGATTTTTGAAGACTTATATTCACTTTTATTTTCACAAGATTTTCTGAAGACTTATTTTCACTTCAAATTTCATGATTTTTCTTAAGACTTATATTCACTTCAAATTTCATCAAATTACCTTAAGATTTATATTCACTTCAATTTTCACAGTTTTCGAGACTTATATTCACTTCATTTTCACTGATTTTACGAAGACTTATATTCACTTCAAATTTCATCAAATTTTAGAGACTTATATTCACTTCAAATTTCATCAATTTTTTAATTTTATATTTACTTCAAATTTCATTATATTTTCTTAGATTTATATTCACTTCAAATTTCATGATTATCTTAAGATTTATATTCACTTCAATTTCATCAAATTATCTTAAGGTTTATATTCATTCAATTTTTCAGATTTTACGAAGACTTATATTACTTCAAGTTTCTAGATTTTACGAGACTTATATTCACTTAATTTAATTCAATTTTAGATTATATTCACTTCAATTTCATCAAATTTTAGACTTATATTCACTTCAAATTTCCTCAATTTTTTTAATATTTATATTTACTTTAAATTTCATTATATTTTCTTAAGATATATATTCACTTTGAATTTCATCATATTATCTTAAGATTTATGTTCACTTCAATTTTTGATTTTTGAGACTTATATTCACTTTTATTTTCACAGATTTTTACGAGACTTATTTTCACTTCAAATTTCATCAGATTTTCTTAAGACTTATATTCACCTCAAATTTCATCAAATTACCTTAAGACTTATATTCACCTCAAATTTCATCAAATTACCTTAAGATTTATGTTCACTTCAAATTTAATCAAATTTTCTGAAGACTTATATTCACTTCAAATTTCATCAATTTTTAATTTTATATTTACTTCAAATTTCATTATATTTTCTTAAGATTTATATTCACTTCAAATTTCATGGATTATCTTAAGATTTATATTCACTTCAATTTCATCAAATTATCTTTAGGTTTATATTCACTTAAATTTCACTGATTTTAGAGACTTATATTCACTTCAAATTTCTCTAGATTTTCGAAGACTTATATTCACTTCAATTTTCACTGATTTTACGAAGACTTATATTCACTTCAAATTTCATCAAATTTTACGAGACTTATATTCACTTCAAATTTCATTAATTTTTTAATTTTTATATTTACTTCAAATTTCATTATATTTTCTTAAGATTTATATTCACTTTAAATTTCATTGATTATCTTAAGATTTATATTTCACTTCAATTTTCATGTTATCTTTTGAGTTTATATTCACTTAAATTTTCACAGTTTTAGAGACTTATATTCACTTCAAGTTTCTCTAGATTTTACGAGACTTATATTCACTTCAAATTTAATTCAATTTTAGAGACTTATATTCACTTCAATTTCATCAAATTTTTTGAGACTTATATTCACTTCAAATTTCATCAATTTTTAAGATTATATTTACTTCAAATTTCATTATATTTTTCTTAAGATTATATTCACTTTGAATTTCATCATATTATCTTAGATTATATTCACTTCAATTTTCACAAGATTTTTGAAGACTTATATTCACTTT
The DNA here is from genome assembly GCA_021764765.1 of Vicia sativa. Taxonomy (NCBI): domain Eukaryota; kingdom Viridiplantae; phylum Streptophyta; class Magnoliopsida; order Fabales; family Fabaceae; genus Vicia; species Vicia sativa. The sequence goes on from CM038796.1 coordinate 7,606,084, forward strand.
TATTTTCACAAGATTTTGAAGACTTATATTCACTTCAAATTTCATCAGATTTTCTTAACTTATATTCACTTCAAATTTCATCAAATTACCTTAATTTATATTCACTTCAATTTTCACTGATTTTCGACTTATATTCACTTCAATTTCACTGATTTTACGAAGACTTATATTCACTTCAAATTTCATCAAATTTAGAAGACTTATATTCACTTCAATTTCATCAATTTTTTAATTTTTATATTTACTTCAAATTTCATTATATTTTCTTAAGATTTATATTCACTTTAATTTCATCAGATTATCTTAAGATTTATATTCACTTCAATTTTCAAGATTTTGAGAGACTTATATTCACTTTTATTTTCAAGATTTTACGAGACTTATTTCACTTCAAATTTCATCGTTTTCTTAAGACTTATATTCACTTCAAATTTCATCAAATTACCTTAAGATTTCACTTCAATTTTCACGATTTTACGAGACTTATATTCACTTCAATTTTCATTTGATTCGAGACTTATATTCACTTCAAATTTCATCAAGTTTTGAAGACATATTCACTTCAATTTCATCAATTTTCGTAATTTTATATTTACTTCAAATTTCATTATATTTTCTTAAGATTATATTCACTTTAAATTTCATCAGATTATCTTAAGATTTATATTCACTTCAATTTCAAGATTTTGAGACTTATATTCACTTTTATTTTCAAATTTTAGAACTTATTTTCACTTCAAATTTCATCAGTTTCTTAAGACTTATATTCACTCATTTCATCAAATTACCTTAAGATTTATATTCACTTCAATTTTCATGATTTTCGAAGACTTATATTCACTTCAAATTTCATTGATTTTAGAAGACTTATATTACTTCAAATTTCATCAAATTTTCCGAAGACTTATATTCACTTCAAATTTCATCAACTTTTTTAATTTTATATTTACTTCAAATTTCATTATATTTTCTTAAGATTTATATTCACTTTAAATTTCATCAGATTATCTTAAGATTTATGTTCACTTCAATTTTCACAAGATTTTTTGAAGACATACATTATCTTTAATTTTCACATGATTTTCTGAAGACTTATATTCACTTCAAATTTCATCAGATTTTCTGAAGACTTATATACACTTCAAATTTCATAAGATTATCTTAAGATTTATGTTCACTTAAATTTTCATCAGATTTTCTAAGGACTTATATTCACCTCAAATTTCATCAAATTATCTTAAGATTTATGTTCACTTCAATTTTCACCAGATTTTCGAGACTTATATTCACTTCAATTTTCACAAGATTTTCTGAAGACTTATATTCAACTCAAATTTAATCAAATTTTCTGAACACTAATATTCACTTCAATTTCATCAAATTTTAGAGACTTTTTCACTTCAAATTTCATCAATTTTTAATTTTATATTTACTTCAAATTTCATTATATTTTCTTAAGTTTATATTCACTTCAAATTTCATCCATTATCTTAAGATTTATATTCACTTCAATTTCACAAGATTTTTGAAGACTTATATTCACTTCAATTTTCACAAGATTTTAGAGACTTATATTCACTTCAAATTTCATCAGATTTTCGAACTTATATTCACAAATTTCATAAGATTATCTTAAAGATTATATCACTTAAATTTTCATTATATTTTCTTAGATTATATTCACTTCAAATTTCATCAAATTATCTTAAGATTTATATTCACTTCAATTTCACAGATTTTACGAGACTTATATTCACTTCAATTTTCACAGATTTTGAGACTTATATTCACTCAAATTTCATCAAATTTTAGAGACTTATATTCACTTCAAATTTCATCAAATTTTCTGAAGACTTCAATTCACTTCAAATTTCATCAATTTTTTTAATGTTTATATTTACTTCAAATTTCATTATATTTTCTTTAGATTTATATTAACTTTAAATTTCATCAGATTATCTTAAGATTTATGTTCACTTCAATTTTCACAAGATTTTTTGAAGACTTACATTCACTTTAATTTTCACAAGATTTTATGAATACTTATATTCACTTCAAATTTCATCAGATTTTCTGAAGGCTTATATACACTTCAAATTTCATCAGATTATCTTAAGCTTTATGTTCACTTAAATTTTCACCAGATTTCATGAAGGCTTATATATTCACGTAAATTTTCACCAGATTTTTTGAAGACTTATATTCACTTTAAATTTAACCAGATTATCTTAAGATTTATGTTCACTTCAATTTTCATCAAATTATCTTAAGATTTATGTTCACTTAAATTTTCACAGATTTTACGAAGACTTATTACTTCAATTTCTCTAGATTTTTGAGACTTATATTCACTTCAAATTTCATTCAATTTTAGAGACTTATATTCACTTCAATTTCATCAAATTTTTGAGACTTATATTCACAAATTTCATCAATTTTTTAAGATTTATATTTACTTTAAATTTCATTATATTTTCTTAAGATATATATTCACTTTGAATTTCATCAGATTATCTTAAGATTTATGTTCACTTCAATTTTCACAAGATTTTTGAAGACTTATATTCACTTAAAGATTTTTTGATGACTTATATTCACCTCAAATTTCATCAAATTATCTTAAGATTTACGTTCACTTCAATTTTCACCAGATTTTCTGAAGACTTATATTCACTTCAATTTCACCTGATTTTCTGAAGACTAATGTTCACTTCAAATTTAATAAAATTTTCGGAAGACTTATATTCACTTCAAATTTCATCAAATTTTCCGAAGACTTCTATTCACTTTAAATTTCATCAATTTTTTTAATTTTTTTATTTACTTCAAATTTTATTATATTTTCTAAATATTTATATTCACTTCAAATTTCATCAGATTATCTTAAGATTTATGTTCATTTCAATTTTCACCAGATTTTCTGAAGACTTACATTCACTACAATTTTCAGATTTTCTGAAGACTTATATTCAATCCAATTTTCACCAGATTTTCATAAGACTTATATTCACTTCAATTTTAACAGGATTTTGTAAAGACTTATATTCACTTCAAATTTGATCATATTTTCTGAAGACTTTTATTCACTTCAAATTTAAACAAATTTTTTTATTATTTAAATTTACTTCAAATTTCACTATATTTTCTTAAGATTTATATTCATTTAAAATTTCATCAGATTATCTTAAGATTTATGGTCACTTCAATTTTCTTAAATTTTAGAGACTTATATTCACTTCAAATTTTCACAGATTTTCTAAGACTTATATTCACTTCAAATTTCATCATATTTTATGAAGACTTATATTCACTTCAAATTTCATCAAATTTTTTATTATTTATATTTACTTCAAATTTCACTATATTTTCTTAAGATTTATATTCATTTCAAATTTCATCAGATTATCATAAGATTTATGGTCACTTCAAATTTCATCAGATTTTCTGAAGACTTACATTCACTTCAAATTTCATGGATTTTCTAAGACTTATATTCACTTCAAATTTCATCAATTTTAGAGACTTATATTCCTTCAAATTTCATCAATTTTTAATTTTATATTCACTTCAATTTCATTATATTTTCTTAAGATTTATATTCACTTAAATTTCATCGATTATCTTAAGATTTATATTCACTTCAATTTTCAGATTTTACGAAGACTTATATTCACTTCAATTTTCACTAGATTTTCTGAAGACATATATTCAACTCAAATTTAATAAAATTTTCTGAAGACTTATATTCACTTCAAATTTCATCAAATTTTCTGAAGAAATCTATTCACTTCAAATTTCATCATTCTTTTTAATTTTTATATTTACTTCAAATTTCATTATATTTTCTTCAGATATACATTCATTTAAATTTCATCAGATTATCTTAAGATTTATGTTCACTTCAAATTTCACAAGATTTTTTGAAAACTTACATTCACTTTAATTTTCACAAGATTTTATGAATACTTATATTCACTACAAATTTCATCAGATTTTCTGAAGACTAATATACACTTCAAATTTCATCAGGTTATTTTAAGATTTATGTTCATTTAAATTTTCACAGGATTTCATGAAGGCTTATATTCACAAATTTTCATGATTTTACGAGACTTATATTCACTTTAAATTTCATCAGATTATCTTAAGATTGATGTTCACTTCAATTTTCATCAAATTATCTTAAGATTTATGTTCACTTCAATTTTCACCAGATTTATGAAGACTTATATTCACTTCAATTTTCTCTAGATTTTAGAGACTTATATTCACTCAAATTTCATTCAATTTTGAGACTTATATTCACTTCAATTTCATCAAATTTTACGAAGACTTATATTCACTTCAAATTTCATCAATTTTTTAAGATTTATATTCACTTCAAATTTCATATATTTCTTAGATATATTCTTCACTTTGAATTTCATCAGATTATCTTAATTATATTCACTTCAATTTTCACAAGATTTTTGAAGACTTATATTCACTTCAATTTTCACAAGATTTTACGAGACTTATTCACTAAATTTCATTGATTTTAGAAGACTTATATTCACTTCAAATTTCATCAAATTATCTTAGATTTATATTCACTTCAATTTTCACCGTGATTTTCGAGACTTATATTCACTTCAATTTTCACATTTTGAGACTTATATTCACTTCAAATTTCATCAAATTTTAGAGACTTATATTCACTTCAAATTTCATCAAATTTTAGAAGACTTATATTCACTTCAAATTTCATCAATTTTTTAATTTTATATTCACTTCAATTTCATTATATTTTCTAAGGATTTATATTCACTTTAAATTTCATCAGATTATCTTAAGATTTATGTTCACTTCAATTTTCACCAGATTTTCTGAAGACTTACATTCACTTCAATTTTCACCAGATTTTATGAAGACTTATATTCACTCCAATTTTCACCACATTTTCAGAAGACTTTTATTCACTTCAATTTTCACAGGATTTTCTAAAGACTTATATTCACTTCAAATTTGATCATATTTTCTGAAGACTTATATACACTTAAAATTTCAAAAAAAAAATTTATTATTTATATTTACTTCAAATTTCACTATATTTTCTTAAGATTTATATTCATTTAAAATTTCATCAGATTATCTTAAGATTTATGGTCACTTCAATTTTCGTCATATTTTCTGAAGACTTATAT
>CM038796.1:7611366-7672911 GCA_021764765.1 Vicia sativa
CATACTTCAACTGTTTCTTCATTAAGAGTTTTTCGGTACTCAACCTCGCCAAGATATGCTTTCTTCTGAGCTCTAGAAAGGTTTCTGATCTGGGCTTTTGTCAAAGGTTTAAATGGTGGCAAGTCATCAGGGTCTGTTTCTTCACCAGAATCTGATGGCTCACAAGATCATCATCGAGATTGTCCTCATCACTAAATTGCTCCTCTGGCAACTTTAATTGCGGTCTTGACTGCAGAAGGGATGACAGAAGATATGGCAATGGTTGCATTCTTGCACGAGCTGTGTAAGGTTTTTCAGGTGCACTGTCTTGTAACTTAAGAAGAGCATTTGCTTCAGCCAGAATTTTTGACGCAAACGATAAGAGCAACAGATGAGGTTTCCAAACCTGGCCATTAGGCAACACTCTTTGGCCGGCTGTATTAATTCTTGCAGAGTGGTTCTCCACCAATGATATAGGATTCATGAGACGCATATCACCCGCTGCTTGTCGAATAGCTTGCTGCACAATATGAGAGCGCTGCGTGACAAACATGTCATAACTGGAAGGAGTACCATTAGGGCCTTCCGGTGGGGCAGATGCTGCATGAGTCAAACCCACGATAGCATTGAACCATACGGGTGGTCCAAAAACGTTGGTAATTGTGCGTAAGAGTGGCATGTCACTAAGGTCTCGGCTCTGCATATCTAACCTATCAAGATACAGCACAATATCAGGTGGAGTTTTCTTAATAAAGCGCTTGACAGAAAGAAGGATCTTCTCGTTGTATCGCTGGTCTGACCAAGAAGGTAGAAGTCCTGGTGTATCAATGACCCGCACTTTAATGCCCTGTACGGTTCCTACAACATCCTGAACCTTTTTTGTTCCCATATGAAAAGCATCGGTATTAAATTTAACTCGCCAAAGATAGAATTGATAGTCGGACTTTTTCCAACTCCTGTCTTTCCAAGAACCATTATTGTACAAGAGAAATCAAGTGGTTCTTGACCAACTGATTCAAGCTGCTCGCCATTGCACTTGCACGATCAAAGCTATAAGCGCCAACACGGCCCCATTCCTCCCTCTAAGTTGTTCGCCAGTCCTAATCTATATAGAACTTGTGCTACAACAACATTGTGAGGTGTCTGCCCAAGCCTATTAGCTAGCCGCAAAAACTTCACCCTAATCATTTGAAGTTTTTCTCGAGTCTCATCATACTCCTCAGCCTCGCCAACTGAGGAGTCTTCCATTTTTCGTGACTGTGTATTAGATACCATATGGTTCACACGCGGCTCCTGCACCACCCGGGCAGCAGGTTCCAATAACGGAGGTGCAGTTCAAGGCCAGCAGGATTTAACAGGAAGGGTGCTAGCTTTAAACCGATTTTCCGGATGAGGAAACAGGCTCAGATTTTCTTTCTTCAGCAACCTGAGTGGTGGTTTCCTTGTTCTCTGCATTATTCTCTGGTACCGTTTTAGGTTCTTCAACAGAAGATAAGTTTTCATTACTTCCTTGATTTTCTTCATTAGAAATCTTAGACGGGTAATGCTTGATACTTTGTTCATCAATTCCAGACACAGTAGACTGAACTATCTCATTGACAAAAGGATTTTCTGATATAGACGATCTTCCAGCAGTTTCAATCACTGTTCTCTCCTCCACAGCCGGTGAAGACCCTCCTACTTCACCAACTGTTTCTGCTTCCTGAATCTGTTTCTTCTAGCATCCTTATCTCCATCATTCCTATAATCTTTGCATTCAACACTCAGACAATCAGATATTCCATTTTCCTCGCCATTTCTATCCTCATGGACTACATCAGTGTCAAGGGTTTCACCCTCCGTCCCAATAAATGTTCTATCAAGAGGCTCTAAACCCCTGTTAGCTGAATGTATGTGCACTATATCATCTTGAATTTCACTATAAGAACCACCCGAAGCATTACATTGTTCCTCGATTATTTTATCATCTCTGACTTCAGTATCCAAGCCACCCTCTTTCAAATCCTGAGAATATGTATGAAACTCATCGACATCATAATCCACCTTATCTGTGCTCCCATTTTCAAAAAGCATATCACCATTTTGTTTAGGAGTAACATATTCATACCTCTCACTCGACAAATCAGAGAATCCATTCACCAAGTCATTATCATCCTGCTCAGCAATCACTTCAACTTCCTCATCAGCAACCCCAATTGCCTCTAGAAAACTATCAAGCTCCTCCGCATCATCATCATCATCATGAATTTCTTCAACCAAATACGAAGGAAACACACTGACAGTAGAACCAACAGTATCACCCTGATCATGGAAACCCTTTGCCTCCTCAAAAACCCCATCTCCTTCAAAACTCTTCAACTCAGAAGACCCTCCTATACTCTCATTGGACACCCCACCATTATCCATCACAAATCTCCAAGTTGTTACAAAATCCTAGATTTAAGCGATTATCTATTAGGGTTTATTATGATAGATGAAAAACTCAACTTTAAATTGATATAACAAAAACAATAGCAAGAATTCAAACCTGGTTATGGCCAGAAGAACAAAGATTGAATTGAAAATGTTTCTGTCTCTGTCTCAGTTTTACTTGGTCTGTGTTGTTGAGCAGGTGAATTTAGGATAAGGGTAAGAAAGATCAACGGATAGGGTTCACGGAAGAGATTAGATCGACGGTGGAAAATGGTATAGGCATCATCGACAATAAACATGTTTTTCTATGACACTATTTTATTACTAATGTTTATGGAAGAGGTTTTGGGTTGAATTTTGAATATTGTAGAAACTGTTTGGGATTTGATTTTGAGTGAAGTTGATTGTAGAATAAATAATGCCCCGCCCAAATATCAATTATTTAATTCATAGTTATGTTCTTGGAATTTAATAGGTGGAGTGTTCCCATGACGATTTCTAATAATTGCACTCATACCCTTAATAATTTACTACATGTAAATTCAACCAAATGCATATGAACATTAAGTATGGTCTACCGTCAAGATTGGGAAATGCTCTTTTGTGGTTGTCACGATGTGTTTGTTAAAACTCTTTAACCATAATCATTTTGTATTGAGTAGGGATTAGCACAATTTTGCAATGTCCTATGATTTCTATTTAAATAGGAAGTTTGCATTGTCCATTTCAGAGTTACATTGTTGCCTCGATGGCAAGGATTGAATCAAGGGTTTTCTCGTATGGTGTCTCATGTTTCACTTATGTAGCGACGAACGAAAACACAATTCAAGAAGCTATTGAGAGTGATTCAATTTGTTATGCATTTGAGAAGACTTTAAAGGAATTTGGGCAATTGATATGTGAGAGGTATGAGCATTCATGTCATGAGTCGGCATGTCATCATCTTGATGATCTAGTTTGAGTACTCTTAGGATAGGGAGGTCGAAAGTCACATTGTGGGTATTATAAAACCACGGAAATAGACTCCGATACCCTTTATAGCGAATGGGGATTATATTAGACACAAGGTTGTTAGTGGGTCTTCAACACATATATTCACTATTAAGAGCATATATCTTAAATGTCATCTTGCTTTCTTCCAAACATTGAAATAAGTGCTCCTCAAGTGGTTGTTGCGAGATCTATCGATGCTTGGTTTCTTTATTACTTTTTCTTCATTACATTTCTGTGTGGTCAAACCTCTAATAGCGGATCAGAATTGGGAATCGAAACTTCAGAATGATATCATATTTTGGAATGCTTAACTACTTTGAGGGATGGTATGGTCTTTCCAAGTTAGTTGATAGGTGTTGGATAGTTCTCGAGCAAGATAAGTTGGGCCAAGAGGGATTTCATATAGAAGAAAGATGGGTGAGCTCGAACGTTAAGCAATTCCTTCGTAGGTCGGATGGTCACTTCATGACAATTGTGAAGGTGCTTGAGTCATCCGTGTACCCTCCTGTAATGCATATACTTATAAGGCTATAAACACTAATACAAACTACCTCCCTAGTGGTTTGAGGTGATACTGCTTCGTGCATTAAGTTGTTTCTCTTTCCATGAGACTTATGTGTTGAAATGGTTTACGAGCTCAACATTTATTAGATGCAATGTGTGGAGAAATTTTGAAGTGTCTAGAGATCTATCATGTACAATCACTTTGGTTATTAACTTATGGTAGGGAGGGAGATGTCGATGATTTTGGAAGAGTTTGTTGCCATAACACCTTCGACACCGTTATAAGCCTCATGGTGGATCGATTGTAATGTGGATCTATTTAGAGGTGGTTGGTATTAAAAGTTGAAATGAAAGGGTCAAGAAGATATGTGACCGATATCTCAACAACTTCCAATTTGAGGTTGTGGTATCGGGTGGTACCGAGTCCGTTTTTTACATTGGTGGTGAGCAAGCGGGATGAAGATGGCTTTTGACTATGCTCACGATATTTTCACAAATAATTTTAACCTTATAGATTGATCACCATTTTACAAGAGGGGGTGAGATGCCCATCTATTTCTTTGTGTTGAGTTTCTTTATGGTCGTGCAACAAAGTTATACCTGGGGATAAACATATCATGTTAGCTACTGTAGCAATAAGGTAACTCGTTAGGGCGCTCCTTTTATTACATTTTGATTAAGCTTTTGCTTGAGTAACGTAAACTAAAGTATAGTTTCTTTAATTCTTTAAAACCTTTACATGATAAATTTTAGGATATAAATTCTCTTTGAAACCCAACTTTAGATACATTTATTGTGTGATAACATTAGGTAAGAAAGTCCCTTTATTACATCATTCATTTTGCATTATTTTTCTTTATAAAACAAACAAAATTTTGTTCTTAAATAATTTCAGATAATTTAATAATACAATACATATTATAGAACACGAGCCTTAAGTAGATGGAGAAAATGAGGGCCTTCCTTACTTCACCTTAGAGTATCTTTGTATGGGTCGATGGCTCATTTGCACAAAGTATTCGCCAATTTCATAGTCTTTAGTATAATACGTTTCACAAACAATTTCATAATTAAAGGTGAAATAGAGTTGGTGGGGCATTCCTTCTAGACTCTCTCAGATATTCATATACCCTCATCTATGGGCCATTTGATATGCTGCCTCATAACAAGAAATCTTAATTAATCAAATGCGACATTTTGCCTTGGGGCTTTTCTCTTTAAAATCTTTTCAAAAGGGCATGTTATTTTCGCCTACCGCATTACAAACACCGCTTTATTTCTAGAACGTGAACGTTAACATCGTCCACTTAAAATAACCAACAAACAAATTTTTTCAAGTCGAACTACATAGTTCTCGATTTCTATTGCACTATGGAGATAAATAGCACAAGGTTTCACAACCGAGGAGAACTCACTAATTTAAAATCTTTTGTTTTTCCCTAATTAAATCATCCAACACTCATAGCAAGTAAGCCTTTAGATAACAACACCCTTAGAATAGAACAACCAGAATGGATCCTGTTGAGAACAACAAATGTGAAAGTGATAATACATTCCCTTACATAATTGACTATTGAACCTCGAATTTAGTTGGAGACTATTTTCGTCATCTTTTATAATTTTCTCGATGTTTTCCCTTCTCTTGTGTGCCTTAGCGACAATCAGGCATTACATTAAGTTCCAAAGTAAACACACATTGTGCATTACAATAATTCTAAAATAAGCACATATTGTGCTTTATGTCGTAAATTACTAATGTTCCAAAATAAACATACATCAGGCATTACATCCGTAAATTACTGAGTTCTAAAATAACCACACACTATGTGACATAGTGCATTACAAAAGTCCCTAACTTATAATCTTCTTAGTGCATAGAAAATAATAAACTACGAATCATTGTAACACTTGCCTTGATATTTTCGTCCCATTACTTCATTTTACAAACACAAGTCCTTGACTTAGGGTCTTCATGTGGTAGGATCATAAGAATCATCTTTTGTATCATTGATTTCCAACGAACAAACCCGCTTGATCTTAGGCCATTATTATTCTCAAACTCTAGAATACTTCAAATTGTCGTGAGTTAATCATCTTATGTGCTTGTGATTTCTTCTTTGCAAGTGTTTTGTTGGTATCAATTTTTGTTTTCATTCTTGGAGATTTGTTATGAACAATTACATCTTCACTAACAATGATGGATTAAACACCCGAGATTATTGTTGTTGGATTGCCTTAAACATCTATATGTTTTTTAGTTTAGATTTACATGTTTCCTAATGTTATGAGACAAGAATTAAACATAATCCTAGAAAGCATCTAAATCTAAACTAAGCGATAATTAAACTAAACTAAGAAAATAAAAATTAAAAATGAAAACCCTAAATTTAAAACGAAAAATAAAATAACACAAACAATAGCATAATGTAGCAAGATTAGATCATATTTCAAAAGTAAATAATTGAAATTTAAAACGTAACCTAGTTTTGGCGAATTTTCACCCATTATCTTCACTCTTTTCTTCTCTCATCTCTCTCTAACATCACATGCTCCATCCGTCTCCTTGGGAATTGCCCCCTAGTAGAATGGTATGTTCTCCTCCCATCTCCTCTTTGACATCACATGCTTCATCCGTCTCCCTTGGTCATTTCTAGTAGAATAACATGTTCTTAGGCCATGCAAACAACACGCCAAAGATCAGGATCTAGAACCTAATAAGAATAAGGTCGATGTGATGTGGTCAGCAACTAGTGCAAGGAGTTGTTCAATGAAACTATGCCCTCTCGCTATGTATTTAGTCTACCCCATTATAAGAAAGGCATCCCCTGTGGTCTGCTTTGGTTCAAAATGAGGAGGAGAGAGAGAGAATTTAATAGAGGAAAGGAAGTAGGAAGATTTTTTTTTTAATTCTAGATATGTTTGATTCAAAAGTGTAGGGGAAGGGATGGGAGACATTTTAATTAAAAATATGTTTGCTCCACGAGAGGAGGGTAGAGATTTTATTAATGATTTACTTTTTATCCTTATAATATTATATAAGTGATGATATTCAAAGGTGGAAAATTCATGATATTGTTTTGATAATAAAATTTTAATGTTGATCGATTAAAAATATTATAACTTACCACACGACGCTTTGATTCGATTATGAATTATAACTTTCACACAAATTAAAATATGTTGATAACAACTTTTATAACTCATACAAATTAAGTAAGATAATAACTTTTAAATTATGATAAATCATATAATAAAAAAATAGATAAAATGACATATAATTAAATATTAATGAAAAACAATAATAACGATAACTCAAACACAAGTTAGAAATTATTTATTTTATATAGAAGAAAATATAACATAATACATATAAAAATAACTTATTTTATATAAAAGAAAATAGAATATAATACATAATAAAATTTAAAAAAACATAAGTAAATTAAAATATTATAAAAAATGAGATGATTATAATTTATGTTGAGTACAAAAATTAAAAACAATGAAGTTGTACAACAATTAAATAAATTAACGGAAATAATTAAAAAATCACAAAAATAGAATAAGCAATAAGACGAAAGAAAATAATTTTTTTTAAATATTAAAACTAAATTAGGGATATTTTAATAAATATATTATTTTTTAAAAAACAAGTATCCATCTTCCTTCCCCTCTCCTCCAAATCTTTCTAATTTGAGGGATGCAAAAAATGTTTTGGAAGGTTCTCCCTTCTCTTCTCCTCTTAAATTTGAACCAAACATAATTAATTATAAATTTCACCTCCCCCTCCCTCTCCTCCTCTCCATCTACCCCGAACCAAACACACCCTCAAAGTACAACGTAAGTACAAGGTAAGATCCATAACATTATTATAATATAAATTAGCAATATTTTAATTTTAAATTCTGTATTTTTACATTTAAATTTAATGATGAAATTTATCATTAAGATCAAATTTAAAAAAAAAAAAGTCAAACAAAATTTAATTATATTATGAATTTCTTTTTGGTAATGAGAAGGACCTAATAAGTCCAGCCTAAATATATACGGATTGTCCATTAAGGATATCTATTTAAAAAGGAGGAGTAGATATTCCTAGCCACAAGGATTAATTCAATTATTAAAAAAACTCATACATTTAATTTGAAATAATAATTATATATAAAAATTAGAGGTAGAAAAAGATGTGCATATAAATTAACAGTTAAGAATAATGAATCCAGAATTCAAACGAGTCTCTTATATTGACTGTAACCTTCCATCATTGTCCAAGTTTTAATAACAATCAACCAATCTCCGGTAAAAACAAAACTAGAAAGAAAACAGAGAAAACTATTCAACATTCACACAATAATTCCTATAATTCATACTTCGTTTGGTGTTGTACTGAGTCCATACTCAAAACTCTCTGAAACAACTTTTCATAGAGTTACTACAAGTCTTAAGTGAGAGAATGTCATAGGTTTGTAATGGTAATGGCGACGGCACTATAATATGAGTCTTACTTTGACATTGCACTTGTTGGAATTGGATGATATTCAATAATAGCTCTATCTTTTAACTTTAGAATGATACCAAAATCGATCCCCAAGAATCATGACTAGGAGGTTGAAACCACTTGATGCTACTAGAACTGATCCAGATCAGATTAGTCGGTCCATTGGGCCGGATACTGGTGGTGAAAACCATTTTTTTTTTTTACCAAAATCAGCCCAATTCAAATATTTGTAGCTCAAGCTATGGCCTGCACCAGACAAAAAGGTCAAGTGAGAAATAAATCCAAAACTCAGCATCTGCATGTGTTTCATGTAGTCTCATGTCGGCAGCTATTTCTCTTTGTATTACAATACTACAAAGACATGTGGTGATTCCTATGAAAGTAATGATTTTATGAATATAAACATTTTATGAAGCAAATATAAATGTATTAGCAAACAAATCTCTATTAAACTAAATATGAAAAGTATAGGTGTAAGTTGAAGACTAATTTGGACATGTTAAGAATCACAAATTCCATATGGTATCTAGAGGTTGGTTTGATCCTCCTTGAATTGTCGGCCTAATGACGGTTTTTGTTGCCCGCATTGGTCTTATGAACTGGTTCTGCATTTGTCATATGTTTTACTTTTGGGCCCCGTGTACATAGGCTCTTGTTCAAACAACTCTTGTTTATCGATTTTTGACGATTTTCTCTCTCTCTTTTCTCAGTGGAGGTGCGCTCCACACCTTGTTTGCCATTATTAGTTCATGAAAGTTTATTGTGGTTCTAATACTAGTTGGTTTGAAGTGTATATAACAAGTTTAAAACTTAATAAGTTTTAACTTGAGGAAGAGTGTTAGAAAGAAAGAATCAAATCCTTGTACTTATTAATTAGGATTACAATTTTTTTTGGTTAAAAATTAGGATTACAATTTTTATTGCGTTTAGAAATAGCAAATTATATAAATCAATACTTAATGTATTTATTCTATATGCTACTATAAATAAATGTGAGTGCGGTCTAATAATTTAGAAACACAAAATCACAAATTCAACTATGTTTTAGTTTACAACCATTCTGCTGACAGATATGACTGGTTAAAATCTATAACCGATGCCATAGAGTAAGATGTAATATATCTGTCATTCGTATGATTAAATTCTATTCAGAAATTTTATTATCATACCATAGCACCATGCCATAAGTCTACAAAAAAATATACTTCTGAAGCAGACAAATAAAAGAGAGGAATTAAGTTATATTGCAAAAGCAACTTTAATCATATGAACCTCACAAAATAAGGAGTTCAAGTCAATGAATCATTGCATTACTCCCATGCATATATTAAAGAATGAAAAGCTCAAAAGAGTTGCATTACCTGAATAAAAGTAAGAGATTATGCCTATATAGGATGTTGTGCTAAAATCCAAAATTGACTTGTTATGGTCATGCCGATTCAAATGCTCAAAATTGTTCCTGGTATATACTACGAAAGAGGAAAAACAATAAATTTTAACTAAAATATAGAGCAAATTGAGGAAACAACACATAATTGGTAGAAAATCAGAAGAGAAATCTCTAAAAAGAAACAAACAACGAAAGCACGAAGTGTAATATGTGGAGAACCAAAAAATAGATCCTAAGGGTATGTTTAGAGAACTTATTTTCTTTTGTATACTAAAGAAGCTATAAAATGTGTCTAAACATAAATTGAATGTGATTGAAAGGTTATATAACTATCTATCATGTTATTCTTTCCGTTTAATTAAAATCTCTAACATATAATAAAATATAGACTTAGCCATCCAAAATTATCAATCCAAACATATACCCTTAAGGTACAAAAAAAAAAGACCACAAGACAAAAGTAATAGGACATTTTGGTATAGAAAACATGAAAACAAAATTTAGCATCATTGTTGTTTCAATGCTTCTGGCAAGATATGTTATCTTAAATTAATTACCTATTACTGTGCAGGTGTTGCAGCTCCCATGAATATGATTTAACACCGCCATCATTGTCCAAACTCCAATTGTTGAGAATAACCAAAAATCTTCTTAAGTAGAGGGATGAGACCAATCAAAGCGATTTGAAGTTGTTCTGAACTGTTTAATCGAATGCTTATCTGTCCAGATCCACGATTGTTCAAATTGCCTCGGGCAACAAGGTTTGTATACCGTCCAATGGGAATTTGTGATTGTAAATTGCACCCAACAGCAAGATCTCCATGCCAATCCATAACGGAGAGCCCAAGCGTTGATAAAGAGCGTCCTAGAGGGTAATTTTTATCTCGCAAGCGGGCCTCCAAACTGCCACCATAAGCAACATCATCACGCCCTGTCATTGCACCACCAGCAATAACAACATCAAACTGCTTATTAGCAATCATCTTGTCTTCGACTTTAACTCCAACTGACAACGCATCACCCAAGAGAGTAAATGAGAGACCCGAAGTCGCTTTATTTCTCCTAAAATTACAAAATTTTGTCTCACTACGTAATGTGTAAGCTAAGTCTTTTCCAACCGTCTGCAGATCGAAGCCTAAAGAAGTTGCTTTCCCTTCTCCATACTTAGCTGAACTGGCTATTTCCATCTGAACATTAGCATCCTTTTTATCCTTGGTAACTTGACCACTAAAAGACAAGGGTAACTTGTTTTTAAGAACAAACAATCTTTCTACATTTAAGCCTTCATAACCCACATCATGATCCCAGCCATGAGTTTCTAGGACAGGTCTTACAAGCCACTGGTTGGATGAATCAAGAAAACGATACCGGTGAGTGGGAGTCTCAGAATCAAAGGAAGCAGGCAAGGACATATCTGGCATGGGTTCAGGAACAGAAGCTACACCACCACTTTCTTCCTCAGTGTTTTCACTATAATCACTTGGCAGATCTTTTAATGATTCTGCCATTTTCTTCATTATCTTGTTTTTTCTCATCCTTCAGTTGTTTCTTCATAAAAAGCTTTTCTCGGTACTCAATCTCATCCAGATATGCTTTCTTCTGAGCTTTAGAAAGGTTTCTGATCTGGGCCTTTGTCAAAGGTTTAAATGGGGGTAAGTCATCAGGGTCTGTTTCATCACCAGAATCTGATGGTTCATCAAGAGCGCATCGAGACTGTCCTCGCCACTGAATTGCTCCTCAGGCAACTTTAACTGCGGTCTTGACTGCAAAAGGGATGAAAGAAGATATGGTAAGGGCGGACCTCTTGTGCGAGCTGCGTAATGCTTTTCCGGTGGACTATCTTGTAACTTAAGAAGAGCATTTGCTTCAGCCAGAACTTTTGATGCAAAGATAAGAGTAACAGATGTGGTTTCCAAACCAGACCATTAGGCAACACTCTTTGGCCGGACGATCGATTCTGCAAGCAGAGTGGTTCTCCACCAACGATACAGGATTCATGAGGCGATATCACCAGCTGCTTGACGAATGGCTTGCTGCACAACATGAGAGCACTGTGTGACAAACATGTCATAACTGGAAGGAGTACCATTAGGGCCATCAGGTGGTGCAGATGCTGCATGGGTCAAACCCACAATAGCATTGAACCATATGGATGGTCCAAAATGTCAGTAATCGTGCGTGGAAGCGGCATATCACTAAAATCCGGCTCGGCGTATATTCTATCAAGATACAACACAATATCAGGTGGTGATTTCTTAATAAAAGCGCTTGACAGAGTGCAAGATCTTCTCATTATGTCGCTGGTCTGACCAGGAAGATAGAAGTCCTGGTGTATCAATGACTCGGACTTTAATGCCCTGTACTGTTCCGACAACATCCTGAACTGCTTTGGTTCCCATATTAAAAGCATCGGTATTAAATTTAACTTCGTCAAAGATAGAATTGATAGTTGCACTTTTTCCAACTCCTGTCTTTCCAATAATCATTATTGTACAAGAGAAATCAAGCGGTTCTTGACCCACTGATTCGAGTTGCTCGGCCATTGCACTTGCACGATCAAAGCTAAAAGCCCCAACACCCCCCATTCCTCCCTCTGAGCTGTTCAGCCAGTCCTAATCTATACAAAACTTGTGCTACAACAACATTGTGGGAGTCTGCCCGAACCTATTAGCTAGCCAAAAACTTCACCTAATCATTTGAAGTTTTCTCGAGTCTCGTCATACTCCCCAGCCTCCATAGTTGAAGAATCTTCCATTTTTGGGACTGCATATTAGATACAGTATGATTTACCATGACAGCTGCACTGCTCGGGAGCAGGTTTCAATAATGGAGCTCCAGATCCGAGGCCAGCAGGATGAACAAGAGGGGTGCTAGTAGCAACAGATTTTCCAGATGAGGAAACACACTCATTATTCTGTTCTTGGGTGACCTGATTCATTTGTTTCTCTTTCGTATTATTCTCAAGTATCTTTTTAGGTTCCCCAACAACAGATAAGTTTTCATTGTTTCCTTGACTTTCTTCATTATAAACCTTAAACCGGTCAACATTCATGCTTCCTTCTTCTGAATTAGTTGCAGCAGTCTGCACAGCCGGCACCTCAGTAGCAAAATAATTTTCTGATAGGGATGAGCTTCCAGCAGTTTCAATCACTTTTCTTTCATCAACAACCGGAGAAAAACCTCCTATTTCACCAATTATTTCCAGATTCCCTGAATTTGATCCAACATCATCATCCTTAGTTTCATCATTACCATAATATTTGCATTCAGTCTTCTGCGTATCAGATATTCCCATTTCTTTGCCATTCATATCCCCGTGGCTAATATCAGTGTCAATGGTCTCACCATCCATTTCTATAAATATTTCACCATTAGGTTCTAAATCCCCATGAGCTGAATCATTTTGAATTTCACCATAAGGATCACCAGAAGCATCACCCTGTTCCTCTATTTTGTCATCCCTGAGATTGGGATCCAAGCCGTCCTCTTTCAAATACCCGACATCAGCACCCTGGTTTCTCATATCCTCATCGGATCCAGATTCTGTATAAAACCCAGCAACATCATAATTCATCCTGTCTGTGCTCGCATTTCAAAAAGCATACCACCATTTAGTTTGGGAGTCATGAACTCAAGATCCTCATTTTCATCCTTCCCACCATTTAGTTTTGGAGTCATGAACTCAAGATCCTCATTTTCATCCTTCCCACTGAATAAACCAAAGTTTCCATTCACCAAGCCTCTACCCTCCTGAAAAACCACGCTCCCATCGATATTTAAATCAGCTATTTCCTTTCCACCACTACTTTCCAAACCCCGACCCTCAAGCACATCCTGATTACCAACCACTAACTTCCTTTTCATCTTTCAAAACTTGGACACCAACAACCTCAACTACCTCATGAAAGTTATCATGAATTTCATCAACCAAAGGCAAAGGCAATGCAGTAAGAGTATCAATATCACCTCCCTGATCATGTTTTGGCAGGTCAATTACTTCCTCGAAAACCTCGTCTCCTTCCAAATTCTTAAACTCATTACACCTCCCAACATCCAACATCTTGTTTTCTCCCTCAATATCCATCACAAATCTCTAATTTTCCTTATAAAACCCTAAATTTGCAACAATCACACACAAAAATCAGAAATTTGATACCTTGAGCAACATAGAAATCAAATCAAATCAACAAGAATAGGAAGAAAAAAATGCGAACCTGTTTATGCGCAGAATTATGGTTGGTTGATTTAGGAGTTTAGATCGAAGGTAGAAGAAAATGGCGCAAAAAAGAAGGTTGATAATGAATTGCAGTAATTTGGGGGGTGTGAAAAGAGGTTGTGTTTCACATGTGTTATGTCATGTGTGATTTTCAAGTTTGATTACATGGAAAGTAATGTTATAAAAAGACAGTAATATTGGAATGCATAGTATCAACAAAGCATATTGTGTGTTATCCTCTCACACGTTGGAGGATAGATGTTGATTATTCTAACTTCGATAAAAGAATATGAAATGGTTAGAGAAGAAATGGTTCAATGATGAAATCAACAATTTGGTCTTTGGAAAATACGAGCATTAATTTGAGTAAACCTTCTTCATGCTTCTCTCGTGTAATATGGCAATCGATTTCAAGTGTTTGATACATTAATAAAACACATGATTAGATGCAATATAAATAACATATAATATAAATAGCATTGAGGTTATCACACAAGTAGTTTATTGATGGAATCTAAATATCTTCAAGGAGATTTAGGAGTTATTATAGTTCACAAACTTGTAATCTTATTTTAAGAGTAAAGAAATAATAACATCAATAATTAATTATTATATTTATTCTTTTTTTTTCTATATTAATTATTAACAACAAATTTATATTTTATTTTAAACATTCGATTAATAGTGTTATTATTATGTAAGTTATGATTCTATTTTTTTGTTTTTGTTTTTTCTTCTTCGGTGGTACTAGTTAGTTTACCATATTCATATTAGCTTTTGGTTTAATCATGTTCTTGTTGTAACCAATCCATTGCTCCGGTCCGGTGGTTGTAACTTTTTCATTTAAATAAGTGTATCCTTATTGTTAAAAGTTTTGTAAGCAAATTTTCAACTCATTTGGATTGATAAAGGCAATTTCTTATTGCATATCTCATAGTTGTTTTGTGTCTTGTGCATTATGTAAATTTTCTAAAATATTTTAGAAATTGGAAATATATTTCGATTCCTACTTATATTATAAAAATCGTTGAATATGGTTCGTACTCTATATTAAATCATGTGTATTTAAGATTCGAATTATTAATCATAATTTTATCGATTTTAAGAATAAAATATACGGTAAATTTTTATCTGTCTAAATTAATCTTAATATTTAATTTTTATTAAATTACATTTTATTTTACAGATAAAATAAAGCGTGTATGTGAGACTGAATTGAGAATAATTTTTCAATAATTTATTATTTAGTTTAGAATCAAAAATATATTTCTGATTTTATCTCAAATATTTTAAAATATAATACATATCGAAAATATAATTCAGATCTTAAAATACATTTTAGAAAATAAATAGGGTTAATTATATCCCACGAGTGGATTAAGAAATTGCCTTTGATAAATTAAAGTGTACAACATATCACCAGCTATATAAATTAATCATAATTTGTGTGGCATAGGTCCATTTGGACCAATCGGAGGCTTTTACGTAATTTAAATGATGTTATCCATTCGGTTGAAGAAAATTATTTAGCAAAAAAGATATTTTAACAACAATTGAACATAACACTTTATCAAAACAAAAACAATTGATCATGATAGTTAAAATGAAATAAACAAAGATCAAGAGAGACAAGTTTGGACGGCATATACAAGTGGACCACTAAAAAAAAAATTCATCAATAATGACTAACCATTAATAATGCCTAACACGATTGATTTTCAGTCCGGTCAACAAATAGTCTAGAGTTTCCAAAAAATAGTAAAATTATTATTTTTTAAATTATAAATATAAAATAAATATATCAATATTTTTTATTCAATTTAATATATAATATGCACGGTAAAACTTTTTTTATTAAAATTAATTTTAAAATTGACATGGTTATGAAACCTAATGATCCAACTCACATCACACATTTTAAAAGATATCTGAGTAATAGAGGGTCTAAATCTTCAATATAATCAAACAAAAGCTTAATTGAACAAAACAAATAATAAAGTCATCCTATCAACATCATAATTTCACAACTTTGTTCAATTTTATAATTCATAGAGTGAACATGTTTTGCTTAATGAAATGTCATAAATTTTATCGATTAAAATTTTAAAGTGAAAACATATCCCTCCAAAATGCAATTAAAATCAAGACAAAATACATTTTAAATGGCAACAAATTTCATAAAAAATAGAACATTTTATTTATTTTGATTGTAATAAATAAGAATTGCATTTTTAGTATATAAATGAACATAAATTATATAATCTAATTTAATTTTGACTTACTCCCACTTTTTAAATTGGAGGTTAATTTTCTCAACTTATGTATATCTATAGATCTCTCTCTTTAGTTTCTAGGCTTTATTATTCCATTTATATAATTTATTTTAAATATTTTATAACCATAAAATACTAATTAAATGATTATACATATATTATATTCCAAAAAAGAGAAGCTTCCACAGCTATTTAAAACTTTGTTAATTATAAAGTAACTAATTGTAAGTTAAAAGTTAAAACAGTGTTTTAAATTAAGTATTATTTATTATTGGACAACACATTTAATAACTTTAATTGAACCTTTTATGTTAACAGCCAACACCAGCTACAACAAGAAAAAGCATAACAACAACCATAAAAGGAACAAGAAAGAAAAACATTTTCAACAAGAGTGAAAGAACAAGAACAAGAACATGGGTTCTCATCTCTCAAAACAAGTTGAAAGAAAAACAATCCACACCGAAAAGAAAACTCTAACCGATCTAAAAACCTCCGGAGAACAATATCCCGGTTCCGAATATCATCCTCCCGATAGAAAAAACTGGATGAAAGATCTCAATCCAGAGAAACTCCACGTCAATCAAATTGTATGGCCAGGAACACATGATTCTGCGACGAACAAAATCGGTTTTCCACTCATTACTCGGCCTTTTGCTCAATGTCAATCTTTATCCATATATCATCAGCTTGTACGAGGAACACGTTTGTTGGATATTCGTGTTCAACAAGATGGACGTGTTTGTCATGGAATTCTTGTTACTTATAGCGTCGATGTTGTTGTGAAGGATGTTAAAAGGTTTCTGTCGGAAACTGAGTCTGAGATAATCATTCTCGAGATTAGAACTGAGTTTGGTCATGAAGATCCACCAGAGTTTGAGAAGTATCTTGAAGAGAATTTGGGTGAGTTGTTGATTCATCAGGATGATAATGTTTTTGGAAAAACTGTTTCGGAGTTGTTGCCGAGGAGGGTTATATGTGTATGGAAGCCGCGAAAATCGGCGCAACCGAAAGCTGGGAGTAGTTTATGGAGTGCAGGGTTTTTGAAAGATAACTGGATAAATACTGATCTTCCATCAACGAAATTTGATGGGAATTTGAAGCATTTGAGTGAGCAACCGGTGGTTACGGCGAGGAAGTATTTTTATAGGGTGGAGAATACGGTGACTCCGGTGGCGGATAATCCGGTATTGTGTGTGAAACCGGTTACTAGAAGGATTCATGGATATGCTAGGTTGTTTATTGCTCAGTGTTTTGAGAAAGGTTATGCAGATAGGATTCAGGTTTTTTCTACTGATTTTATTGATGAGGATTTTGTTGATGCTTGTGTTGGTTTGACTTATGCTAGGGTTGAAGGTAAAACATGAATTATGAATCTGTGTTTGTACTTTGTTCTTTGTATTGTTGTATATTTTGGATTTGCTGGTTTGTAAATTGTGTTTCATTCTAAATTCAAACTAAGACATGATATATTCTGTTGGATATACATAAGAAGATGTGAGTAAGATGTTGCATATTCCAATTTAATCAAATTTTTATGTGAACTGGTTTTACATTATATTTTTATTTTTCCAATAGAGTATGTTGTGGTAGCAATTTAATCCACTAGTCACACTTTTTATTTGATAAAAAAAAAAGGTAAATCCAATCCGAGTTCATAGAGAAACTTGTGGTTATGATTCTCATTGAGGTTTCGGATTGGTAGGGTTCACATTGAATGTTTCCTAACAAAAGTTGGTGTTACACTTTCTTCACCTATACCCAACACTGAGTCAGTTGCTCATTGAGTATTAGACATGAGTCTTTCGTTAATCCACCTCATTTGTATCATTTTCAAATACTAATCATATACAATACACATATTTTTATACAATTATCCAGTTGTCCAATGGGCCGAGTAAATCCAATTTATTTTAGTTCAGTGGGCTAAAACATATAAATAAGGAAGATTTAAATTGCCATCCCAAAATTGAACCTGAACCCCTTATATTTTGATAATGATACAAAATCCCTGGTAAAAATTGGAATAATATATTCGAACGAAGTTTTTCGGTAGATCATTTGAAATTTTCGGAATACAGCGAAATTTTCGGTAGTTCAATTGAAATTTTCGAAATACAACGAAATTTTCGTTATTTCAATTGAAATTTTTAAAACCGAATATTTCGAAATTTCAAAATGTCATTTCATTCGGAAATTTAGCAATTATGAAATTTTGTTCATTTATCCATAAACTTAACGACTAGGATTTTACCGACAATTTGTACAATCGTGATTGTTGATAATAATGTGTGGTCCTAATAAACCCAAAAGTTGTATTTATCAAGTCACATTGTTGAGAAAACATCTCAAAACGCCTCTTCCTCAATTTTTGATTAAGGTAGAAGTGTATTTCAACAGAGACAAATCTTTTGTTGAGTTCAAGCTTCCGGATGACTACATCTCCAACTTAACAAACAAGTTGAGTGAATTATTGCATGATATCGATAACAGAAAGGTGAGAAAGATAAAGTTTTGTGAAGATTGGATTGATACAAATGGAAGGGACAAATACAACCTTATTGAGTTGAAGACCGATGGAGATTTGTTAGTCAAATGGAGATCATTTCGATGTAGGCTAACAAAGAGGGCAATCGAGTTAGATGCGCAAATTTCAAGATCGGTCGACGACATAATCAACATGCTGAAACATCCAGAATAATCTAATAATGTTTAGGTTTTCATGTTTCATTATTTTTAATTTATCTTTACTATCATGTTTTAAGTAATGTACATCTTCAGATCGAAAATGTAATCGACAAAATATTATGTAATAAAATATTGTGCTAAGTAGTCCGGTCACAAAATATACAAATAATACATATGTGAAGTCAAATAACTAAATAGGCCCTTACGAGCTATGTGATGCCCGAGATAATCTAGTAAAAACCTTACCATCTAGGTTTATCAAACTCATGAGGTAATCCATAATAACAACGATCATCTGCAGATACTCCTGGTCATTTGTGCCTGGTGGAGGTCATGGTGGCGACATGTTTCCAACTTGTACCTCTGCCTGAAAAACCCCAGAATCAGAAGGAACCCCAAATCGAAATAGAGTAAGATATCACCCATGTAACCATCCTCACTACAAAGGATGTTGAACCTTCATTGTTTGCCTTAATGGCATCGATCAATATGATGATATTACTCTGAAACCATATATTAATGCCCCCAACTGGAGCATATCGAACTAGTTATGGGATGCCTGGATATAACCATACTATCACAAACACCTCTCACACAAGTGTATAACCACTAAGGTCCCCCACCTCATATGTCTTGAATATAAAGAAGACTCAAACTCAACGGGCGGTTGTGAGTCTGTATGGTGTCCATATGACACCCTCTACTCTTAGAGCATCAAACCTTCTCATATACTTCACAACACCAATGGGATACACTTGCATGAACTTCCATCTCCCTTGTGGGGCATCCATTGAGGCATGTTGCCCTCCTATCACATATGTTGGGAAATGCTCAGTATATCCATCACTAGAAAATAAAATTAATTAATGTCACAAACAATAATTAAATAAGAACTTAACACCAAATAATTAATTAAGAACAATTAAGAAATCCTCGTATACTTGGAATAAACCCAAATAACCATATACAACATGGTCAATGCAGTTACTCCCGACCCAGATGTTAGTCTTTAGGAAAATGAACAACCACGAGTATCGAGCATCAATATAAACATAAGACTTATCCACAAAGGGAGAACATGACACTAGATGTAACATGTACGCTTTAGCGACAACCTTATACTTGTGATCCTCCACAAGCTCGTACCTACCGTAAGCCAAGACATCCGAAGGTGAACTCCTTTTAAATCAAACTCTTTTAGCACGACTACCTCAGTGACTTAGAAATCCTCTACAACTTGTAGAAATGCTATCATTGAAAGGAGCAAGAATAAATCTACGGTGACTAGGAGATGAAACAAG
Organism: Vicia sativa; assembly: GCA_021764765.1. Taxonomy (NCBI): domain Eukaryota; kingdom Viridiplantae; phylum Streptophyta; class Magnoliopsida; order Fabales; family Fabaceae; genus Vicia; species Vicia sativa. The sequence goes on from CM038796.1 coordinate 7,631,621, forward strand.
GATGAGACGTCATCCAAATTAATAGTCATCTCCCCAAATGGAAGATGAAACGAAGATGTCTCCTTGTGCTACCTCTCAACAAAAGTAGTCATAAGTGAAGCGTCAATCATGGCCACCGAGAAGTCAGCAAATTCTAGGAGACTAAAATCAAAAACAATATGCCTGACATGCATCGATCGATGGGAAATTCTTCATCTTTGCACTGTGGGATGTGAGTTTCAGCGTCAGACGTACTTGTAAGAAACAAAGTTAAAAAATTATCAATAAACTTTCAACACATCACCGAACAATAATAAATAATTTGCAATTAAAAAATAAACATACATACTTCTATGTCATAATCTATACGTGGTCATCACACTTTGTAGCAGATCGGCCTATAGGTTCTCCGGAAACGCCCCAAGTTGAACCTCACACCCTCAAATTGAATGAAAAGACCATAATAGACTTGCTCAAAGTTTCAACCATTTTCAAAATTCACTCGAATGAGAGGACCCGATTACTTAATGAGCTACCAAAATGAGTCAAATTCGCTTTTAATTCACCATGCGATCTAATGGGAAAATCCGATCAATATTTCAATATTATAGTTTTAAGGTTAAATTTGTTTTGGTCCCTATAAATATTCAATTTGACTTTTAGTTCCTATGAAAAACTTGAGTTTAGTCCTATAAATCATTTTGCATGCGTTTTAGTACATAGGGACTAAACGCATGCAAAAGTAATTTTATAGGACTAAACTTGAAGTTTTTATAGGGACAAAAGTTATTTTTATTATTTTATAGGAACAAAAAACATATTTAATCCTAGTTTTAATTATATAAAATTGGATAAAATGGAAAAAAAAGTAGCCATAAAATTAATTAAGTGATGTGTAAAATATTCATCAAGTCATATATATATATATATATATATATATATATATATATATATATACCACAAAAAAATGTAAAAGTAGAGAGTAATCGAATATTATCTCAAATACTTATAAAAAGAATTATTCATCTCACACTCATTTCTTTGATCACATCATATTGGAGACATATTTTCATTATGTTTAACTTTTCGTTATCACTTGAGAACACATTGATGCAATCAAATTTTAACTCAATCTTTTTCCAAAATTAACTAATTTTTTTAATGGGCCAACACGAAGCCCGCTTTTTCGTCCCTGCCAGTCCTATGAAAAATATATGCCCAATGAAATAGGCCAAAAATATAAGATCGCATTTTTAAAGGTTTTTTGCAGGCATACCAACACTAAAATATAGGGCTTGTGGGTAGGTCCGATGGATCAGACCCATTTTGACAGCTCTTATAATTTTAAAAATTGTTTAATCATTTTAAGAAAAAAAACCAAAATGAAATCACAAATGAAATCTAAATTTACCATGATTATTTTCTTTTATATGTTTTACACAAAAGAAAAATGATTTGTTCAAATTTTCAAGTTTTAACCAATTTCTAGCACTATTTAATTCTCGTCTCACTCTACATTAAGTACTCTTGCAAGGGTTACTTTTAACACCTTTAGTGGTGTTCACACACCCTTGTGAAAATAAAAATACTACTACAAATTAAAATGTATTTTCTACATCGCTTCTAACCAATCACAATCAATTCGTAAGTGAGACACAACCTTATTTTGCTAAAAATTAGTATCAAAATGCATTTCTGTAAAAAAAAAATAGAAATACACCTCCAAGTGAGTTGTCTAATACACGCCAAACCTTCCCCATTTCTCATTTCCAATAAAACATACCAAATGCTCAAGTTTCTCAAGCTTCTATAATAACCCCAAGGACTTTATCAATCAAAGTGTTTTTCTACTTCATTCAATCCAAGTGCTTCATCAATTATTTCTCATCTTTCATTCAATCCAAGTGCTTCGACTTCAACTACACATTTGTTATGTTTTTATTTTTTCATTTCCCTCATTTTTTCTTTATTTTCTTCATGTATTGAAATATGCAAAAAGATAAGATTGTGATTGCTTATGAAATTAACAATGATTTAAGTTTGAGGCAGAGGTACTAGAATCGAGAAAAAAATAAAAGAAAGAAAATAACGAATAAAAGTAAGAAAAGTTCTTATAATTTTCAAATTTAGGTTTTTTTTAAAAAAAGAACTTAGATATCTAGTACCCATAAAAAAAGATTGTGAGGAGTATGAGAAAATAGGAAATTAGAATGTACATAACTCCTAGGAGTTAAACCTATTGCCCTAAAATATCCCTATTGCACCCTAATTTTTACCCAAGGTATCTATGCATCAATGAATCTCTAACAAAATACAAGAATAGCCTGTGTGTTTGCTCCTTGTGTCAAGCAGGTTTTGAATCAAGAGGACTTCATTAATACAAATCTTGGTGAATTAGGGTTTTGATTGAAGAAAGTGGATCATGAACTTTTGGCTCAGTGATTGACCTAATGGTTTGAAGCATGGTTCAAAGAACTCAAATGCAACATCTTATCCTAATGGTAGGTTCAAGACATTTCCAAAATACCATTGATTAATAGTGAAAGAATTGGATCAACTAATGAAAAGTCAAATGTGACACAAAAATCAAACTTTGACTTTTTGGTCATCATTGAGTTTCAAAGATCAAGAATCATCAAGACATTCCAAATTATCAAACTTGACCATCAAGAATCAAGAAACTCAACAAAAGTCAAAGTTAAATATTTTTCAACACTTAGAAAAGTTCATAATGTTTTGTGCCTAAAAAGCCCAAACTTCATGAGCAAGTTTCACCAAGATCCAAGCTGATTCAAAGAAAATTTTCAACATGAAAATTGTAGGGAATCAAAATTTCTACAACTATGTCTTTAGGGATAATCTCCAAAAAGTGCTCCAATCAAGAGATATAAGCATATGAACCTCTGCCAACACTTATAGAAATTTCTCAAACAATTTTGACCTAAAAAAGTGACCAACCTCATGGCCATTTTACAACAAGATTCCAATTTATTCAAAGAAAGTGTTCAACATGAAAGTGTCAGACAATGTTTCAAGCTTTCCAAAATGTCATAGAGTATGAATTTCCCATACTTGAGTCAGAAGTTTCAAAGAGATGAAGTTGGCATCCATACTTGAATTATAGGTCATTCTCTTGAAAACCTTATGGCCAAATCTCAAACCTAAGCTACATAATCTCACCTTTCAGACCATGAAATCTCCAAATTTATGCATAATCAGATATTTACACGAATTCAAAGTGTATTACACAAAGATTTGAGGCTTTGTCCAAGTTTTGATGCCATTTATGGATGAAATTGCAAAAAGTCAAATATCCACTTTTATAAAGCAAACTTTATGTCAACAACTCTTCACTTAGGCTTGTAACTTACTCCTAATCAGATAAACAAGATCTCAATATCAGAAGCAACCTCTAGAGGTTAACCAAAGCATGGCAAATCGCTTGAATCACTCAATTTCTTCATTATGAAGCAACTTGCACTCTTATGCAAAATCAAACCAAATGTCCAAATGTGTTAGAACAAGATTTGGATCTATGTTTATCTATGAGTTTTTATGATAACAAAAATATACCTTACGAAGAACAATTTTAGTTATAATGGTTTCATTGAGTGTGTAGATACATTGTTAGTATTCTAGATAGTCTTAATCAAGATATCATCAGAATCACTTCACTACTCAGAAGAAGAACCATTGAGTTATTTTTAACATAACATTAGTAGTTTATGAAATGTTTGAATGTTCAACAATAAAAGAGTCTCAATAAGTTTCTATAAAGAAAAAGTTTCTGATAAGTTGCTGCTTTAAGATCAGAAATCAAAGAACACAAGAAACAAGCGTCCAACGCAAAAGATCAGAAGTCGAGATTAATTCATTTGAAGAGCTATTGATTAGATTCTAAAGACAAAGTCAAGATTCAGAACACAATAAGGAAAGCTTCTACTCCAAGATCAAGTCAAGATTTGCTCATCGAAGAATCATGCTCAAAGTTCAAGACAATATCAAGATTCAAGACTCAAGAGTTGATGGAATATGCACCTTCATTCAACATCGAAGTATTCCATCAAGAAAAGAAAGAAAGATCTTGCAAATTGATACCTAATCATCATCACAAAGTCCATCTAAAGACATATCAAATGATGATATCTTCTCATTTTACTCAACATAAGTAATATTATCGGAATAATTATTTTAATTTGTTATCTTCTAATTTAATTTCTATGTATTTATTTTGTTTAGTAGTTCAACATCCTCTCAAATCAATATATATATATATATATATATATATATATATATATATATATATATATATATATATATATATTTATATATATATATATATATATATATATATATATATATATATATATATATATGATAGTCAAGTGATGCCATAGAAAATATCAAATAAGAAAATTTTCACATCTCTCCATTCCTTAATCTAAAAATTATTTCTTATTCAACTTTAATTATTCTAAGGGACCTCATGCAAAATTGGCACAACTCAACCTAATTATTTAAGCTCACGCAATACATAATATTTGTCATGTTTTATTTTTGCAAGTTTTATGGACAAATTTAAACGAGACGTGCATTCCTGTTTAACACCATAATTATTTTCAAATATTTTTTCTAAGAAAAGTGGTTAGTAAATCTAATAGATTTATTTTATTTACCAATCTTTAAAAAATATCAATAATATATTAATATATGTAACTGATATTTTAATTTAGTCAAATAAAATAAATTTGTTTATTAATTTAGTCCATAAACTATGATGTTTTAGTTTTGTCAAATGAAACAAATTTTTTTATTTTAGTCGAATAATAAATAAAGTATTAATTTAGTCCATATATTAAATAAATTATTAAATTAAATAAAATTTATTAATTTAGTTTATACTATTAAAATATTGGAGAATAAACTAATAATTTTCAATATACTTTGAAGATTAATTAACTTTTTGCTTAAATAATATTTTTGTCCCCGTAAGTTTCCGTGATTTTGGTTTTGTTTCCTGAATCCTTTTTTGTGCAAGTCCTTTTGTTGAAATTGGTCTCTTGCTAACTTTCGTTAATAAATACATATGTGACAAACGTTGATGTTATGTCTAAGTTTTTATTTTAATATTTATATATTTTGTAAGATGAGAAGGTATATAATTATGTTTGGAAAATTATTAAGAGAGAAATTAAGTGAAATAGTTAGAATGGAAAGGAATTAGTTAAAATTGAACCAAATGGCAAGATTGTTAATACCACTTAGTTGGAGGGCAAATTAGACATTATACAAGTGCATGTGATTATGTAGTATATAATTATGGTTATATGGCTATTCAAACATGATTAGGGTAGTAATTGGGAATGCATGTCAAGTTTAGCTTTGTTTCAAAAAATCTATAAAAAAAATAAGATTGGACGGAACGAACATTGTTGAGGGTGTAAGTCTAAAATCTAAGTCCAACACGTAAAAAATGAGGCTAGAAAGGTCAGACATAGATTAATATGTGATTCTAAACTTAGGTTCGCTTTGTAAAAAGTGAAGACGGGGCGAGGCGACTCAACGGACACTGTACTTTTTAAGTATAAAAATGCAAAAGTTTATATTTATATTTGCGCCCGCAAAGACCTATAGAAAAACGGGGTGGGATGTGACAAACATAGACATTAGCGAGTGTCGGTTGACCTTTGCACTAAAGTAAGTAAAATGGACATATCCAACAAATCGTTGTTTCGCCACCACTAATCCTTATAGGGATATCATTTGTTTTACCATCCGTTATTTAGACATGCATGAGCCTCGAATCAGAACAAATGTCTCAATTGCCATTGGAGAGAAGAGTAAAGTCTCTTTGTTATAGTTGGGTTAACGGTACTTCAATAAATTTGTTTTATTATATATTTTCTTTATGACAAATTCTTAAATACCGATTATAAATGTTGAGTACCGATACCTTTAGTATAAATAAATAAATTAAAATTAGTAGTTTATTTTAAAATAAAATAATTTAAAAGGTGACATGGCTATAAATATTGTTTATAGTTAAGATATATGGTATGAGAGTTAATTTTGATCATCTTTAAATTGTTTACAGTTTTCGACAAACTCGACACAAATAGATTGAGACATAAAAGTTGTGAAGACACTATCTTTGAGTTAAACATTACAATTTTAAAAGATGTTTATGACAAGTATCTAACCATCTATGACAGTTACATTATTTAAATTTGAAAGTTGTAAAATTTCTAGTGAAGCAAAGGAGGTTCATAAATAAAAACTCAAGTCACAGTGTGAGAGTGACATGTCTAGTTTCATCACCACTACCTAAAGAGAAAGTTGAATCTGTGGTCCTGTTTCCATACTCAACACTAACTCTATATTCACCCAAGAATCCATAAAAGCTATGTGAACCATGCTCTTCTGTCACTCCCTCTACACCACCAGTTTGCCACTCTTGAAGAAGTTTGTCCACCATATCACCTGATGGTAAGTTCTTGAAATCATTATCTGTAAGACACATTTGGTAGCATCCATTTGGATGAAGTGCCGTCCACAGCATTATCCCATTCACCGAAGGATGCGAGAATCCTTCCCTCAACACTTGTTCCAAATATATTGCCTGAGTTTCTTGATCAACTGTCTTGCTTATATCAATCTCAGTAAGCCAAATGGGAACATCCAATGTTGCAAATTTGTCTAAGATAGCTCTCATAAGCGGAGGATTCGGTATGGTGAAATGACCCTCCAATCCAATACCATCCATAAACACACCATGTTGTCTTAGTTCTCTTATCTTTGAGATATACGCATCGACGCTAGATTTTGCATCATTGCATGTTTCTACAACATTGAAGTCATTCATAAACAAAGTTGCTAGAGGATCTGATTCATGTGCTGCCTCGAAGAACTGAAATGTAGCATTTGGTCCAAGCCTTTGTTCGTAGAAATCAAAATGAAGCATTTCGTTGCTAACATCCCAGTGTATGAACTCGGTTTTGTATTGGTTCATAAGACTTTTGATTCTAGAATTCACAGCTGATTCTAATTGTGTACCTGTAAGGTTAAGAACCCATGCAGGTGTGTATTTTGGATCTTCCCAGAATATATTGTGTCCTCTAGCTATGATTTTGTTGGATCTAACAAATTCCATCATTTGATCTGAAATTGTATAATTGTTTCTGCCTTGATGAGGCTCTGTGGCGTACCATTTGAGTTCGTTTTCAAAGACTGTGGCATTGAAACGTTTTACAAACCAATTCTGATATGGTGTGTTGCCTAGAATGGTTTTTGCTATTGCAGAACCTATAGGAAAGTCTGTATATTTGCTCTACACGCACAGAAGCTCCTGATAATTTCTTTCCATTTGAATCGGATACATGAATTGTGACTGCACGCTTTCTTTTCTGTTAAATGCACAAACACAAAACCGGTAATAACGTACCTACATATGTGAGTGTTGATGTCAGATACACGCACATATCAGACACAGCATACCTATCTGATTGACACATATGAAATTTTGGTGGTCCAACTAAAATGCAATTAATTTGACTCACTCACAGTGTTGATTATATATTCTTGATTGAATCTCCATTCCTGCTTAGTAAATGGCTGCAATGATAGACTTGCTATATCCATAACAGCATCTTTGCCATCTGCATTCTGCATTACAAAAACCAAATATCTTAAAACAAGTTAGAAATGTGTGAATAAAATAAAAACACGGAAGAGTTAAAGAAAGGGACCTGAAAGATAATGGTAGATGAATTTGAAGGTGAATTAAGAACAAAACCACCCTTAAGAAAAGACCAACATCCACTCTTGGCAGAAACTGTCCCAATACAGTTGTATGTATCATGTTCTGCTTCCAGTCTTGCCCTTATCATAACTGAATCTGAACCTTCAAGTCTCACCCATGCTGCCACATCAACAACAATCCGTTGTAGTCTAGTTGGTCAGGATACTCGGCTCTCACCCGAGAGACCCGGGTTCAAGTCCCGGCAACGGAAATATAATTTTATTTATTTTTTATGTTTTAACCAATTGATGAAATAGTAAAGAAGAGAAGATAAAAGGTTACCAGAAAAAGAATAGATAGTGTTATGTGTAAGATTGTATAGGACAAGTGAAGAAGACATGTTGGTGTTGGTGTTAATTTGTGCAATATTATGTTTGAAAATTCCTCCTCCATAAAGTGGCTTTTCAGGATACCCTTGGCACTGTGAACACAAACACAACACATTGACATTGTGATAGAAAGAAAGTAGGTAGAAAACAAATAGAGAGTGACATTTTGATTACCTCAGTGTATGCAGTTGAGTCATATAGGGGTCCATCTGCAAAAACAAATACCAATAATGAATGAATGAATGAATTTTATAATGTGCACATTAAAATAGGAACAATAGTGAATAAGTACCATAGAGAGAAGAAGAAACCCTTAATGTCAAGAGAAGGAAGAAAAGTGAAATACTATGTTGCAGCATGATGTTCAGATAGTGTGTTCAAGTGTGAAAGGCAGTTGAGGTATAAAACAAAAAGTTGGAAGGGAGTTTAATGTGATTGGGGAGGTGATGCCATTCCATTGCCCGTGCTCTCCTCCTTCACATGCTATATGCTACACTATGTATCATCAAAATTTCTAGGGTCCCACTTTATAAATCACTACACGCTTTGCTTTGGTTTTTATCATAAAATTGTAAAAATCTCATATAATATGCAAAATCACGTGAATGTGTGACTGTGACAATATTAAGAACACAATGGCCACATTTTGTTTTCTTGCTTGTGAGAACTAAACCCGAGGAACAGGCAGGCCTAGAGTGTGGGCGTTACAGAGTAATATAATTAAATTTTAACGGAAGAAAAATTATTTTATTAGTTTGCCAGCAAAATATTAACACAAAAAAATTGATGTTAAATGAATATAAATCTTGCACTAAAAGAAAAAATAAACGAATTTATACTCCTACAATATTTAACAACTTAGAACCGTCACGCCTTTTGTTTCATTTGCTTACGCAAAGGCAAGATATAAGAAAAAGAAAAATGTTCAAAGTTGCTTGCAAGAATCCTAAAAACCTAACAGCAAGCATCGCCCAATAGATTGAGGGACCGCCTGCTCACCCGTTGAAATTGAGAATTTCTTAAAGATATCTTATGGAAAAAAACACCCTATAAAAACTTAAAAATATTTGTCGAAAATATATGTTTTCGGGCCTTATTTTGAAAAATTATTTTATGGAAAATTAAAAATGTATTTCCGTATAAATCGAAAGTATATTTCAATTCTAAAACTAATATTTCAGACTATTGACAATTTGCATGGCACCTTGACTTGTAAGTGCCTCTCCACGTTTTAATTGAACTAGGAAACGAAATGAATTTCTGAAAAAAATTTAAGGATATATGATGAATCTCAAAACTAGTGAATTAGCCTGTATAGATTGCGCTTAGGAATGCATTCGATTTTAGAATATTTTTAAAATTTCACACTATACCTAAGAAACACTAAGGTGCATTAACAAATCCTCTTGAAATTTTAGGTCTGCTTATCCGTTACTCGCCAAATAAAAAGCCCCTCGGTTAAAGAAGATAACAGATGGATAAAACTTGTTACACTCTTTAAAAACTTTCACATGCTTTAAAACTATAACACATGAAATCCTTGATTTCCATTATTTGCTAGATATAATAATAAATTGAAAAATACATAACAAACGGTGTTTATGTTTGAAAATGAATACGAAAAATATAATGGAACCGTGAGAAAGGAAGAATCAAACCATCATTTATATGGTGAGAAGTATGTAGAAAGGCAAGAATTTACCTAAAGTGTTTTAGGGTGAAGTTGGTCCATTCCACATATATTTTGAGAGATGTCAACGAAGATGCTGAAGGAATTACTCTTAAGAATGTTGGTCTAATATAAAACCTATCTTGAGTCATACGAAGGTTTCTGAATCGATACGTAGACATGTGCGGTCAGCATCGAGTCAAATGATTCTAGTTGGATATCATTTGTCTGGATATAAGTTATTTACCCTGAACGGTAATTGTATTATTATGGATGTGATCATAGATGAGCTTAAAGAATGGGATTGATGAAAAATGTCAAAATATTCGATTGAGAATCTTACTTGAAGAACTAGAAATTCAAGTCAAAAAATAATTTCGACAAGAGGAAGTTAGACAAGAGGAAGTAAGAGATCAACCAAGTACAAGTATAAGCAGACCTTAAAGAATAAGACGCATGCCCGCAAGGTTGCAAGATTGTGTGATTACATCAGATGATCTAGTTGATAATGAAGGTGAGTTAGTACACTATGTTTCCTATGCGAGATATAAACACGCAAATGGTTAAACATTAAAGGATTCAAAGTTGGTGAAAGCAATGAATGATGAAGTGAAGTCCATCGAAGACAACAAAACTTGGTTACTTATCGAATTGCCTCATGGCCAAAAGGCAATAGATGTCATAGGTATCTGAGGTAAGATTGAATTCAAAGGAGAAGTAACTCGACACAGCAAGGCTAGTGGAAAAAGGATTTCTCTAAAGAAGGAATCGACTTGATGAGGTTTTGCAACATGGCTAGAATCAATACAATTACTTTGGTTGTTGGTTTAAGAGAAATAAAGTTGAGACATATGTTAGATTGACGAGAGTGAACATTCCATTATAGATCCTTGGACAAAGAAGTTTATGTGAAACAACTTGGGTTGATTTATATAACATGGCGAAAAAGAGAAAGGTGTATAGGTGCATAAAGCCTCGTGATTGGAAATAAGAACATTGATAATTTTCTAAGGAAAAGGGAATTTGTGAAGTGCACAACGAGCATGGAGTATATGTAAGAAGGGCTAATAATGAATTGCTTATACTATGTCTTTATGTCGATGATTTGTTATAAGGGTAGTTGTGAAGAATCGAAAGACTTCAAAAATTGATCTTTAAGGAATTTGAAATGTCGATCTAGGTGACATTTCATTTTTTCCATAACGCCCGAAGGAATACAAAGTAGTAGAGTTATTGATGCATCAAAGATATCGTGGAGAATTTCTTAAGAGATTCGAGATGGAAATGAATACGAACTAGCAGTAAACAAGACCGCAACTGCCAAAAGATTTAAGAAGTTGATGCAGACCCAATAATACAAAAGACTATTAGGTCATTGAGATACCTTTATCATACAAAGCTTGACTTAACCTAAATGTAGGTATGGTAAGTAGATTCGCCGGTTCGAGAAAAGAACCGGTAGGATACTGTCGTCATCGCGAAGAAGAATACATAGTTGTTTCTTTGTGTGCGCCAAGCAACATGGATGGTGAACTTGGTCAAGAGCAACATGTAAAGACCATGAATGTTCTTGAAGATTGATAGCATGTCAACTATCATATGGCGTAAGAACTCGAAGAACATATCCGAAGCAATACATTGAAATGAGGTTCACTATCTTCAAGAGCAAGTAGTTGATGGAAAGATGAATTGGAACACCAAAACGAGGAATTAGATTACGGATATCTTGACGAAGGGTGCGAGTCAGTAAGAGTTATGATGTGAATATTGTAACGCCTTTTTTAATTAATATTATATTATGTTAATATTTTGAGTTATCGATCGATATTTATTTTGCGACGAGAATATTAGTATTAATCAATACATTTAATAATATATTTAGCGGCCGCCGATTCGTCAGTAAAATATTATTCGGATCCGATATTTAATTCTCTTAATTATTTTAATTGATTGAATTAATAATATTGGTAGATATTATTAGTGTGTTAATTTATAAGAATAGATGGGGTGTGAGGATTAATTGATGAGAATAGGGTTTTCTTTGTTGCTAGTGAAGAACATTATAAACCATTTCTCCTCATTTTCCTTCCATTCAAAGCACAAAACCAAACATGGGAACTTGGAAGCTAGTAATTTATAAAAGCCATTTCCCTTCCTTTATTTCTATTTTCCCATAAACCAAACTTGGTCTTAGAGAGAAGAAGAAGAAGAAGAAGAAGAAGAAGAAGAAGCAGAGAGAGCAGAGGAAGTTCGGGGTTGAACTTTGTAGAATCATCATGGATCATCAAGCTAGAGGTAAGGGTTTGATTTCTATCTCATGATTAGGTTTTGATAGTTGTATTTCCGAATTTGGGAAAATTGATAATGGATTATAGGTTGGTTGGTTGTTGAATGAAATAGATTGAAGAGTTGGAATAAGAGTATGGATTATAGGATTTGATGATCATTAGAAACGAATCGAACGTTAGGAATCTTGTTGGGAATGAAAAGATGAAGTTTTCACGCAGGTCCATCAACACGAATTCGGTTGATTCTTGTTGCCCCTCTTGTATAGATTTGTTGATCTGCGAGCTGATCAACCGAGCTGTTGATGCACCACGCGCCGTGTCGATTCCCGCCTTGGTGTTTTGTGTGTGTTTCCGGAGGCTTTAAGCGGGTCGATTGATGCACACGGGGCCCTTGTCGATGCTTCCGTAGCTTCAAAAATTTCGATTTTGTACTTCCTTTGAACCTCGATTGTCATTAGATTTTCCAATTGATAAATTCGACTGAGCAAGTCGCTCGGATTCAACGAAATTGATGTGCTAGCTAAGTTGGACGGTAGAACGTAGTGGTGAGGTTAGTTTTTTAGAAGTTAGGTTTTTTAGATGACCCTAATGGTGCTTAATTACGGTTTCCAATTGAATCGAATTTCGCTTTAGTGGATTTAGGACATATGGACAATCGATTGCGACGCTGGATTATGATTAATGTCGGTTAGGAATGCTTTCGCGACGATTATAGGGTTTCGACCATTTTTCCGCTTTTGGAATTTAGTGAGGAATCTGGTTATGATGTAGTGTGATTAAACATAATGTTTGCGATGACGTATTAATGAATGAATACTTGATGATTTGGATGAAATAATATGTCTTTGTACATGATGATGTGACGATTATATTTGATGTTGTTGATAAATGCTTGATTAATGAGCCAGCGTGACTTTTGACGATGATGAATTGTTTAGTGATATTTTTGCATAATGCAATTATGATGCGATGATATATTTATCTTGATGTGGATAAATTATGGCGATGTGGGCTTTTACCAATTTTGATAGCGATGATGATGGTTTTGTGTTGTGTTGTTTTATTGTCGAGTCATTATATTGATTGGCGACGATGGACTTTTATGCCGCTTTACGAGGCTTTTATGCCATTGCGGCGAGGCTTTTTATGCCAAATGTTCCTATTTATGGACAAAGCGGGTACTACATGCATAATATAGTCGTGTCTCATGGAATCGGTTATGTTTATGTTTGAGTTGTTTGGCATTGAGTTTTAATTAGATTGATGACGTTGAACATGGCGATATATGATGCTTTGTTTGGTGATAATCTTTATGATGAATATGAAATGAATATGAATTGATAATTTCATGATAACTATGCGATGAATATAAATGATGAGTTTTCATGATTTAAGCGATGAAATGCATAATCTGAAATGTGATGATGATGTTTTGTGATGATGGCTTTGGCGCTGTGCGGCGATGGGCTTTATGCCAAAAAGCGGTGATGGACTTTATGCCAAAACGATGGGCTTTAGCCAATTGTGGATGATTTTGTTTATATTGCTTATGTTTATAGCCTTGTTTAATGTTGTTGGTTGATGTTATTGTTTATGATTGTCATTATTAATTAGCGATGTATTAGCTTGTGGACGGTTTCGTGGTGACGGGGTTCGTGTTGTTGTGATGATTTGTGCCGATGAGGCTAAGGCGATTAAGTATAGATTATACGCTTTAGAATGAGCGTTAAGAGTAAGTGAGCTTTGGTATGTGTTAGAATGCACTTATTAATCTATACCCTTTATAATTCAAACTATATATATATATATATATATATATATATATATATATATATATCATCATGCCTTTAATTATATGTTTTGATTATCTCACCTTTATTTGTTTCTCGTTATTTTATATTGGTAACGCGTGATTATGAAGGAATTTATAATTGCTATTAATTAGTCGGTCATTCGACACGTAGCACTGGGGAAATATTTATGTTGTTTTTGTTGTTCTATTGTTGTTATACCTTTATGTATAAGAATTATACTTTATGAAAATATGATTTATTAAGGAAGTTTATTAAAGAAATGTTTTTGATGTTTTGAATCAATTTATGTCTTCAGACGATGCTATGTATCGTAGACTTATACTTTAAATCAAACTTTTAAAGTGAGTTGTTTCAATTGTGATGCCTTTCATTAATTTATGAAATTTTAATTTACACTCGATTTTTTACATATTATTACCTTTGGTAATATTGGTGTTACAAATATAGATAGCTTAGACACAATGAATTAGGTGTTGTGTAGAAAGAATTTCTGTTTGCGGTTGCTCGACAAAGACAAGGGAGTGTCGAAAGATTTGATTTGATTTAGAAGTGTGAAAACATGTTTATTTACAAATTTGTTTTAAATTTAAAATAAATAAGATTTGATTTAAGTCTAAAATAGATAGATTTGATTTAGTTCCAAAATAGATATTTTGAACTTTCATAGTGTTGAGTTTTGACTTAGGGAGCAAGTTAATTTAAATTTATAAATAGAGTGAGTAATTCCTATTTTTGTTATCAATCAAAGTGTATTCACAGAATTTGTAGTTGCAAGTAAATAATAAAGTTTTCTACCATTTGTGCTCAGAGAGAAACTCTACAGAAAATTATTTTTTTCTTTTCTTCTTTTAATTTTCTTTTCATTGTCATTATTATCGTGTGGTGGTAACAATCTTCTTCATCAAAATTAATAAAAATTCATCATTTTTGGTGGGTTTTCAACCATTTACTCTTTGCTTAAAAATAAAAAACTAATCTTTTTTAAAATAATTGCTTGGGTAGGTTTCCATCACTCCCTTTTCGTGTTATCTATAGACTAGTCTAGAGTGGTTATTGTTATTGAATCTCATAATGGAAGGATCGATCATTGGTCAAAAAAAGTAGAGCGCGTGGCAGTGGCATGGTTTAGCTAATGATGATGATATTCAATTCAATTGAATGGTCCATCAAACTCTGACGAGGTGGTGGTGGTAATGGTGATGGCATCTACACCATCAGTATATATCAATACCCTTCTGGGAAAGTTTCAACTTCAAGTATAAGCAAAGCAGTAACACTCAACTTTATCAAGTTTTATGACATTTTCATTAACACATCTTCAGCAGTGAATTTTTCGCTAAATATACTAACAACCCATTTAAATCTCTAAGTATAGACATAGTGTGGATATAGAAATTAATCAACATTTTACTTTTCTTAAATAATAATTTACTCATTCTTTTAAATAAAAAATATACTTTTAAAATAAAATGTTCTCTTATATTATTTATTAATTAAAAATGGATAGTTTTTTTTATAGTCTTTTTCATAACATAGTTTGACAAATTGTAACAAAAAAAGTTAAATAAAATATTCTCTTATTTTAATTTGTTTATTAAAAAATAAAAGTTCGGATGATCTATATCTATCGTGATTGTTCTTTCGGATGAAATTATTGGGGTTGAATCCTCTATCATATCTTCAAGTAAATCTCTTGATGAAGATGGAGACTTTTCTAACTTTTTTTTAGTTCATTCCTTCATCTTTTAAATATTTGGTTAATTTGTCGAGCTTCATAATGATCTCATCATTCTTGAATTTTTTCTTAAACTCAACATAGATATTTTTATCTTTCGAATTAAGAACTGAAACATATTTTTGACGTCAATTCCTAAGTCTTAGATATTTATTATATATAAAATGTCAAACACAATTTCTAATGATTTCAATGTTTGAGCATCATCTATGAAGATGACTTTCATAATCATTTGATGTTTCATCTTACTGAATATATTCATTCATTCTCTCTTGTTCGATCTTGAGAGAAATTCTATGAATTATCTTAAGAGTGTCTCACACTTCTTTGACTGAATTACAATTAAACACATAAAAGAATTGTTTTAGTGCTTAAGGCACTTATAAAAAAAAATAGCTTTAAAACAAAGTATAACTTTTCTGTTGTCTTCTTCAGTTAAAAAATTAAGTTTTTCTATTACTTTATTATCAATACAATAAGTAAGAATAAACATATCATTAATTACAGAATCTCACAATTTGAATTGTTTACTTTCTTATGTCAAATATTTCACCATTTAAAGGTGGAAGTGTATCTAGGAAAATCTTCATATTAAAAGAATTATTTAAAGTCATGATCTTCCTCCTTGAGAGGATTAGTATTTAAACACAAGTTAGACTCTAATACCACTTATTGAACAAGTGACTTCAAACCCAAATGAGAGGAGGGAGGTGAATTGTGGAAGTTTGAAAAACAAAGTCAAATTAAAATTTTTGATAAATAAAACACTTAAAATAGATTATCAAAGTAAACAAAGAATAAGCAAAAATACTAAAAGATGAAGAAATCAAAGTAAAAGTAGAAGAAACATAACAAAATAAATAAATAGAAAAAGTAAATTAATAAGGGTTAAGATAATTTCACCATATATTTATAGAGGTACACCTAACCACTTGACCTACTTTTTTCTCATGAGTTTCTTCTTGAGAGATTCCACCAAAGATTGATCTTTTCACTTGTTATTTTCACAAATGTTCTTACAAGCAAACTAAGAGTTTTACAATACATCCTCCAAATCAAACAAATGATTTTAAACTAGGACAATCTTAAACCAAATAGAGCTTTTACAGTGCTAACCTCAAGAACCAAACAAGAGTTTTGACACCTAACCTCATGAATCAAATGAGAGCTTTTACATTGAGATAAGATCACAAAACAAATATAGATTTTAGTAGATAATCTCATGAACCAAATAGAGATTCACAAACCAAACAATAACTTTTAACTTGTTTAGCTCACAAATCAAACAACGACTTATCATAAGAGATATTACATAAGATACAGAGTCCTCTTGAATAAATTACAACAATAATCCCAACACAAGAACAAAACCCTTATAAGAAAAGTGAAAAAAGAGTAGAATGAGAAAGTCTATTTAGAATACGTTTTATGGTGTATTTTGAAATGAGGAGAAACCCTCTATTTTTAGGTGAAAATGTAGCTCAAAAGGAAAAACAATCCATGGGATTTTTAATGCGCCTAATTGATTAAACCTAGGTCATAATCGATTAGACAAGCTCAAAAGGAAAAGTTTTCAAACAACGTTATTACGAATCAATTATAGGCGGCTCTAATATATTATAGGCATTACAAAATTGATAATCAACCAACCTTAATGGAATTGTTAGATCCATGATTTTAAGATTGACACAAATTTTGGTAAAACATGGTTCACAATAATATATTTCAAGAGATGTATTGACATGTTGACATACTTCATTGAAGACAAATATTCAGATAGATGTTGTGATATGTTATACCTAAACATTATCATAGTTCTGAATTTGAAATCCTTGAAGATTTGATTTTAAAAATATGAGATTCTGGATGATTTTGGATCTCATATGGCAGCAGCTAAGCAAGGATATTTTAGGAACATTGCATATTTGATTGGGTTTCTTCAAAAATATCTTGGAGACTTTTTAGGAAATTTGTAGATTTGTTCCTATTTTTGTGGAGAAGATTTTGTAGATGATTTACAATCGGAAGATTGAATTTGTGTGAAGAGTCCAATCCCATACTGCAAGAGTCTCTATATAAGGACTTACTAAACCTAAAAATAGCAAGATATTTTCATCAAGGAAAAATGTTTGCATGCTATAAGGGTTTAGGAATTTGAGAGTAGTTTTAGTGTACTTTTTTTTTTGTATGTCACTCATGTATCATGGTGATACATAGAGCTTCACTGATTGTTCATTGTTACTTGTCAATCACTCATGAGCCTTTAAGAAAAGAGTAGATTATGTGTCATGTTATTATTCTTAGTTAAAAGCTTTAAAGAAAAACTGAGCATTGTAATAGGAAGTGTGTTCTTTTGTCTTGTGTTATTGTCACTGAGGTGATTGCGGAAAGTGAGAGGGGAATCTCATATATAGAGGTTTCTAGGTAGAAGTTGCACAAGGTCATGATTAGGAGATAAGTTGTAAACTGTGGTTGTTTAGCTTTGAACTAATACTATCATATTGAATTTCCTTCATAGCTTTGATGTCCCCTATAGGTGAGTTACACCTAACTAGGTTAACAATTGATTGTGTCTTTTAACTGCAATTTAATTATGTATAATTAATTATTTTGGTAAAAGTATTATATCACAGATGATGTATTAACATTTGTCTTGACATTGTGTTTTGGTGTTGCAACATCGGTCTTGACATCTATATTGAGTGCTAGAATTTCAATTAGCACTAGAGAAGGCACCTTGTTCTGTTTTTGGGTGATCTCTAGGGAGAATATTTTATGGTACTATGGACAAGGAATGAGGATACAATAATACACCACCTATTTTAGATAGTGCAAACTATGGCTATTGCAAGGTTAGATTGGTAGCCTTTCTGAAATCTAAGGACAACAAATATTGGAAGGCTTTTTTGAAAGGATGATATCATCTTGTTATGAAGGACAAAGATGGTAATGAATCTTTGAAGCCAAAAGAAGATTGATTTAATAAGGAAAGTGAATTAGCTCTTGGAAATTCCAAGTCTTGAATGCTCTATTTAATGGATTTTACAAGAATGTTTTCGTGTTAATAAATTCGTATAGCTAAAGATGCTTGGGAAATCCTCAAGACAACTCATGAAGTCACATCCAAAGTGAAGATGTCCATACTTCATCTTTGCACTATTAGATTTGAGAACTTAAAGATGAATGATGATGAAAGCATTCAGGACTTCCACATGATATTCTTGAAATACTAAATGTATCTAGTGCCTGGGAGAAAAGATGTCGAAGAAAAGCTTGTTTGAAAGATTATCGTGTCCAACCTATCTCAAGAAATAGAAAATGGACTTCAGATCTTGATTATGATGATGAGTCGAAAATTATTCTAACTCAGATCTCAAGAAATAGAAAATGGACTTTCTATATCTTGGTGATGATGATGAGTCAAGATTATTCTAACTCAGGCCGACAAACTTGTGATCGATCTCATGAAAGATGGCAGTGAAGTATAATCTTGTGAAGAAAATTTTCTATACGAGGATTAGGATGTGTCCTACAAGGAAACATGTGAGTGTGAAGAAAGTGTTAAGATAGAAGTAAATCAATGAAAGATCATAACTAAATGTAGAATAAGAAGAAGGAACTTCTAAGCCCTATTTCTCATCTATATAACTCTCTTAAATTCCAAGATTGATAACATTACATATTCCTTGAGAAGGATAAAATGAGTGATATGATGAAAGAGCCTGAAGATACATGAGTCAATTATCCATCCGATAATAAACAAAGAGATGATCTTTAGAAAATATATTTCCGTCTGAAAAGAAGAAAATGATCACCATGTCCACCCACATGTTACAACATCATGGCAGACATGATGTAACCTTAACTAGATTCCAATCCTCAACTTGGAAATGTCATTATTATGGTGAGTATGGTTATATAAATCCTTTTTGTTACAAATTGTATGGAGTTAAAAACCTTTCGCTTATTCCAAGACTAATCAAGTAAGTAAAAATAGAAGTTCTATATATAGGGATGTTAACCTTATAGGTCATACTTCTTTGAGATCTTCAACTAAGGAAGACTAGTACTTTGACAATGGATGCTCTAAACATATGGCAGGGGTTCAAAAGTTGTTGGTAAATATCAGGTCTCAGCCCACTGGCTCTGTCATATTTGGTGATGGATTCAGAGGTGAAATCAATGGAGTTTGAAAATTGATGTGTGGTGGCCCTCGTAGTCTAGAAGATGTTCTTCTTGTGGAAGGACTAACTACTAACCTTATCAACATTAGTCAGTTGGGTGACCAAGGGTTATTAGTCAATTTCTCAAAGTCGAATGTTTTAAAAAGATGATAAAGATGCGATCATGATGAAGGGTACAAGGTCTAAAGACAACTGTTATATAGGAACCTCAAATAATTGAAAATGAATGAATGAAATCATATCAAGGAAGCTTAAAGGAATTCTAGAACACAAGGTCGAGGAAAGGAAAGTTTGTGTGAGTGTGAGATTAGGAAGTAAACCAAGATGTCAAACCCTATGTTACAATATCGGACTACATCCAAAGTTCTAAAACTTCTTCACATGGATTTAATGGGACCAATGGTAGAAAGCTTGGGTAGAAAAGCATGTCTATGTGGTTATAGATGACTTGTCAAAGTCTACTTGGGTGAACTTTCTTAGAGAAAAATCAAACATATTTTAAGTCTTTAAAGATCTATGTTAAAGTATTCAAGAGGAGCAGAATAATGTGATTTCCAAGATTAAAAATGATCATGACAATAAATTTGAGAATTCTAAGTTCTATGAATTTTGTGCTTCAAAGGATATCAATCATCAATTTTCTTTTTACATCACTTCTAAGTAAGATGAAATTGTTGATCAAAAGACTAGGCTATACAAGAATCATTTAGAGTCATGCTAAACAATTGCCATTGTACTTTTGGGCTAAAGCTATAAATACCTTCTTATGTATTTATTCATAATATGGTCACTTTTGGGCTAAACTGATATGATGATAACAAATTTTACAATATATTTAGGATTAAATATGTTTTTGATTCTTATAAATTTTCAATTTTTTTTATCTCTATAAAAAAACATATGACATGTTTTAGTTCCTACAAAATTATTATGCATGTAATTTTAGTCCATATTGTTAAACAGAGGTATATTTTTGAATGATTATTTTGCAGACATGTTTAAAACGTTATAAATAGTTCTTCAACAAAAAAAAATCAAAATTTGATTTCTACGACGAGATTTTCATTATTATCATCAATATCTTTTAAAAATTTTAAAAATTTATATTTTATTCATCTCATTTAAAAAATTATAAAATTTGATTAAAAAAACATTTTATAGTATTCTAAATACAAAAGAAAAAAAATTACAAAAATTTAAAAATTTAAACGTAATTAAACAATTTTCAAAATTTTAAAAAATATCAAAAGAAATTGCATGAAAAGGAAATAAGAAAAGGCTTCTAAAAAATTGTTACTAATATTACTCTCTTGATTTATTTCTCTAAAATCATCACTAAGTTCTCATTTTATTTTTCAACTTTTATCTAAAGTTTCTCTAATTTTCCCACTCAACTTAAAAAATCCTTATACTTTAAAGTGATCTCTATCGACTAAGATTTCCATTGATTAGTACTCAGATCCATAATCTAAGATATATTAAAATTCAATGGTCTTTCAGTTAGAACTTTAAATTAGTTTAGCTTGAACAGTCCACCAAAATTTTATAGCTACCATTTCTCATTTTCTAACAACTTTCTTGTTTAATAACTCTACTTAATTAACGAATAAATGGGAAAATTTATCATGCCTTAATTATTTTTCAAATTTACCATTTTACACCATAGTGGTTCACATCTTTTAATAAATAATTGATTTTTTTTTATAAGCATAAATAATTGATTGTTATATGTGTGGGGAGTATTTAATTATTTATTCTCTCTTTTCAAGGGAGAATGTATTTGATATTTTACAAGATATAGGTTGGCACTAAATAACGTATAACTATAAGTACATTTTTACTAGTAAATCATGACTGAAATTTTACTCTACAACCAACATTTTACTCACTTTAATCAGTGATAATTTCTAATTTCTTCACACAAAAAATTCTAACTTAAATTAACTAATCTTCCTGAACAATAAATCAATAAATCTCATTATTATCCTTTATATATTACATACAAGATATCACACAATAATGACCATCAAGAAGGTATAAGTTAGTTAGGCACTAACTAACTTGCTTTCGACACGTTTTCTATTATAGTTATAATTAGTTTCTCTATTATGAAGCTTTCTAATTGTGGAATAATATAGTTATAAGTTTGTTTAAGGAGAAATTAGATCATAGTTACCATAATATCTCACACAGGTATAAATAAGTGTTGTATTCCCCTTTTCATATTAACGTGGAATTATTCACTTATTCATAATACAAGATTCAATTTTAAAATATAAAATAGATAAGCAAAACTATAGAAAATTTTATCAAGTAGCTTGTGAGGTCTCCACAAGTATTCTATTTGAATCGACCATTCTTAGAGTCTATAAGATGAAACTTTTCATTTATTCTCTTGTTAGAAACAACATCGGCAAGAGAGATGTCAATGTAACCCAATGATTCCTAGTGTCAAGAGAATAACAAGGTAATATTTAGTCATGTTAAAATATCAAGAAAGGTAAACAACAAAAATTTGACATACTATATGCTTTAAATTCACATATTTTGGTCACTAATGATCGGTAATCAAGATTTGATGATTTAGTAAAATTCATATTTAAATAGTTTGATTTTGATCAAACAGTCCTTAACGACCCGAATGTATGAATGCATGAATTTAATGACTATAGTAGATTTAAATTTTAAGATTATAGGACATAACCTCCAAATTTGATCTAACGGTCAATAGTATTTCAAATGTGTGAATTTGATATTTTTTGACTATAGGAAAACTCACTTCATTATTTTAAAAATTAAGAAGTTATTATGTAAGATATGCACCTTTGGACGCAATAAATTTCGTGATGAAGTGCTAACAATTTCCACGTGTAATTTGTCATTAGTGGGAGGTTCCTCCACCATAAATTGAAACTCATCTTCCCATCTTGATCTCTATTTTTTTCATGCTCGTAATAATAAATACAACAATATTATCACACCATATAAAAAAATTATAAAAAAATACTTTATAAATAAAGATTATATAGAAATATAAAAAGGGATAACTATAATAACTCTTTTGGGATTAAGTACCTTAGTCCTTCTCTCCTCTCCTTTAAAAATAAGTCGTACATGTGGATTTGTATGGTATTTTCCTTCAATATCTTCACTTCATGAACTACAACTACAAGAAGACCTCCACCTATAGGAGTTCCTTCTGTGCTTTTTAAGTGATTCCATTCTATCAAAACTTTTATCTAAGTCTTCTCTTTGAAGGGTTTATATGTTACTACAACAATTTGTCCATTAGACTTGTCATTTGGGCATCACTAGGATCCATATTTTCAATAGCTCAAGAGTGAAAATTTTAGCCTCTTCCACAATGAGATCTTTCAATTGTATTACATTCATTCCCATTTTGTCGTGCTTTCAACCGATACAAAACTTATAATTGAAGGTAGTTCACTAATGTGAATTAGTTGAGTTTATAGTTAAATAAATAAGTTGGGCGCTTTTAAGTTCGACAATAGTTTGAATATAATACTAACAATTTATCATTAAAACAGAGACGTACTTGTTCCCATCAAACATGAATATTTAAAGCTTGAGTTTCGGGGTCTTAAAACTAAATTCTTCATTCCATTCTGGATTTAAATTTTTGTGCTTTACAGTGGTCTTTTTTGATGGTAGATTTTCTCCTGTAAGCTTTAGTTTCACATAAGGATCAGAAGCGCCAAGAAGATCTTTTTTCTTTAACTTCATTGCTTTGATAACCTTTACATTCAAAATTCCAACGGTCTTTGAAGGCTCAATTCATAGAGTGTGTACAAAGAAAAAAAGTTAAATAGAATTAAAAGTATGTAACAAAATCCTTTATGAAAAAAGAAACATGTGTACTTTGTTGGATCTAAAATTGGAACTTCCAAAGTTTTGGGCCATAAGTACATATTTGCAACTTGGTCTTTGATAAACTCTTGAAATACACATTATTAAGCAGTTGAAAAACTATAAATACTTTTTTGTGATTGCAAGATGAATGAATATACATTCACCACGATATGATAAAAATAAAACAAATTAAAACAAACATTTTCTTATACCGAACAAACTGCATAATCCGGAATAGACATGAGATCAACTCCTATAAGCTTTAGCCAAAGTCAACATGTGGCTGCACTAAAATAAATGTTAAGGCGAAAATTGAATAAAGAATAAATAATAGATGTTGTAACAATCACAAACCTTTTCCATGATAGACATAAATATTTCCAAAGCAAGGAAAACATGGAACCAAAGGCTTCAAAGTAATCAGGTGCAATAAATACTTGCAAATCTACCACCTACTGAATGTTTAACTCACAAAATTAAAAAGTTATAACCTTGCATATATTGGCGTTTGATCACTCATGCACATATACGCTAAAATTAAGAAATAGAATACCTGAATTGTTGCTTTTAACCCAAATGCTTTAGCTGCAATAAGAATGTTAGGATTTCCAGCCCATTTTATGGAAGGCTCCATAATTAGTTCTTTCTCATCAGTTAAATAAACTTTCATTCCTATCAATAAATAAATAAAAATTCATTAAAATTCTCATATGAACAACGTAACATAAAATAAACTTCCCTTTTTAGTAAAGATGAAACATTAATTTTTACAAAAAATTAAAAATTTTAAAAGGATGTCTTTGATGAGTAAAACAAGATCATGTGGTATAATGTATTTTTTTAACATATTAAGTGTGATTCAAACTCTAAACTTGGTTCATTTCCATTTGATTTGATCAAGTTCAACAATTACAAGACAACAACATAGTATATAAATTTCATACCATAATATTAAATAAGTTCAACTTTTTTTTAAAATAAAATATTAAAACTCATAATATTAAATTTTGCTATCCAATAATGCATCATGATATTGTTTAGAGAAACTAACCTTGAAAAGTCGGTGGAAGAGACCCCAATGTGAGCACTTCAAACTCAACAGAATCAATTTTATATTTTGGAATCTGCTCAGCAATAATGGGTTTTGCAATATTTTTTGCAGTATTGCATATTGCCTAAATATAAAAGGAAAAAAATATTTACTCAAAGAAACAAAGAAGAAGAAATAACCATTTATAAATATATTTAAAAAATTTAAATATAAAAAAATACCTTGTCAAGGTAAGGCCACATATACTCAATGAGTTTGTTTAACCAGTCAACCTTTAGAAAAGAACAGACAAATAATATTGAATACAATTCTCAAACAACAAAATAAATGAAATTACATGGTACACCACATTATTCTCATTCCAATAGATAACGACTAGCATTTTATCAACGGAAAAAAACTAATCTCTAAATTAGCTAAACCAAATAGTGACCAACGTGATCAAAATTTTGATCACTAAAGAAAGATTCTCTAGTATGTATATTAAAATAAGTGTGCAACTAATACTTACTCTATCAGAATCTGGATTTTTTATCCAAAGTGGAATCTCATGAATTATTAGTTGCAAAACTTGGTCTCTTCCTCTTGCCAATGCTTGATTTCGTGGTCCTATTAATATGTGACCCAATTAACAAGACAAATATAAACACATTGTTTCATACATATTAACCAAAATAAAGAAAGAAAAAAAACAATCTAGAAATTATGATTTGATCAAAATAAACAAGAAAGCATATGAAAAAGTATAATTAATTATGAACAATGATCGATAGAACATTCAGAACAAGACAATGTGTCAAAATCATATAAAAGATATACCTTAACATCACTGGGTTGAACATAGATGAAGAAAATAACCAATAACAAGACCAATGAAAATCCCAATTCCAAATCCAAAATCCGAATATTGTACTAAAGAAACCCATCTCAATTAACAATGATCAAATATGTTTTCAATAAGAAAAAAATCTACTATGATTATGATCTCTTTTCACTATCCTTCAATGTATGAAAAGAAAAGTGTGACTTCCAATGAGTTTGAGCTCTCCTCGGATCTCCATTCCCATATTAAAACAAAGCGTGTAATACAATATTTTATCTCAAATAAAACAAAACAAATTTGACTATTTATTAAACCAAAAACATCCATTAATATGTATAATTCTTTTTAGTATTGGTGACTGAGCAAATTCATATTATTAAATTAAAAAAAAAAAACTTATGGTTCAACTCCTTTTCACTTTTGCTAATAAAGAAATTTTATGTTATTAAATAAAAATTATATTTTACTATGTAGCAATTGTATAGCTAAACTCCTCCAATCCAAAGAGCTTGAGTCCTTTAATTCCTTCAATAAGGCCATCAATGCTAAACTTCAATCACTTCTTTATTTTCCCTAATTGAGTACAATGACATGATAGAGGATAAATTTCTTAAGCACAATGACATGATAGAGTAAATTTCTTAAGCACTTGAAATTGAAAATATGAATACGATGATGTAAAACATATTTCAAACACTTAATATTGTAAATATGAATATAATGTTTACTACAATAACAAACATATAGTTGAAGTCTATAAATATTTATTTTAACTTAAGAGAGATGTTGAATAGTATTGCAAATGCTTCTTCTAATTGCTTAACAAATTTTATAAGAGAATTTTTTATTCCATCCCATAACCTTCTTATGTACCATAATTTTTCAAAATGCCCTTCAAAATCGAAGTATATTTTTATTCGCATCTATATCATACAAATTACGTTAAAACAGTTGGGTGTAAACCTTAGTATATTTCGATTCCAAATCGTAAGTATACTTCGGTTCTAACCTTATTTAAGAACCAAAACTATTCCCTCTATAACGACAACCTATTTCAAAAACAAACATAAACTCTCTCAAACTCTCCTTTCAACCCTTACTCAAAATCAAACTTTTTCTCAAACAATCAAAACAAATCATCAAGCATTAGATAATTATAACATCTAACGGAATCAAACAAAAGCCACTATCAATCAATCAAGTAAGTGATTTAAGATATTTTTAGAGTTTATGTAATTTCTACTCAAATTAATGAAATAGGGTTTTAATGTGTTTTATGTATTTTATATTATTAGTCATTAGAATACAATTTGTAAACTTTATTTGATGATCAATGCATTTTTGACACATTTGGGGTTTTGGGGCCGCTGCGTGATTCTTTTTTTTGAGAAGCGAAAGTTACTAGATTTTAGGGAAGAACAAAACGGATGTATAGTTTCGGTTTTGTTTGCATTTTTTGCCTTTTCTTCCTTTATGTCATATGCTAACGTTTCTCTTACTTCTACAGGGAGATATGGATGGGAGACCGTCGCGATTGAGGCACATGAGGAGCTTGAGGATGGCATTGAGGAGGGTTGTTGCTGCGGATCGATGTCGGAGGAGTTTTGAGGTCATCATGGCGGAGGCTCAGGGTGCCCCATCATACATAAGGCAGCGGAGGGATGCCTTGAGGGTGACAGACCGACTCTTCATCCGCCATACCCGATGAGTTTAGGTTGATCGTCCATTTGTATTTTATCAAATTTGTATTTTGGATAACATTATATTAAAGTGTATTTTGGATAACATTTTGGTCTTTTGTTAAATTTATAATTGTTTAATTTGTTAAATTTATAATTTCTATAATTTTTCAATTATTGATTTTGTTCAATTCGTCTAAGTATCATACCGAGAAAGGAAATATACATCCATATGAAATCGGAAGTATACTTCGGTTATATTACAAATATTTGAAAATGATGCTTTGAAATATATTTCCGATTTAGAGGGACATTTTAGAAATACATAGGGTTTGTCACCATGGGATGAATTAATAAATTCTCTTTTATAAACTTATTAAATTGTTAATGCTGTGTATGCTTCTCAAAGGACCGAATTGATTATGAGCGTCCATAAAACTAACTTTCATGTAGCTTCTTTTCTTTTGTCCAATGATCCTATATATATATATATATATATATATATATATATATATATATATATATAATACCTAAAATTTAAATTATATTTTTAGCTTGAAAAATTATTAATATGATATATAATATTCCATAATTTAAAAAGTTGAAAACTTCACCTAATATCGAGTCTAATTTTATATTAACCATAAGTGTATATTGACCTTTAAAATAATTAGATATTTGATAATTATATTGTGAGCCATTTTTCAATCTTGTATTTTGTAAAGTGGCTAACAAGTAATAGTTCATGTTGAAAATTTTCAAGCGTGTTTCTAGTATAAATTGATGGTGTGATCCTCTATTTTCATTCAATGCTAAAAATGTTTCATTTATGTTTAAACTCGGAGTCCTGTCTCTTTTTCAACTTCACAATGATCATTAACGTCTTATCAAAAAATTAACTCTCTCACACCTCTATAATATTCATACCGACAAAAAAAATATTTATGTCATAAATTGGTATTCGTGACTCTCTGATTTCAAAAAGTAGTTCAAGTCATTTACTTTCTAGTAAATTATACATATCACTTGTCAATTAAAGATGGAATAAGAAGCATTATTGTGCCCCTTGGACATACAACACAAGAATAACAATATAATAGAAAGCATTCTTATGTGTTGGTTGTGTGTTTTACTGTTTTCAGGTTCACAAGAATAAATCGGGACAAATCGATTAGTGCAAAATTGGAGCTTGAAAAGTTTCCAGCCGCGCTCGGGAGGTGCGTAGACCACACACATCACATACGACTACCATGTCATATATGGGTTGTGTCAAATAATCGTTGATTGATCGGTTTTCACTAAAAAATCATAAATGGAGCTCGGAATCTGATCGATTCGATATTCGTTGAAATTTGGGAGAAGCAGATACAACTTTCATGTTGAAGTCGGTGATTGAGACTTTAGAAGCCTCAAAACATTCATTAAAGTTCGAGACTTTAGAAATTAAGTTGTTTGGGTTGTTTTGGGTATGGTTTATGTTTCCGATCTAGTGTGAGTTAGTAGTGAAAACCCTTATCGGTTTATAGGGTTTTAGGGACTTTTGCGACAAGGAATTCTAGGAGAGATGATTGGAAACAATGGTTTGGTGGATGGAGATTTTCATGAATGGACAGAATTGAAGACCAATTTCTCCTAATACTTGTAATGTTTATCATTTATCTTTTGTTTTCTTTGAATAGTATGAGTAAATAAAACCTCAATGTTAGGGGTGTCCCTTATTTGCATTTGTAATGATTTTAATTCCTAATTTGATAATACAATAGTTTTCTATTCAATTTAATTGTGCAACGTTTTTATGCTTTCTGGTCGACCAATTAGTTTGATTTATTAAGCTTAGCGACTTATTTGAGGATTATGTTAAGGTTTTATGCGATTAGATTATAGTAGATATCACCTATGACTAGGAATACCCCATAGTTATGGTTAGCTTTTGATAAAACAAAGGCTCGACTCCATCAAAAATCTCTAAGGACTTAGGATTTAGGATGAATGCTCAAAGATTTTCCCACTTAAATACTTAGGAAATGACCTAAAGGGATGGTAATTGGTATTATGAACTTATTGAAGAAATCGGGATTAAAGTTCTTTGAAATTACACATCACACCTAACATGTTACTTATACTTGTGAAAAGCCATAATTTACATTACGCAATTCTTGTTAAGTGACAATTTCCAAACCAAAACCAGTCTAGTTTTTATTTAATTGAACCACGAATTGAACTCGTTACTTCTTGATCCTTGAGATCGACATTAGGAAATTTCCCTTTTATTAAAAGGGCAAAATACTACACTTGCTATTTTACCGATCATATATATTCGAATTATCTCGGATATGTATGAAGGAGTATCGACTAGTATGAAGACACAAGGTGGAGATGGATGTGTTCCCTATTCTAATAGGTTTGCTCAAGTTCAACTCTAAGTCCCTATCTTTTAAATTGGATGTACAAACATCCAAGGTTATAATAAGATGCATATTTTTAGGACGATATAGTCCTACTTTTAGAGTTGAAAGAGAATTTAAATGAGAGTTGGATACTTGGATCGAGCTTTAGAAATACTTGACTTAGCAAAAGTAAAATAGAATATATGAGATGTAAGTTCAACATAAGGAGAAGTGTTTCTAAACTAGAGGTGAAAATGGAGATCGTATCATCCATAAGTAGTCGAGTTTAAATATTTTAGGTCATAATACAAAAGCGATAGAAGCAGAAGAGGATGTAAACCATCGAATTCAAGTTGGGTGGTTGAATTCAAAGGGCTTTAGAGACTTTATGTGATAGAAAGGTACCACTCAAGTCGAGATGAAAATTTTATCGGATGCGATGAAGCTAATGTTGTATAGACATTATGTGGGCGTTTAAAATTAACATATAAATAAAGTAAGTGTAATATAGATGAGGATGTTGTGTTTGATGTGTTGTAAGACTAGACATGATAATATTAAATGACAATATTATAGAGTTTGGGGTAACACCTATTATTTACATAGTAAAAGGATGGTGAAGTGGTTTGAGCATGTAAATAAAAACTTGTAGATTCTAAGATAAGATAGGTATATCACATGGAGAAAGTCAAAAAAAAGTTAGTAGAAAAGACCTAAAAACATATAAGAGAAGTTATTAAAAAGTAGCGGAATAGATTTTAGAATAATCAAGAGATTTTGGACCTATGGGTAGAAACATCAAAATGGGCGAAGCCCGTTGGTCGATCAATCGAAGCGAAAAGTTAGGGCTTGGGCTATTTTCGATTTCATTTTTTTATGATATAAAAAGCCAAAATATGGGCCCGTAGTATGGGCTTACGGATATGGGTAGCCCAGAAAAAATAATTTTTTAAAAATATAATTAAATTTATCCTTTCTAAATTATAATTTTTATAACAATTATTATAATTGTTATAAAATTATAATTGTCATGAATATTTATAACTTAAAATTTGTTGAACAAATTATTTATTTTTATGTACTACATTGAATAATTTGTGATGTATTTTGGATAGTTTGAATTAAGTTAATGTTGTTTTACATTTTAATTGTTAACCTATATGAATTATTTAGAATCTTAATTTTGGATATGAAATTTAATATATATATATATATATATATATATGCAATTGTGGTTACTTACAAAATAAGGAGAAATTTTAATTTTTTAAGAAATTGGCGTTTAGACTGGGCCTATTAAGGGTGGCCTGACCTAGGCAGGGTTAGGCTGAGTAAAAATCGAGGCCATTTAAATATGGGCTTTACGAACCGTTCTCAAACTTAATACATTTGGAAAATTCTCCATCGCATCATTCTTGTAGTGAGCATAGTACTACAACTCGGTAAATTTAGAAGCATACTCACTCCTTTGTCTTATACTGTGAGCTCCGAAACTCAATCTCTTTCTTTCGAATGTCTTCGGAAAATAACTCCTCGGAAAAGCTCTCTGAACCAGCCCAAGTTAGCGCAACACCATCTTGTTCCATCTTTATCCTAGTAGCAACCACCAATCTTGCCTCTGCTAGCATGTAGTATCGTATCTCACTTTCATCTCTTCCACACAATCAATCACTCGAAAATTTCTCGATCTCTTTCAACCATCTCTGAGCACCTTGGGATCATGCGTGCCTTTGAATAATGAAGGATTGTTCCTAAAAATTCCCAATTATACATCGGCACAATACCGGCTCCCATTGATTCCTCAACACACCATTAGCATTCCCAAAGCCTCGATAATCGCATACGTCGTCTCTTCCGTTACCTCTTAGGCCATTGTTCTGCATTACAAAACAACCTCATTAGAACACAAGTATCGACGGTGTTACCTTGCACGATCGCATAAAAAGGATAACGACTCTAAGACAAATCCTGATGACCGACTATGCTCACATACCACTATTGTAACACCCATTCTAAAATACCCCACAAATTCAATAATTAAATCGAGTTACATAAATTAAAGGGCATTACAATTTATTAAAATAGAAAATCTCATTCAAAATGTCATGCTCCTTTGAAGAACTTTATTAAAATAATCAAAACCAATAATATATTACCCACGGAAAAATACCAACAAGCAGGAATAAAATTCGATTCATAAATTATTCCAACATAACCAACATAAACAACGTTCAAAACTATAATTCCAAGACAATCGTTCCCCATATTACAACTACGAGCATGACAACGACACGGATAACTAAATAACACGACTAAAGCCATCCTCACGACTCTAGCGGCTAATACTTCAATAAAATTATTAAAGTAAGGGTGGATTTCATCAACAATTAAAATGCATTATACGTTTCTAAAACAACAGAATAATTCAATACATTATTTCACCATCATTAGCATAATCGATTCGGTTTACAAATACAATTCACGCTTTGCTCATTATGCACATAACAACATGAGATTATAACATTGGAAACCATCCTAACATGTTATAATTCCATATGCAATCTGACTTCTATGCATGTGGTACCACGTGAACTAAATTCACACCCTGTTCCATTTACACTCTGGAAACAACGTTAATCAACGGTTTGCTCATACACCACTGGGACACGAATCTAGCCTCACCACCACCACCACTAACCATTGGGTATGGGTATTGGCTATGCAGGTCCAATTCCACACAATGAGAATTAATCACTACTAGAATGCGCATGCACATCAACATGCAACATTCAAAATAACGGAATATAAGATCACAATATTATTCCATACATAGCCAACACACAAACATCACATGATAACAGCATAATCACGAATAAACAACACATAAGCATTGGTCCTCATCCAATCGGTCAGAACAAATCTTAAACATTTCATCACCATTTCTAAAACTACCAAAATTTACAAAGTTGGTAAATTGGCACTTTTTAAAATAAAATCCATGAAATATTATTTTCTTCATTTTATAAAATAGTATTTTTAATTTAAAATTAACGTCAAACAGCGTCTAAAAAGGACTTGGTTTGGAAATTACAAGTTTTCAAAGTTTAAAGTGTTTTTGAAAAACTACAGAATGTAACGTTCCTCGAGGAAGAACCAGGTTCCGACTATCTTGGAACTCACACCTACGGAATTTTGTATGGAACTCGGTTCCTCAAAGCTGGAACCGGTTCCCATGGAAAAATATGGATTCCTTTGTAAATTTTCAATGAACCCGAAGGTTCCTCCCGAAATGTAGGTTCCCATAACCCATAATTCCTTCTCCACGATTTTTGTACGGGAATCGGTTCCTCCCGTGAGAACCGGTTCCTCGACCAGAGAACCAAAAACGCTATTTTGACATCAACATATATTCCAATTCATTCCTTTTCATTCCTATACGATTAATGCATCAAAACACCATTCAAAATCAACACAAAATCCACAACACATCAACCATATCATAATTTCATCATCCCATAATTCCATATCATTACTAATGGTTCCAATTCATACAATTTGACACATTTAAGGATAATCCTACAAACCTAGATTCTCTAATTCAAGTTTCCTAACATATTCAACTTCAATTGAATCCCAAAACCCATAAGGCATCATAGCGAATGAAATCACCCCACCTTGCGATGATTCTTGAATTAAAGCTTTAGCTTTTCTCCTCTTTCTCTTCGGATGCATTAGGAAAACTCCAATATTCTCTTTTTTTTTCCTCTATTTTATTCCTTTTATTATTCAAAATAATAATAATGAAATAATTAGCATAAGTAAGTGTTTTACTTATCACACCTCGATTCACACCTCACACCAACACTTCCATTCTATTTAATTAATTAATTAAATTCAATAATCCAAAATACTAATAATTAAACTTTTAATTAAATTAATAATTAAAATTCTAATTATTTAATAAGAATTATTCGGTCATCACAGTAGGTTGGAGAAAATAGGGGGACCAAATTGTTTAAAATGAAAAAATAGAGGATCAAAATTGTAATTAAAAGCTGATTACACTCAACTTTGTGGTAGAAAGTGGGCAAGGGACCAAAATTGTTTAAATGAAAAATAGGGGATATATTGAGTTGAGAAAAATAGGAGGAAACATAATTAAGTCAAAAATATATTATTGTTAAATATTTCTATATATGAAAAATGGTATTTATGACTCAATATTTTTATTCAAAAATAGTATAAATAGTTATTATTGATCTATATATTTTATATCTGAATATTGACTATTGATCCATATATTTTAGTAAATTACACCTAAACAAAATTTATATTTGTATACGGGAAACAGATGTGATATTGATCTAAAAAACTTTATATACGATAATGATATTTATGATTCAAATATTTATGATCCACAAAAATGGTATATAGGAAAAAATTTATTATTGAGTTAAATATTTTGATATACGAAAATTTACTATTGATCTACATATTTTTATGCGATACTTAAAAAAAATATTTTTATACGAGAAAAAATCTTTTAATAATCTAAATCTTTTCAAATACAAAAAATGACATTTATGATCAAAATATTTATGATTTAAAAATGGTATACGAGAAAAATATATTATTAATCTAAATATATTTATATACGAAAATTTATTACCGGTCAAGTTATTTTTGTAAGGGATACTTAAATAGAAATGATATTTTTATACTAAAAAAAATTTATTATCAATCTAAATATTTTTATATTTAAAAAATGATATTTATGATCTAAATATTTATGATTAAAAAATAATATACGAATTTTTTTTAATTAATATAAATATTTTTATATAAAAATTTATTATTTATTTAATTTTTTTATAAATAATATATAAAAAATAATATTTTTATACGTGATAAATTTATTATTGTTCTGAATATTATTTTAAAAAATTATATTTATGATTATATTTAAAAATTATATTTATGATTAAAAACTGGTATAGGAGTAAAATCTATAATATCTATTATTTATCTTAATAAAATAAAGATAAAATAGAACAGAAAATGAAAAATTGAGAGAAACTGAGGCGGTGTTGGGTTTTGTATGGAAACTCGTAGCCGGAAGAGGGCGGAGGGTTCCTCAACTGCCCTTCATCATCATCCGCAACCACTGCTCGGACCACTCGTTCTGCTTCAACCAAACGTACTCGTCTCTCTTCGATCTCAAACGC
This sequence comes from Vicia sativa, assembly GCA_021764765.1. Classification (NCBI taxonomy): domain Eukaryota; kingdom Viridiplantae; phylum Streptophyta; class Magnoliopsida; order Fabales; family Fabaceae; genus Vicia; species Vicia sativa. The sequence goes on from CM038796.1 coordinate 7,666,452, forward strand.
CGCCACTTCTGTTGCCGTTAACACTCGTTCTCGCTCTCGTCCATCCGTCAATAACTCTGATTCTTCCATGGAGCCTCATCCGGTTAAAGAATCCTCCTCCGGTTCGCGCCGCGATCGCCGAGGTAGGAATAATTCTAATTCCGATAGGGATAGGGATAGTTCTGATAAAGGTAAAGAGAAAGAACATGATGTAAGGGTTAGGGATCGGGATAGAAGATTGGTTGGTTTAAATATTGTTAGTGGAGGTGGTGGTGGTGGTGATGATGATGATGATGATGATGATGATGATGAGAGTGATGGTGATGATGGAATCATGCATGAGAATTTGAACTCTGCTAGTAGTGCTCTTCAGGGGATTCTTAGGAAACTCGGTATTGGATTTGATGATCTGATTCCGATGAGTGGTTCTGGATCTTCCGCGTATCAAGATGGGAAGTTTAAGAAGATTTTGTCTGCTTTGCGTGCGGATGGGGAAGAAGGTCCTCAGGTTGAGGCATTGACGCAGCTATGTGAAATGCTTTCTATTGCTTCTGAAGATTCCCTTGGTTCATTCTCTGTTGATTCATTTGTTCCTGTGCTCGTTGGATTGTTAACCACGAGAGCAATCCTGATGTCATGCTTCTCGCTGCCAGTTGACTCATCTATGTGACGTGCTTCCGTCATCTTGTACTGCTGTTTTGCATTATGGCGCAGTGCCAATCTTCTGTGTGATTGCTTACAATAGAGTATATGGACTTGGCCGAGCAGGTTGTTTGTTTCCGATCAATCAACTTTTGTTCTTAACTTAGGGTGTCAAAGAGTATGCATTTGTTTTGCTAGTCAATAAGTTTGATGATGATTAATCTTCCTTGAAAGTTAGTTACTCAGTAGACCTTACGGTTTCTCTGCTTGCTTTATTTGTATTCTAATCTGTGTGATTATTGGTATTAACAGTCTCTTCAAGCGTTGAAGAAGATTTCTCAGAACACAACTGCTTGTCTTGAGCTGGTGCTCTGATGGCAATACTTTCTTATTTGGACTTCTTCTCTACTGGAGTTCAGGTAGCTCATCATGAAATCCTATATCTACAGGATGGTGATAATTTTCAAATGCCACAATCCATTTTGCACTTACAAGCCTTGTACAATAAACCTATACTGACATTATATGTTTCAGAGGGTGGCATTGTCGACTGCTGCTAATATGTGCAAGAAGCTTCCTTCTGATGCAGCTGACTTTGTGATGGAAGCTGTTCCTCTTTTGACAAACCTCCTTCAGTATCACGATGCCAAGGTAAGGTCAACTTTGTTATCATACTTGTCATGAATGGACACTAAATGTCCTTGATACTTCGTTTCTAAAGAAATTTAGTTTGTGGAAACGTGATTGATTTAAATGATGTTGTCAATCATCTAATCTTGTGTTCATGTTGAGATGACACGGTGAGAGAAAATCTATAACAGAAAGGGGTAGTGATATGATATGGACCTCTAATTTTGCTGATTAGGATTAGTTATACTGATTAAGATTTACTATTTTAATTACTTTTAATAAGTTAGCATAACAAAATTTTTAACTTTGAATTTCATTACTTTTAGGATAACAAAAAGGATTATTATATTTAAATTTAAATGATAGTGAATTTAGGGAAAAGTAGTTACTGACCTAATTTAATCATGACTTTTCTTCTATTGTAAGCCTATTCAAAGGCATTCAGATTATCAATAATTATTATAAAAGTACTTGTGAATCCAGAAGACACTATGTCAAGAATGAGTCCACTTCTGCCGCCTTCACCATAGGTTGAAGGAAGATTCTACCACTACCACGTCTAGGACCGTGTCATCACGATCCCGGACCAAGGACTATAACAATTTTGTATCAGAGCCTGGTTGGGTATCGCTGATTCCTCGTTATAAAATGGAATTTCCCACTTATGATGGAAAAGAGGACCCATTGGGAGGCATGATTCATCAATAATTATTATAAAAAATACTTGTGAATTCAAGAAGAGACTCTATCAAGGACGAGTCCGCTTCTGTCTTTACCATAGGTCAAAGGAAAGATTCTACCGCGTCTAGGAATGTGTCTACACGATTCTAGACCATGGTCCTTAACAGATAGCTCAGCTGAATACGAATACTGAATTTTTATTATGAGTGATTCAATTTTCTCAATACAGGGAACCACAACTTCTATATAGGCTATAGAAAGGAGTTAAGGGATAACAAAATCAATTAACTAGTCTGTTATGTTAGTTAGAACAGTCTAACTCACAGTTAAACATAGTATAGTACTATAGTAGAGTCTAGATGAATCTGGATAGTGCACTGTACTTGGTTTTTGTGAAACTATGGGGTTTTAGATAGAAGGAATGAAAGAATCAAGACTTCAAAATATGATTATGATTGGTGATGATAGCCACTGGAATCTGGATTCATTTGACAGCTGTCTAATCTCGAGTTTTAGGACATAAACTAGCACACTTTGTTCACCAAGTAGTTGATTCCAGCTTGATGGCATGTTGTAGCCAGACCCCAACTGACACCTAAACAGACCTCTGAGATTTGGCGTTCTCCGTGTCCGACACCCTCGTCACTCATTTGACTCGTGCCCGATAACTCAGACAAGTGTCAATTTTTCCCATTGCTTGCGCCTTTAGATTATTGTTGGACACATCTTTGTCACTTTTACGCTGGTTAATATGCGAAACAATGATGATCAATAAGGGGTTGAATATTAAATTTGATTACATCATTTTTAGCTTTTTGTTAGTAGATGCATGAAGGAGAGACTCATATCTTGTTTTAGATTCTGTTTGTAATCAAACAAATTGCTCTGTTTAGATGCACATCTCTATTTTGATTCTCAATTTAGATATTTTATCAACAATGTTCTTATTTCATTTAATCATAAGAAATAATTAAATGTATATGAATTGGTGTTGACCTCCTATGTATTTGACATCAGCTTCATAGTAGGATCATATAGGTAATGTACTTCCTCTTTGGGATAATTTTCAGCTCCCAACCACCGAGAAGATATAGGATCTTTCCCCAATAAAATCTGTTATATCTCGAAGATAGCAGATGCATTTACTGAGTGACTAGAAGTGATCGTGACCCATCCGAGAGACATGAACTCAATACTAGAAAACATGGTCAGGAATCTCAAGATTCCCAAGCAAAAATTGAATTAATTGGAGAGCTTAGCTTTTGAATGAGGAGGAGCTCAATTTCCTGTGATAACAATGATAACTACCAAAACTAGGACAGTGGCAACAACAATTTTGAGTGTAAAGAAATAAAACACATTTGCTCCTGAAAACCAAATTGTAACAAAGTTGAGTTGAGCCAAGATGCTCAAACCAATCCCATAGTGCCTGATTTAGACAATAGCTGCCGTCCTTATTACACTTGCAGACAAGTGAATATCAACGTCTTTAAATCTAGGAGGCTGAGTTATATATAAACCTCTTGTTACTGGTGGAATCCTTGCTACTAGGTAAGCTTTTTATTTATTATTATTATGCCACTAGTGTTTTCCTTAACTCCAAAGGTCCACTAGCAGCCAATCAAATTCCCATGTGGCAAAGAGGGGTAAGTGATGATAGGAACATGGAGTTATTTAATTAGGAGCAAGTGTTGAGCGGAAATACATCAAAATCAAAGAATGAATAGGCTCACTCTAGCCGTTTCCTAGGATGATTTGGTTAGGACCTTCTAAAGGTGTAAGTTGATGAATGTTTTTCCGTAGAATTTTGGATAGATCTAACTCAATACAAATACTAGCTCAAGAGTCTGATTGCTCAAGGCTTACAAAGACACACACTACTTTATATCTCTCTAATTGACGTGGGATCTCAATTTCTCAATATCCCCCTCGTGCACATCACTTGACCAAGTTAATTAAAATTTATATTTTACACAATCAGAAAGGGGAAGTTAAATTGTAAATTGTGGAATCGTAACACTAATTATAAGATTATAAAAAGATAATTAATAGTTTAAGTCACACTTGAAATACTTTTATACATTTAAATCCATTTGTAAGTATAATTGCCGAAACATTTCAATGGTCGTAGATTATACAATTCAGCTATTAACAGGGAGGAGATTCCATCGGATTACATCAAAATAGGATTATGTGTATACTCTTGATCATGAGGAGGGCAATCATAAACATTAAATCTTGGATTTTACAATTCAAATAGGGATTTTAATACCATGCACTGGACATCTTGATCATAGAAAAAACCAAATGGCCTGGTAACTTGACTATGATATGTCTTGATACTCTGAATTGGTTTGGCACTATCTCAACAGTATAAAGCCGCTCAATAGATGAGGACTACTCAAGCCTTATAAAGACTACTTTGGTCATACCTTTAGCCACTGGGATTTCAATTTCTCACTTCAAATACTTATATAAATTTAAATCGATTCATAAGTATAATCACTGAAAGGTTTCAAAGATTGGAGATTATATGATTCAACAATTATTTGGGAGATTCTATCTATTACATCAAATAGGATTATGTGTATACTCTTAATCGCTGAGGGTAAATAATCGTTTAATTGAAGGGTTTTACAATTCAAATCGAGTTGAACTACCATTGAGCATAGAAAAGTCGAATGGCTCAATAACAAAACTATGAGATGCTATGATACTATATCTGAGATTGATTGGGCACTAGGGATGGCAAAATGGATGAATATGGATTGAATTGTTAATGGATGGATCAAAACAATCCATTAAAACTTCCTTAAACATATCAAATCCATCCATTTAAAAATAAAATCCATCCAATTAACAACATTTTAATGGATGAATATTTTATTCATCCAACAAAAAGTTTCAGTTTTAAAACAGACAAATCAGTTTTTTTTTAAAAAAACAAAAAAAGTTTAAAGTTTTTTTGGGAAAAAAATTGTGTTTATAAAAAATAAAATTTTTTAAAAAAAATTCAGTTTTTCTCAGTTTTCGAAAAAAAAAACATTTTTTTCAAAAAAAATTTCTAGTTTTTTTATGAAAAAGTATTTCTTTTCAGTTTTTTTAAAAAAAACTTCCACTTTTTTTCTAAAAATTATTATTTTTAAAAAAAAAATTCCAGTTATTTTTTAATTTTTTATTTCAGTTATTCAAAAAAAATTTTTTTTTTAAAAAAAAATTTCCACTTTTTTTCAAAAAATATATTTTTTTCCAGTTTTTCGAAAAAATATTTTTTATTTTAAATTTTCAGTTTTTTTTTGAAAAAATATATTTTTTCCAGTTTTCCAAAAAAACAACTTTTTTTTTTAAAAAATTCAATTTTTTTCGGAAAAGGATATTTTTTTTCATTTTTGAAAAAAACATTTTTTTTTTAAAAATTTCGAGTTTTTTTTTGAACTTTTTTTTTTCTTTCAGTTTTTAAAAAAAAACATTTTTTTAAAAATAGTTCCAATTTTTTTTCGAAAATATATATTTTTTCAGTTTTAAAAAATAGAAAACATTTTTTTTTTTGAAATTATTTTTTTCTTTCCGTTTTTAAAAAAAAATTCCAATTTTTTTCGGAAAAATAAATTTTTTTCAGTTTTTAAAAAAATGTCAATTTTTTTTCGAAAATATCTTTTTTTTCAGTGTTAAAAAAAAAACATTTCTTTTTTAAATTTCCAGTTTTTTTTAAATTTTTTTTTCTTTCAGTTTTTCAAAAAAGAATCATTTTTAAAAAAATAAAATTCCAATTTTTTTGAGAAAATATATGTTTTTTCAGTTTTAAAAAAAGTTTCATTTTTAAAAAGTAAATCTGTTTTTTTTTCAAAAAATTAATATTTAAGTTTTTTAAAAGAATATTTCAGTTTTTTTTAAAAACAATATCCAGTTATATTATTACGGAAAAACTTATTTTCTTTTTTTATTTTTCCTTTTTCTAATTTTTTTTTTTTTAATTTAAAAAGAAATAGATTTATTTGATCTAAAGAATAATCCATTGGATCATTAAAATGTGGTGGATGGTTTGGATCAATCCATTAACTTATTTTTCATTTGGTGGATGAATTAGATGAATTTTGTTTTAATGGATTCAATTGCCATCCCTATTGGGCACTAACTCAGATGTAGAAGCTAGCTAAAGAGGTGAGGATTACCCAAGCCTTATAATGATGACTTTGGTTATATCTTTAGTCAATTTGGGATCTCAATTCATAATGGGAACAATCCAATTCATATTAAGAATCACACCTCATATATATAGAGGCGAAGTTAGGGATTATAGAATCCACTAGTCTGTTATGGATCGTTTTAAGTCTATCTGACAACTAGACTGAAGAATATCGATGAATCTGGATAGTCTAATTCTACTCTACTGTGCTACGTTCTACACTCCATTAGTTCACAATATTCAGTTTTAAATTTTGTAGGTTCTTGAAACACGCCTCCATATGTTTGACTCGAATAAGCTGAGTCATTTGCATCATCCACAAATTAGATAAATTGTGCAATC
>CM038796.1:7673011-7861297 GCA_021764765.1 Vicia sativa
CTTATATCCACCTCAATTATCACAAGATTCTCTAAAGACTTATATTCACTCAATTTTCACCCATTTTTGAAGACTTATATTCACCAATTTCACCCAGATTTTCCCAAGACCTCATTCACTCCAATTTTCACCGCGATTCTCCCAAGACTTATATTCACTCTATTCTCAACCGATTTTGAAGACTCTATATTAACTCCAAATTTCAATCAGATTTTCCAAGACCATATTAACTCCCCACCATCAGATTTTCATGACTTATGTTCACTCAATTTCACCGATTTTCCAAGACTTATATTTACTCAAATTTCACCGATTTTCTCAAGACTATATTCATCAATTTTCACCTGATTTATTGAAGACTTATATTCACTTCAATTTTCACCTGATTTTCTGAAGACTTATATTCACTTCAAATTTCATCAGACTATCTGAAGACTTATATTCACTTCAATTTTCACCAGATTTTCTGAAGACTTATACTCACTTCAATTTCTTCAATTTATATTTTGAAGACTTATATTCCTTCAAATTTCCACGATTTTTAAAGACATATATTCACTTCAATTTCATCATATTTTCCTAAAATTTATGTTCACTTCCAATTTTCACCAGATTTTCCGAAATTTATATTCACACTCAATTTTCAAGATTTTCCGAAGTAATATATCACTCAATTTCACCGATTTATTGAAGACTTATATTCACCCAATTTTCACCCCATTTCCTCAAGACCCATATTCACTTAAATTTCACCAGACTATCTTAAGATTTATGCTCACCAACCACCCAGATTTTCTCAAGACTTATACCACCTCAATCTTCACCGATATCTTTGAAGACTTATATTTCTTCAAATTTCATCGATTTTCCAAGACATATATTCACTTCAAATTTCATCGATTTTAAGATTTATGTTCACTAATTTCACCAGATTTTCTCAAGACTTATATTCACTTCCAATTTTCACACTTCAGATTTTCAAGTATTATATTCACTCAAATTTCACCCTATTTATTGAAGACTTATATTCACTCAATCTTCACCCCTTTCAAGACCCGATATTCACTCAAATTTCCATCGCACCATCTTAAGATTTATGTTCACTCAATTTTCACCATTTTCCCAAGACTTATACTCACCTCAATTTTAAACCAAATTTCCTGAAGACTTATATTCATTCTCAATTTCACCCTGATTTTCCAAGTCTTATATGCACTCCAATTTCACAAGATTTCTCAAGACTTATATTCCACCTACTTTTCACTTAATTTTTGAACACTTATATTCACTCAAATTTCATCATATTTTCTCAAGACTTATATTCACATCAATTATCCGATTTTTCAAGATTTATGTTCACTCAATTTCACCAGATTTTGAAAATTTATATTCACTTCAATTTTCACCAGATTTTTTGAATACTTATATTCACTTAAATTTTGGCCTGATTTATTGAACACTTATATTCACTTCAATTTTCACCTGATTTTCTGAAGACTTAGGTTCACTTCAAATTTCATGAAACTATCTTAAGATTTATGCTCACTTAAATTTTCACCAGATTTTCTGAAGACTTATACTCACTTCAATTTTCACCAGATTTTCTGAAGACTTATATTCACTTCAATTTTCACCTAATTTTTTGATGACATATATTCACTTCAAATTCCATCAGATTTTTCGAAGACTTATATTTACTTCTAATTTCATCAGATTTTCTTAAGTGTTTAGTTCATTTCAATTTTCACCAGATTTTCTAAAGACATTTATTCACTTCAATTTTCACCAGATTTTTTTGAAGACTTATATTCATTTCAAATTTCATCAGACTATCTTAAGATTTATGCTCACTTCAATTTTCACCAGATTTTCTGAAACTTATACTCACTTCAATTTTCACCGGATTTTCTAAAGACTTATATTCACTTCAATTTCACCTGATTTTTTGAAGACTTATATTCACTTCAAATTTCATCACATTTTCTCAAGACTATATTCACTTCTAATTCATCGCATTTTCTTAAACTTTGTTCACTCAATTTTCACCGATTTCTTAAGACTTATATTCACCAAATTTCACAAGATTTTCAAAGACTTATATTCACTTCAATTATCACAAGATTTTCTAAGACTTATATTCACTCAATTTCTCACTGATTTTTGAAGACTTATATTCACTTCAATTTTCACCCATTTTCCAAGACTTATATTCACTAATTTTCACCAGATTTTCCAAAGACTTATATTCACTTCTAATTTTCAACCATTTTTTTGAAGACTTATATTAACTTCACATTTCATCAGATTTTCTGAAGACTTATATTAACTTCTAATTTTATCATATTTTCTTATGATTTATGTTCACTTCAATTTTCACCAGATTTTCTGAACACTTATATTTACTTTAATTTTCACCAAATTTTCTGAAGACTTATATTCACTTCAATTTTCACCTGATTTATTGAAGACTTATATTCACTTTAATTTTCACCTGATTTTCTGAAGACTGATATTCACTTCAAATTTCATCAGACTATTCTGAAGACTTATATTCACATCAATTTTCACCAGATTTTCTAAAGACTTATACTCACTTCAATTTTCACCTGATATTTTGAAGACTTATATTCCCTTCAAATTTCATCAGATTTTCTGAAGACATATATTCACTTCTAATTTCATCAGATTTTCTTAAGATTTATGTTCACTTCAATTTTCACCAGATTTTCTGAACACTTATATTCACTTCAATTTTCACCAGATTTTCTGAAGACTTATATTCACTTCAATTTTCACCTGATTTATTGAAGACTTATATTCACTTCAATTTTCACCTGATTTTCTGAAGACTGATATTCACTTCAAATTTCATCAAACTATCTTAAGATTTATGCTCACTTAAATTTTCACCAGATTTTCTGAAGACTTATACTCACTCAATTTTCACCGATTTTCCAAGACTTATATTCACTTCCAATTTCACCTAATTTTGTGACATATTCACCAAATTCCACGATTTTCTCAAGACCTATATTCACTTAATTTCATCAGATTCTTCAAGTGTTTAGTCATTCTCAATTTTCACCGATTTCCAAGACATTTATTCACCTCAATTCACCGATTTTGAAGACTTATATTCATTCAAATTTCACCGACTATCTAAGATTTATGCTCACTTCAATTTTCACCAGATTTTCTGAAAACTTATACTCACTTCAATTTTCACCGGATTTTCTAAAGACTTATATTCACTTCAATTTTCACCTGATTTTTTGAAGACTTATATTCACTTCAAATTTCATCACATTTTCTGAAGACTTATATTCACTTCTAATTTCATCAGATTTTCTTACGAATTTTGTTCACTTCAATTTTCACCTGATTTTCTTAAGACTTATATTCACTTCAATTTTCACAAGATTTTCTAAAGACTTATATTCACTTCAATTATCACAAGATTTTCTAAAGACTTATATTCACTTCAATTTTCACTTGATTTTTTGAAGACTTATATTCACTTCAATTTTCACCAGATTTTCTGAAGACTTATATTCACTTCAATTTTCACCAGATTTTCCAAAGACTTATATTCACTTCTATTTTCACCTGATTTTTTGAAGACTTATATTAACTTCACATTTCATCAGATTTTCTGAAGACTTATATTAACTTCTAATTTTATCATATTTTCTTATGATTTATGTTCACTTCAATTTTCACCAGATTTTCTGAACACTTATATTTACTTCAATTTTCACCAGATTTCAAGACTTATATCACTCAATTTTCATTTATTGAAGACTTATATTCACTTCAATTTTCAACTTTTCAAGACTTATATTCACTTCAAATTTCACCGACTATCCAAGACTTATTCAATCAATCACCAAATTTTTCTCAAGACTTATTCAATTTTCACCTCATTTTGAAGACTTATATTCAAATTTCACCCTTTTTCAAGACATATATTCACTCTAATTTCATCGATTTTCAAGATTTATGTTCACTTCAATTTCACCCCATTTCCTAAGACTTATATTCACTCAATTTCACCATTTTCTCAAGACTTATATTCACTCAAATTTCACCCGACTATTGAAGACTTATATTCACTTCAACTTTCACCTGATTTTCTGAAGACCTATATTCACATCAAATTCATCAAACCATCTTAAGATTTATGTTCACTTAAATTTTCACCGATCTTCAAGACTTACTCACACTCAACTTCACCGATTTTCGAAGACCTATATTCACTTCAATTTTCACCCAATTTTTGAAGACATATTTTTCAAATTACTCATTTTTCAAGACTTATATTTACTTAATTTCACCAGATTTCTCAAATGTTTAGTTCATTTCAACTTCACCTACATTTTCTAAAGACTCTATTCACTCAACCTCACCAGATTTTTGAAGACTATATCCATTTCAAATTCACCGATTATCCAAGATTTATGCCTCACTCAATTTTCACCGATTTTCTCACAACTTATACCACTCAATTTTCACCCGATTTTCTAAAGACTTATATTCACTTCAATTTCACGATTTTTGAAGAACTTATATTCACTCAAATTTCATCACATTTCTTAAGACTATATTCACTTAATTTCACTCATTTTCACTTAATTTTGTTCACCTAATTTTCACCCGATTTTCCCAAGATTTATATTCACTCAATTCTTCACCAGATTTTCCAAAGACTCATATTCACTCCAACCATCACAAGATTCTCAAGACTTATATCTCACCCAATTTTCACTTGATTTTGAAGACTTATATCCACTTCAATTTTCACCAGATTTTCCCAAGACCCATGTCTCAATTCCTTTTCACCATATTTCCCAAGACTTATATTCACTTCAATTTTCAACTGATTTTGAAGACTTATAGTCACTTCAAATTCCACGATTTTCCCAAGACTTATATTAACTCAATCTTTAAGATTTCCAAGACTTATGTTCACTAATTTTCACCGATTTTCCAAGACTTATATTACCCAATTTTCACCAGATTTTCCAAGACTTATATTCACTCCAATTTCACCCGATTTTTGAAGACCTATATTCACCCAATTTCAATCGATTTTCAAGACTTATATTCACTTAAATTTCATCAGACTTATCTAAGACTTATATTCACTCAATTTCACCAGATTTTCCAAGACTTATATTCACTCAATTTTCACCTGACATTTTGAAGACTTATATTCCCTCTCAAATTTCACCGATTTTCCAAGACATATATCACCCAATTTCCACCGATTTTCTTAAGATTATGTTCACCCAATCTTCACCAGATTTCCTGAACACCTATATCCACCAATCAATTTCCTCAAGACCCATATCACCTCAATCCAACCCCACTTCATGAAGACTTATATTCACCCAACCTCAATCGATTTCCCAAGACCCTATATTCACCCAAACTCCATCGACCATCCTAAGATTATGCCCACTCCAATTTTCACCGATTTCTCCAAGACTTATACCACTCAATCCTCAATCGATATCTTGAAGACCTATATCCTCCAAATCTCAACGATTTTCCAAGACATATATCACTTCTAATTTCAACGATTTTCCAAGATTTATGTTCACCAAATTTCACCAGATTTTCTTAAACACTTATATTCACTTCCAATTTCACTGATCAAGTATTATATTCATCAATTTTCACCTTATTTATTGAAGACCTATATTCACTTCAATTTTCACCGATTTTCAAGACCCATATTCACTTCAAATTTCACGACCATCTTAAGACTTATGTTCACTCAATTTTCACCAGATTTCCCAAGACTTATACTCACTTCAATTTTAACCAAATTTTCTCAAGACTTATATCCATTTCAATTTTCACCATTTTTCAAGTCCATATTCACCTCAATTTCACCGATTTCCTCAAGACTTATATCCACTTAATCTCGATTTATGAAGACTTATATTCACTCAAATTTCACCGATTTCCAAAGACTTATATTCACCTCTAATTTCATCATATTTTCAAGATTTATGTTCACTTCAATTTTCACCATATTTTCTCAAGACTTATATTCACCACTTCATCGATTTTCTGAAGACTTATATTCACTTCAATTTTCACCGATCCAAGTCTTATATTCACTCAATTTTCACCAGACCAAGACACATATTCACTAATTTTCACCGATTGTTGAAGACTTATATTCCTCCAATTTTCACCACCATTTTCCAAGACTTATATTCACTTCAATTTCACGATTTTCTTAAGATTTATGTTCACTTCAATTTTCACCATATTTTCTGAAGACTTATATTCACTTCAATTTTGACCATATTTTCTAAAGACTTATATTCACTTCAATTTTCACTTGATTTTTTGAAGACTTATATTCACCTCATATTTTATCTAATTTTCTAAAGACTTATATTCACTTCAATTTTTACCAGATTTCTGAAGACTTATATTCACTTCAATTTTCACCTGATTTTTTGAAGACTTATATTCACTTAAATTTCATCCGATTTTCTGAAGACTTATATTCACTTCTAATTTCATCAGATTTTTACGATTTATGTTCACTTCAATTTTCACCAGATTTTCTGAAGACTTATATTCACTTCAATTTTCACCAGATTTTCTGAAGACTTATATTCACTTCAAATTGAATCAGATTTTTTGAAGACTTCTATTCACTTCTAATTTCATCAGATTTTCTTATGATTTATGTTCACTTCAATTTTCACCAGATTTTCTGAACATTTATATTCACTTCAATATTCACCAGATTTTCTGAAGACTTATATTCTCTTCAATTTTCACCATATTTTCTAAAGACTTATATTCATTTCAACTTTCACCTGATTTTTTGAAGACTTATATACACTTCAAATTTCATCAGATTTTCTAAAGACTTATATTCATTTCTAATTTCTTAAGATTATCTGAAGACTTATATTCACTTCAATTTTCACCAGATTTTCTGAAGACTTATATTCACTTAAATTTTCATCTGATTTATTGAAGACTTATATTCACTTCAATTTTACCCTGATTTTCAGAAGACTTATATTCACTTCAAATTTCATTAGACTATCATAAGATTTATGCTCACTTCAATTTTCACCAGATTTTCTGAAGACTTATACTCACTTCAATTTTCACCAGATTTTTTGAAGACTTATATTCACTTCAATTTTCACCTGATTTATTGAAGACTTATATTCACTTCAATTTTAACCTGATTTTCTGAAGACTTATATTCACTTCAAATTTCATTAGACTATCTTAAGATTTATGCTCACTTCAATTTTCACCAGATTTTCTGAAGACTTATACTCACTTCAATTTTCACCTAATTTTTTGAAGACATATATTCACTTCAAATTTCATCAGATTTTTTGAAGACTTATATTCATTTCTAATTTCTTAAGATTTTCTGAAGACTTATATTCACTTCAATTTTCACCTGATTTTTTGAAGACTTATATTCACTTCATATTTCATCAGATTTACGTAAAACTTATATTCACTTCTAATTTCATCATATTTTCTTAAGATTTATGTTCACTTCAATTTTCACCAGATTTTTTGAAGACTTATATTCACTTCAATTTTCACCAGATTTTCTGAAGAGTTATATTCACTTCAATTTTCACCAGATTTTTTGAAAAGTTATATTTACTTCAATTTTCACCAGATTTTCTGAAGACTTCTATTCACTTCAATTTTCACCAGAATTTCTGAAAACATATATTCACTTCTAATTTCATCAGACTTTCTTAAGATTTATGTTCACTTCAATTTTCACCAAATTTTCAAAAGACTTAAATTCACTTCAATTTTCACCAGATTTTCTTTAAGACTTATATTCACTTCAATTTTCACCTGATTTTTTGAAGACTTATATTCACTTCAAATTTCAACAAACTATCTAAAGAATTTTGCTCACTTCAATTTTCACCAGTTTTTCTGAAGACTTATATTAACTTCAATTTTCACCAAATTTTCTGAAGACTAATATTCACTTCAATTTTCACCTGATTTTTTGAAGACTTATATTAACTTTAAATTTCATCAGATTTTCTGAAGACATCTATTCAATTCAAATTTCATCAAATTTTCTGATGACATCTATTCAATTCAATTTTCACAAGATTTTCTGAAGACTTATATTCACTTCAATTTTCACCAGATTTTTTGAAAACTTATATTCTCTTCTAATTTCATCAGATTTTCTTAAGATTTATGTTCACTTCAATTTTCACCAGATTTTCTAAAGACTTAAATTCACCTCTATTTTCACCAGATTTTCTTAAGACTTATATTCACTTCAATTTGCACCAGATTTCCTGAAGACTTATATTCACTTCAAATTTCATCAAACTATCTTAAGAATTATGCTCACTTCAATTTTCACCAGATTTTCTGAAGACTTATATTCACTTCAATTTTCACCTGATTATTTGAAGACATATATTCTCTTTAATTTCATTGGATTTTCTAAAGACATCTATTCAATTCAAATTTCATCAGATTTTCTGATGACATTTATTCACTTCAATTTTCACCAGATTTTCTGAAGACTTATATTCACTTCAAATTTCATTAAATTATATGAAGAATAATATTAACTTCAAATTTCATCAATTTTTTTAGACATATATTTACTTCAAATTTCCTTATATTTTCTTAGATTTATATTTACTTCAAATTTCATCAGATTATCTTAAGATTTACGTTCACTTCAATTCTCACTAGATTTTATGAAAACTTTTATTCACTTCAAATTTCCTCAATTTTTTAAGATATATATTAACTTCAAATTTCATTATATTTTAAAACACTTATATTCACTTCAAATTTCATCATATTATCTGAAGACTTATATTCACTTCAAATTTCATCATATTATCTTAAGATTTATGTTAACTTCAACTTTCGTCAGATTTTCTGAAGACTTATAATCTATTCAAATTTCATCATATTATCTTATGATATATGTTCACTTTAACTTTAACCAGATTTTCTAAAGACTTATATTAGCTTCAATTTTCCCCTGATTTTCTGAAGACTTGTATTCACTTCAAATTTCATCGGATTTTCTGAAGACTAATATTCACTTCAAATTTCATCAGATTATCTTAAGATTTATGTTCACTTCAATTTTCACCAAATCTTCTGAAGACTTATATTCACTTCAAATTTCATCACATGTTTTTAAGACTTATATTGACTTCAAATTTCATCAGATTTTCTTAAGGTTTATATTCACTTCAAATTTCATCATATTTTCTTAAGATTTATGTTAAATTCAATTTACACTAGATTTTATGAAGACTTTTATTCACTTTAATATTCACCTGATATTTGAAGACTTATATTCACTTCAAATTTCATCAGATTTTCTTAACAATAATATTCACTTCAAATTTCATCAATTTTTATATCAACTTCAAATTTCATTATATTTTTAAACATTAATATTCACTTCAAATTTCATTAGATTATGTTAAGATTTATGTTCAATTTAATTTTCACAAGATTTTCTGAAGACTTATATTCACCTCAAATTTCATAAGATTATCTTAATATTTATGTTCACTTCAATTTTCACCAGATTTTCTGAAGACTTCTATTCACTTCAAATTTCATCACATGTTTTGAAGACTTAAAATTACTTCAAATTTCATCAGATTATCTTAAGATTTACGTTCACTTAAATTTCATCAGATTATCTTAAGATTTATGTTCACTTGAATTTTCACTATATTTTATGAAGACTTTTATTCCCTTCAATTTTCACCTGATATTAGAAGAGTCATATTCACTTCAAATTTCATCAGATTTTCGGAACACTTGTATTCACTTCAAATTTAATCAATTTTTTAAGATATATATTAACTTCAAATTTCATTATATTTTTAAACATTTATATTCTCTTCAAATTTCATCAGATTATCTAAAGATTTATGTTCACTAGAATTTTCACCAGATTTTCTGAAAACTTATATTCACTTCAAATTTCATCAGATTATCTTAAGATTTATGTTCACTTCAATTTTCACCTGACTTTCTAAAAACTTATATTCACTTCAAATTTCATCACATGTTTTGAAGACTTATATTTACTTCAAATTTCATCAGATTTTCTTAAGATTTATATTCACTTCAAATTGCATCAGATTATCTTATGTTCACTTCAATATTCACTATATTTTATGAAGACTTTTATTCACTTTAATTTTCACCTGATATTTGAAGACTTATATTCACTTCAAATTTCATCAGATTTTCTGAACACTTATATTCACTTAAAATTTCATCAATTTATTAACTTCAAATTTCATTATTTTTAAACATTTATATTCACTTCAAATTTCATCAGATTATCTTAAGATTTATGTTCACTTCAATTTTCACTGGATTTTCTGAAGACTTATATTCAATTCAATCTTCACAAGATTTTCTGAAGACTTAAATTCACTTCAAATTTCGTCAGATTTTCTAAAAACTTATATTCATTTCAAATTTTATAAGATTATCTTAAGATTTTTATTCACTTCAAATTTAGTCAGAATTTCTGAAGACTTTTATTCACTTCAAATTTCATCATATTATCTAAAGATTTATGTTGACTTCTACTTTCACCGGATTTTCTAAAGACTTATATTAACTTTAATTTTCACATGTTTTTCTGAAGAGTTATATTCACTTAAAACTTCATCGGATTTTTTGAAGACTTATATTCACTTCAAATTTCATCGGATTATATTAAGATTTATGTTCACTTCAATTTTCACAAGATTTTCTAAAGACTTATATTTACTTCAATTTTCACCAGATTTTCAACAGACCTATATTGACTTCAATTTTCATCAGATTTTCTGAAAACTTATATTCACTTCAAATTTCATCAGATTTTCGAAAGACTTATATTCACTTCAAATTTCATCAGATTATCTTAAGATTTATGTTCATTTCAATTTTAAACAGATTTTCTGAAGACTTATATTTACTTCATATTTCATCACATGTTTTGAAGACTTATATTTACTTCAAATTTCATCATACTTTCTTAAGATTTATATTCACTTGAAATTTCATCAGATTATCTTAAGATTTATGTTCACTTCAAGTTTCACTAGATTTTATGAAGACTTTTATTCACTTCAATTCTCACCTGATATTTGAAGACTTATATTCACTTCAAATATCTTCAGATTTTCTGAACACTTATATTCATATCAAATTTCATCAATTTTTTAAGATATGTATTAACTTCAAATTTCATTGTACCTTTAAACATTTATATTCACATCAAATTTCACCAGATTATCTTAAGATTTATGTTCACTTCAATTTTCATCAGATTTTCTGACGACTTCTATTCTCTTCAAATTTCATCAGATTTTCTGAAGACATTCTCGTCAATTTTCAATAGATTTTCTTAAGATTTATATTGAGTTCAAATTTCATCAGATTATTATAAGATTTCTTTTCACTTCAATTTTCACCAGAATTTTTAATGACTTATATTCCCTTCGTTTTCATCAGATTTTCAGAAGACTTACATTCACTTCAAATTTCATTAGATTATCTTAAGATTTATGTTCACTTCAATTTTCACCATATTTTCTGAAGATTTTTATTCACTTCAATTTTCACCTGCTTTTCTAAAGACTTATATTAACTTCAAATTTCATCAGATTTTCTGAAGACTTATATTCTCTTCAAATTTCCTTAGATTTTATGAAGAGTTATATTCACTTCAAATTTCATCATATTATCTAAAGAGTTATGTTTACTTCAACTTTCACCAGATTTTCTTAAGACTTATATTAAGTTCAGTTTTCACCTGATTTTCTGAAGACTTATATTCACTTCAAATTTCATCGGATTTTCTGAAGACTTATATTCACTTCAATTTTCATAAGATTGTCTTCAGATTTTTGTTCACTTCAATTTTCACAAGATTTTTTGAAGACTTATATTTACTTCAATTTTCACCAGATTTTCAGAAGACTTATATTCACTTCAAATTTCATTAGATTTTCTGAAAACATATGTTCACTTCAAATTTTATCAGATATTCGGAGAACTTATATTCACTTCAAGTTTCATCACATTTTTTGAAGACTTATATTTACTTCAAATTTCATCAGGTTTTCGTAAGATTTATATTTACTTCAAATTTCATCAGATTATCTTAAGATTTATGTTCACTTCAATTTCACTCTATTTTATGAAGACTTTTATCCACTTCAAGTTTCACCTGATATTTGAGGTCTTATATTCACTTCACATTTCATCAGATTTTCTGAAGACTTATATTCACTTCAAATTTCACCAGATTTTCAGAAGACTTATATTCACTTCAATTTTCACCAGATTTTCTAAAGACTTATTATATTCACTGAAAATTTCATCAGATTTTTTGAAAACTTATATTCACTTCAAGTTTCATTAGATTTTCTGAAAACTTATATTCACTTCAAATTTCATCAGATTTTCTGAAGACTTATATTCACATCAAATTTCATCAGATTATCTTAAGATTTATGTTCTCTTCAATTTTCACCAGATTTTCTGAAGAGTTTTATTCAATTTAAATTTCATCAGATTTTCTGAAGACTTTTATTCTCTTCAAATTTCACCAGATTTTCTGAAGACATTCTCTTCAATTTTCAATAGATTTTCTTAAGATTTATATTGACTTCAAATTTCCTCAGATTTTCTAAAGACTTATATTCCCTTCAATTTTCATCATATTTTCTGAAGACTTATATTTACTTCAAATTTCAACAGATTTTCTGAAGACTTATATTCACTTCAAATTTCATTATATTATCTTAAGATTTATGTTCACTTCAACTTTCACCTGATTTTCTAAAGACTTATATATTCACATCAAATTTCACCTGATTTTCTGAAGACATATATCACTTCAAATTTCATAAGATTTTTTGCAGTTCAAATTATATCAGATTATCTTACGATTTATATTCACTTCAATTTTCACAAGATTTTCCGAAGACTTATATTTACTTCAATTTTAACCAGATTTTCAAAGATTTATATTCACTTCAAATTTTATACGATTTTCTTAAGACTTATATTCACTTCAAATTTCATCATATTATGGAAGACTTATATTGACTTCAAATTTCATCAGATTATATTAATATTTATGTTCACTTTAATTTTCACCAGATTTTCTAAAGACTTATAATCACCTCAATTTTCACCAGATTTTCTGAAGACTTATATTCACCTTATATTTCGACAGATTTTCTAAAGACTTATTTTCACTTAAATTTTCATCAAATATTTTAAGATTTATATTTACTTCAAATTTTGTCAAATTTTTTTAAGATTTATATTCACTTAAATTTTCACCAGATTTTCTGAAGACTTCTATTCACTTCAAATTTCATCATATTTTCTAAAGACTTCTATTATCTTCCAATTTCATCAGATTTTCTGAGGACATTCACTTCAATTTGCAACAGATTTTCATAAGAGTTATATTAACTTCAAATTTCATTAGATTTTGGTAAGATTTATGTTCACTTCAATTATCACCAAATTTTATAAAGACTTATATTCACTTCAATTTTCATCTGATTTTCTGAAGACTTATATTTACTTTTAATTTCATCAGATATTTGGAAGACTTGTATTCACTTCAAATTTCATCAGATTATCTTTAGATTTATGTTCACTTCAACTTTCGCCAGACTTTCTAAAGTCTTATATTCAATTCTATTTTCACTTGATTTTCTGAAGACTTATATTCACTTCAAATTTCATCAGATTTTCTAAAGACTTATATTCACTTCAAATTTCATCAGATTATCTTAAGATTTATGATCACTTCAATTTTCACAATATTTTCTGAAGACTTATAATTACTTCAATTTTCATCAGATTTTCAGAAGACTTATATTCACTTTAAATTTCATCAGATTTTCTGATGACTTATATTCACTTCAAATTTCATCTGATTTTCTGAAGACTCATAAACACTTCAAATTTCATCAGATTATCTTAAGATTTATGTTCACTTCAAGTTTTCTCAGATTTTCAGAAGACTTATTTTCACTTCAATTTTCACCATATTTTTTGAAGACTGATATTCTTTTCAAATTTCAGCAGATTTTCTAAAGAGTTATATTCACTTCAATTTTCATTAAAGTTTTTAAGATTTATATTTACTTCAAATTTCGTCAACTTTTTAAAAGATTTATATTCACTTCAAATTTCATCAAATTATCTAAAGATTTATGTTCACTTCAATTTTCACCAGATATTCTGAAGACTTATCTTCACTTCAAATTTACACAGATTTTCTGAACACATATGTTCACTTCGAATTTCATCAGATTTTCTGAAGACTTATGTTCACTTCAATTTTAACTAGATTTTCTGAAAACTTATATTCACTTCAAACTTCATCAGATTTTCTTAAGATTTTTATTCACTTCAAATTTCATCATATTTTCTAAAGACATATGTTCACTTTAAGTTTCATCATATTTTCTTAAGATTTAAATTAACTACAAATTTATCCATATTTTCTTAACACTTGTGTTCACTTCAAATTTCATCATATTTTCGTAAGATTTATATTCACTTCAATTTTCATCAGATTTTCTTAATACTTATATTCACTTCGAATTTCATCTGATTTTCTAAAAATTTATATTCACTTCAAATTTCATCTGATTTTCTGAACATTTATGTTCACTTTAAATTTAACCAGATTTTTTGAAGACTTATATTCACTTCAAATTTCATCATATTTTCTTAAGATTTATGTTCACTTCAATTTTCACCATATTTTCTGAAGACTTATATTTACTTCCAATTTCATCAGATTTTCTTATGATTTAAGTTCACTTAAAAGTTCATCATATTTTCTTAAGATTTATATTCACTTCAAATTTTACTGTATTTTCTAAAGACATATGTTCACTTCAAATTTAATCATATTTTTGTTAGATTTATATTCATTTCAAATTTCATTAGATTTTCTGAAGACTTATGTTCACTTCAAATTTCTTCATCTTTTCTTAAGAGTTATGTTCACTTCATAATTCATCATATTTTCTTAAGAATTGTGTTCACTTCTAATTTCATCAGATTTTCTGAAGACTTATGTTCGCTTCAAATTTCATCATGTATTCTTTGGATTTATATTCACTTCAAAGTTCATCATATTTTCTAAAGATTTATGTTCACCTCAAATTTCATCATATTTTCGTAAGATTTATATTCTTTTAAAATTTCATCATATTTTCTTAAGACTTATGTTCACTTCAAATTTCACCAGATTTTCTTAAGACTTATATTAAGTTCAATTTTCACCTGATTTTCTGAAGACTTATATTCACTTCAAATTTCATCGGATTTTCTGAAGACTTATATTCACTTCAAATTTCATCAGATTATCTTAAGATTTATGTTCACTTCAATTTTCACAAGATTTTTTTAAGACTTATATTTACTTCAATTTTCCCCAGATTTTTCAGAAGACTTATATTCACTTCAAATTTCATCAGATTTTCTGATTACTTATATTCACTTCAAATTTCATCTGATTTTCTAAAGACTTATATACACTTCAAATTTCATCAGATTATCTTAAGATTTATGTTCGCTTCAATGTTTCTTAGATTTTCGGAAGACTTATTTTCACTTCAATTTTCACCAAATTTTTTGAAGACTGATATTCTTTTACAATTTCAGCAGATTTTCTAATGAGTTATATTCACTTCAATTTTCATTAAAGTTTTTAAGATTTATATTTACTTCAAATTTCGTCAACTTTTTTTAAGATTTATATTCACTTCAAATTTCATCAGATTATCTAAAGATTTATGTTCATTTCAATTTTCACCAGATATTCTGAAGACTTATCTTCACTTCAAATTTCATCAGATTTTCTGAACACTTATGTTCACTTCGAATTTCATCAGATTTTCTGAAGACTTATGTTCACTTCAATTTTTACTAGATTTTCTGAAAACTTATATTCACTTCAAACTTCATCATATTTTCTTAAGATTTTTATTCACTTCAAATTTCATCATATTTTCTAAAGACATATGTTCACTTTAAATTTCATCATATTTTCTTAAAATTTAAATTAACTACAAATTTATCCATATTTTCTTAAGACTTATGTTCACTTCAAATTTCATCATATTTTCGTAAGATTTATATTCACTTCCAATTTCATCAGATTTTCTTAAGACTTATATTCACCTCAAATTTCATCTGATTTTCTAAAGATTTATATTCATTTCAAATTTCGTCTGATTTTCTAAATACATATGTTCACTTTAAGTTTAACCAGATTTTTTGAACACTTATATTCACTTCAAATGTCATCATATTTTCTTAAGATTTATGTTCACTTCAATTTTCACTATATTATCTGAAGGCTTATATTTACTTCAAATTTCATCAGATTTTCTTAAGATTTATATTCACTTCAAATTTCATCATATTTTCTAATGATTTATGTTCACTTAAAATGTCATCATATTTTCTTAAGATTTACATTCACTTCAAATTTTACTAGATTTTCTAAAGACATATGTTCACTTCAAATTTAATCATATTTGTGTAAGACATATGTTCACTTCAAATTTCATCAGATTTTCTGGAGACTTATGTTCACTTCAAATTTCTTCATCTTTTCTTAAGACTAATGTTCGCTTCATAATTCATCATATTTTCTTAAGAATTGTGTTCACTTCAAATTTCATCAAATTTTCTGAAGACTTATGTTCGCTTCAAATTTCATCATGTATTCTTTGGATTTATATTCACTTCAAAGTTCATCATATTTTCTAAAGATTTATGTTCACCTCAAATTTCATCATATTTTCATAAGATTTATATTCTTTTCAAATTTCATCAGATTTTCTTAAGACTTATGTTCACTTCAAATTTCACCAGATTTTCTTAAGATCTATCTTCACTTGAAATTTCATCATATTTACTTAAGATTTATATTCACTTCAAATTTCACAAGATATTCTTAAGACTTAAGTTCACTTCAAATTTCATAATATTTTTGTATGATTTATATTCATGTCAAATTTCATCATATTTTCTGAAGACTTATGTTCACTTCAAATAAAATTATCTTTTCCTAAGATATATGTTCACTTCAAATTTCATCATATTTTCTTAAGATTTATGTTCACTTCAATTTTCACTAGATTTTCTTAAGACTTATATTCACTTCAAATTTCATCATATTTTCTTAAGATTTATATTCTCTTCAAATTTCATTATATTTTCTTAAGATTATGATCACTTAAAATTTCATCAGGTTTTCTAAATATTTATATTCACTTCAAATTTCATCAGATTTTCTTAAGATTTATATTCACTTCAAATTTCATCAGATTTTGTTAAGACATGTGATCACTTTAAATTTCATCATATTTTCGTAAGATTTATATTAACTTCAAATTGCACCATATTTTCTTTAGACTTATGTTCACGTCAAATTCCATCATATTTTCGTAAGATTTATATTCACTTCAAATTTAATCAGATTTTCTTAAGACTTATCTTCACTTCAAATTTCATGATGTTTTCTTCAGATTTATATTCACATCAAATTTCATTTGATTTTCTAAAGATTTATATTCACTTCAAATTTCATCATATTTTCTTAAGACATATGTTCACTTTAAATTTAAGCAGATTTTCTGAAGACTTATATTCACTTCAAATTTCATCAGATTTTCTTAAGATTTATATTCACGTCAAATTTCATCGGATTTTCTAAAGACATATGTCTACTTCAAATTTCATTATATTTTCTTATGATTTATATTCATTTCAAATTTCACCAGATTTTCTTAGGACTTATGTTCACCTCAAATTTCATCATATTTTCATAAGATTTATATTCGTTTCAACTTTCATCTGATTTTCTAAAGAGTTATATTCACTTCAATTTTCATGAAAGTTTTAAAGATTTATATTTACTTCAAATTTCGTCAACTTTTTTTAAGATTTATATTCACTTCAAATTTCATCAGATTATCTAAAGATTTATGTTCACATCAATTTTCACCATATTTTCTGAAGAGTTATCTTCACTTCAAATTTCCTGAGATTTTCTGAAGACTTATATTCATTTCAAATTTCATCAGATTTTCTGAAGACTTATGTTCACTTAAATTTTCACTAGATTTACAGAAAACTTATATTCACTTCAAATTTCATCAGAATTTCTTAAGATTTATATTCACTTCAAGTTTCATCATATTTTCTTATGATTTATGTTCACTTAAAATGTCATCATATTTTCTTAAGATTTATATTCACTTCAAAGTTTACTAGATTTTCTAAAGACATATGTTTACTTCAAATTTAATCATATTTTTGTAAGACATATGTTCACTTCAAATTTCATCAGATTTTCTGGAGACTTATGTTCACTTCAAATTTCTTCATCTTTTCTTAAGAGTTATGTTCGCTTTATAATTCATCATATTTTCTTAAGAATTGTGTTCACTTCAAATTTCATCAAATTTTCTGAAGACTTATGTTCGCTTCAAATTTCATCATGTACTCTTTGGATTTATATTCACTTCAAAGTTCATCATATTTTCTAAAGATTTATGTTCACCTCAGATTTCATCATATTTTTGTAAGATTTATATTCTTTTCAAATTTCATCAGATTTTCTTAAGACTTATGTTCACTTCAAATTTCACCAGATTTTCTTAAGATCTATGTTCACTTGATATTTCATCGTATTTACTTAAGATTTATATTCACTTCAAATTTCACAAGATATTCTTAAGACTTAAGTTCACTTCAAATTTCATAATATTTTTGTATGATTTATATTCATGTCAAATTTCATCATATTTTCTGAAGACTTATGTTCACTTCAAATAAAATTATCTTTTCCTAAGATTTATGTTCACTTCAAATTTCATCATATTTTCTTAAGATTTATGTTCACTTCAATTTTCGCTAGATTTTCTTAAGACTTATATTCACTTCAAATTTCACCAGATTTTCTTAGGACATAAGTTCACTTCAAATTTCATCATATTTTCATAAGATTTATTTCGTTTCGACTTTCATTAAATTTTCTAAAGAGTTATATTCACTTCAATTTTCATGAAAGTTTTAAAGATTTATATTTACTTCAAATTTCGTCAACTTTTTTTAAGATTTATATTCACTTCAAAGTTCATCAAATTATCTAAAGATTTATGTTCACATCAATTTTCACCATATTTTCTGAAGAGTTATCTTCACTTCAAATTTCCTCAGATTTTCTGAAGACTTATATTCACTTCAAATTTCATCAGATTATCTGAAGACTTTTGTTCACTTAAATTTTCACTAGATTTACTGAAAACTTATATTCACTTCAAATTTCATCAGATTTTCTTAATATTTTTATTCACTTCAAATTTCATTATATTTTCTTAAGATTTATATTAACTTCAAACTTATCCATCTTTCTTAAGACTTATGTTCACTTAAAATTTCATCATATTTTTGTAAGATTTATATTCACTTCAAATTTCATCAAATCTTCTTAATACTTATATTCACTTCAAATTTCATCTGATTTTCTAAAGATTTATATTCACTTCAAATTTCATCAGATTTTCTAAAGACATATGTTCACTTTAAATTTAACCAGATTTTCTGAAGACTTATATTTACTTCAAATTTCATCATATTTTCGTATGATTTATGTTCACTTCAATTTTCACCATATTTTCTGAAGACTTATATTTACTTCAAATTTCATCAGATTTTCTGATGATTTATATTCACTTCAAATTTCAACATATTTTCTTATGATTTATGTTCACTTCAAATTTCATCATATTTTCTAAAGATTTATATTCACTTCAAATTTTACCAGATTTTCTAAAGACATATGTTCACTTCAAATTTAATCATATTTTTGTAAGAGTTATATTCATTTCAAATTTCATCGGATTTTCTGAAGACTTATGTTCACTTCAAATTTCTTCATTTATTCTTAAGTGTTATGTTCACTTCATAATTCATCATATTTTCTTAAGAATTGTGTTCACTTCAAATTTTATCAGATTTTCTGAAGACTTATGTTCGCTTCAAATTTCATCATGTATTCTTTGGATTTATATTCACTTCAAAGTTCATCATATTTTCTAAAGATTTATGTTCACCTCAAAATTCATCATATTTTCGTAAGTTTTGTATTCTTTTCAAATTTCATCAGATTTTCTGAAGACTTATATTCAATTCAAATTTCATCATCTTTTCTTAAGATCGATGTTCACTTAAAATTTCATCATATTTACTTAAGATTTATATTCAATTCAAATTTCACAAGATTTTCTTAAGACTTATGTTCACTTCAAATTTCATCATATTTTCGTATGATTTATATTCATTTCAAATTTCATCAAATTTTCTGAAGACTTGTGTTCACTTTAAATTAAATTATCTTTTCCTAAGATTTATGTTCACCTCAAATTTCATCATATTATCTTAAGATTTATGTTCACTTCAATTTTCACTAGATTTTCTGAAGACTTATATTCACTTCAAATTTCATCATATTTTCTTAAGATTTATATTCTCTTCAAATTTCATTATATTATCTTAAGATTATGTTCACTTCAGTGTTCAGCATATTTTTTGAAGACTTATATTCACTTAAAATTTCATCAGGTTTGCTTAAGATTTATATTCAATTCAAATTTCATCATATTTTCTTAAGATTTATGTTCACTTCAAATTTCATCATATTTTCCTAAGATTTATATTCACTTCAAATTTCATCGTATTTTCTTAAATTTAATGCTCACTTTAATTATCACTAGATTTTCTAAAAACTTATAATTATTTCAAATTTCATCAGATATTCTTAAGATTTATATTCACTTCAAATTTCATTAGATTTTCTTAAGACATATGTTCACTTTAAATTTCATCATATTTTCTTAAGATTTATATTCACTTCAGATTTCACCATATTTTCTTAAGACTTATGTTCACATCAAATTTCATCATATTTTCGTAAGATTTATATTCACTTCAAATTTGATCAGATTTTCTTAAGATTTATCTCCACTTCAAATTTCATGATGTTTTCTTTAGATTTATATTCACTTCAAATTTCATCTAATTTTCGAAATATTTATATTCACTTCAAATTTCATCATATTTTCTGAAGACATATGTTCATTTTAAATTTAACCAGATTTTTGGAATACTTATATTCACTTCAAATTTCTTCAGATTTTCTTAATATTTATAATCACTTCAAATATCATCGGATTTTCTAAAGACATATGTCCACTTCAAATTTCGTCATATTTTCTTAAGATTTATATTCATTTCAAATTTCATCACATTTTCTTAGGACTTATGTTCACTTCAAAGTTCATCATATTTTCATAAGATTTATATTCGTTTTAAATTTCATCAGATTTTCTGAAGAGTTATGTTCACTTCAAATTTAACCATATTTTCTGAAAACTTATATTCACTTCAAATTTCATCATATTTTCTTAAGATTTATGTTCACTTTAAATTTCATCATATTTTCTTAAGATTTATATTCACTTCAAATTTCATCATATTTTCTCAAGATTTATGTTCACTTCAAATTTCATCATATTTTCCTAAGATTTATATTCACTTTAAATTTCACCAGATTTTTTAAAGCCTTATGTTCACTTCAATTTTTTTCATATTTTTTTAAGATTTATGTTCACTTCAATTTTCACCATATTTTCTAAAGACTTATATTCAATTTAAATTTCATCAGATTTTCTTAAGATTTATATTCACTTCCATTTTCACCATATTTTCTGTAGACTTATATATTTACTCCGAATTTCTTCATATTTTCTAAAAACATATAAAACAAACAGAACTTTGGGATCGTAACTCTTTTTTTCGAATTATCTGTATATCTTGAGCACTTCTATTAGTAGAATTTCAACACGGGTTTTAGAAAAATAGACTATTATGGACTATAACTACTTTTGCCAGTGTATTACTTTATCTTTGAAAAATGGGACGTTCGTCAGCTTTTGCTCGCGCGGAAGCATTTGTGGGTGATCGTTACTTTCGCATAACTATTATAAATGGATCATTTTCTCAGTTTCGTCTGATCACTTTCGTGACTTCGAACTTAACCATTTAAAAACTGCTTTCCAGTGTTTACACTTATCCTTTCAAATTAAGGTAAGCACCTGAAAACACTCGCACTTTCATGGCGAGTTTTGAATCCAAAAATCAGTATTTAAAATAAAAAGGACAAAAATCTCATAATTGACTTATGCTAATTCACAAGGATAATCAATAAATAGTGTTCATGACCCTTAGTCCCTAAAGAACTACTCACCCATGGTGAAAAGTAGCATAGACAAAGTAAAATTCATGGCAACGGTAAATAATAATAAAGAAATTAAAATAAGAACGATAATTAAAAACAAAAACTCAATTGATAAATAAAATAGATTTCATCTAGTGCTCCAATGGAGACTTGAGTTACAGAGCCTGAAAAGAAAAGTAGAATAAAAACTGGATCATTTGTCCTTACAACTTATGATATTTTATATCATATTCAAAACATGAAATAAATCTTTTTGATCAATAACCATTAAATTAGGAAATATCTCAAATTAGTGCCCATTAAAAATAGAATCAGCCTGAATTTGAATGTGCAAAAATCCCAAAACATTGATTAATTGAACCAAAAAAGGAAACCAAAATAGTGAAAGCACACTTGTTTGTTATAGGAGTGTGCGAAGGAAGGGATTGAGATGCCATGTTGTTACGGCCCGTAATGGCTATTACGGGTGGCCGTAATAGCCCCCTGGTTTTTGTATGGGAGATTTTTGACTTTTTCCATGTTTCATCCGATTTGATCCTTCTTTCTTCAAAAATTATTATTAAGGCCTGAAAACAACATAAACAGAATACCAAAGCATAAAGAATAGCAAAATGAAGTAACATGGATAAAAACAATGAAATAACAAAGTGAAAAAAATTAATAAAAGCGATGCATATATCACATATTAATAGTTCGTTGTGAAAACCTTATACAAGTGGTTACCTTTTGAGGAGCCTATCTATTACCCTTATCAAGTGGAAGATTTGAATAAGAATAAATTGAGACCCATTCATCGTAAGGAAATTTATTGTTACCCTTTTCAAGTGGAAGACTTGAATAAGAAGAAATTGAGACTTGTTCTTCGTGGGGAAGTTTATTGTTACCCTTATCAAGTGGAAGACTTAATTAAAGAAGAAACTGATACTTGTTCGTCGTGGGGAAGTTTATTGTTACCCTTTTTAAGTGGAAGACTTGATTAAAGAAAAAACTAAGCCTCGTTCATCGTGGGGAAGTTTTTTGTTACCCTTTTAAGTAAAAGACTTGATTAAAGAAGAAATTGAGACTCGTTCGTCGTGGGGAGGTTTATTGTTACCCTTTTCAAGTAGAAGACTAGATTAAAAAAGAATTTGATTCCACTGTCATCCATGAACCAAGTGTTATAATTGAGATGATGTTATCATGTTTTCTTATTCTCTTCTTTGGGCTTTTCCCCAATAGAGTTGAATTCTCCCTTCTCTCATTGAGTTGAATTAATCTTCTCCCCCAGTAAGCGTGTTTTCCATGGGATTGTTATTTCTTATCCCCAACGAGGTTTTTATTATACCTCTAAGTTTTCCTTTTTATTCCTTGTCTGCATATAGGTATGTTTTCTGTTATAGCATCTTAAGGCCAAAAATTGTGCATTTGCTATTTAAGTATCTCCCATCGCGTCGAGACGAAGACTACGATCTTCACATCTCCAAATAGAAGAAACTTAAATAGGGACATCTGTTTTACCCTAATTTTTTACCTAAGATACCACCCCATATGCATTTTTGCATCTCTAACAAAATACAAAATACAAAAATAGTTGTTTGTTTTCTCCTTCTGTCAAGCTGATTTTCAATCAAGAAAATTTCATCAATACAAGTCTTGACCAAATTATGGTTTTTATTGAAGAAATTGGATTATTGACTTTTAGCTTAGTGCATGACCTAATGGCTTGAATCATGATTCGTAGAATTTAAAAGCAACATCTTGACCTAATTATGTAACACCCCAATTCTACCCAAAGTTTAATATGCAAAAATCAGAGTAATTTTAAATTTTCATAAATTAAATACTGAGGCGTTACACCATCAAAACAACTCACTTTAAAACAGTTACTTTAAAGTATAAATTTCGGATACATAGCATCGCAGGAAAACATAAATTGATTCATAGAAATCAACACATCTCCTTTATTAAACTTCCTCATCAAAATCATGTTTTTATAATTTATGATTCTTATTTACAAATGGAAAGCAACAAAAGAAAAACAACAATGACAACATAAATATTCCCCCCGAGTGCTACGTATCAGAGCGACACCGACACGACTAACAGCAGCTATAAACTCCATCTTCATGACCTGCACGTTACCAATATATAGGTAACGGCGAAACAAGTAAAGGGTGAGATATTCCAAAACATATAATTAAAGGCATGATAAAATATATATATATATAGTCTCGGAAATAATTGTAATTCCAACACATAATCAAAACTCACTTACTTTACTCGTCATCCTAATGTGTATAATCTACACCTTATCACCATAACCTCATCGGCATAAAACGTCGCAACAACACATAACCCTCCGTCACCACGAAATCGTCACAAACTAATACATCACTAATTAACACGGTAGTCTTAAACAACAACATCAACCAACAACATTAAATAATGCTAGTAATATAAGTAATATAACAAATCATCACAAATTGGCTAAAGCTCATCTTCGCTTTTGGCATAAAGCCCATCTTCGCTTTTGGCATAAAGCCCATCATCACAACATCATCACAAAATATATCATCGCAATTCAATATCATCCATCAATCAACAAAACCCAACGCCAAACAACTCAAACATAAACATAACCGACTCCATGAGACACGACTATGTTATGCATGTGGTACCCATCGCTTTGTCCGTAATTAGGGACACTTGGCATAAAGCCGATCTTCGCTCGGCATAAAAGCCATCATCGCTTGGCATAAAAGCCTCTTAGCTTGGCATAAAAGCCCTCTTCGCTTATGCAATGTATGTAACTTGACAATAAAACAACACAACACAAAAACAACATCATCGCTCATCCAAATTGGCATAAAGCCCACATCGCCATAATTTATCCAAAACAAGATAAATATATCATCGCATCATAATTGCATTATGCAAACATCACTAATAAATTCATCAAAAGTCATGCATTCACAAATCGGAAGCATTTATTAACAACCTCAATTTAATCATCACATTGCATATCAACATGTATTCTTTAATAAATACACCGTCGCAAAACATACGTTTATTAACACCGCATCGTTATCAATTAATTCACTAAATTCCGAAAACGGAAAAATAGTCAAAACGTCAATAATCGTCGCGAAATTAATTCCTAATAACCAGTATTAATCATAATCGTCGACGTCGAAATTGGATTATCCATACGTACCTTAAATCTACTAAAACACCGTCCGATTCAATTTTACCGTAAATTGGTCTATTTCGGGTCGTCTCGTAAAAACTCACAATTTCAGAAAAGTAACTTCACCACTACGTTCTACACGTCAAACTTAGCTAGCACGTCAATTTTCATTGAATTCGGAGCAACTTGCTCCGTCGCCGAATTTACCGAAATCAGAAAATCAGAACATCATCGGGTTCTAAATTTAATCGGCTCTCTCATGTCCTATTTATATTTTATTGATACAAACCATTGCTATGTGGAAAATGAAGAAAACAAAGAAACAGAACTTATTTCTTAAGTAAATTATGCAGGTGGTTTTGTTGACAGCAAAACAGAAAGGGACAACATACAGCAAGCAAGCCCAAAACGTAATTTTTCATTGCAGCCCCCCCTTCTATTGGAGACGCACGCCCTAAGGGCAGCAAGGAGATGGAGGCGGTTGCCTCAATGTGGGAGAAGGCCGCATCCCCATCGTCCCACTTTCCATCCAAAATTTTCACTCCCTGCATTATGTTCATTCCCTGCGTTTTCCACTGTAACACAATGGTTTTTCAACTTTTGCTGTTTTGTTTTATTTTCTATTTCCATTTCATCTTATATTTTCATTTCTATTTTATATTTTCATTTCTATTTTATATTTTCATTTCTATTTTCATATTTTCATATTTTCATTCTACCTTACTAATAATAATTAATAATAATATTACTCATAATCTCTAACCAATTTTAACTCCTCTAACATTTCAACAATCAACCAACAAAATCATAAAACTCTACTATCAATTTTTCCTCAATTCAAACTAAACCCACCAAACATCTCTTATCACTAACTCACCATCTCTTATCATCAACACACATATATACCTCAAATACAACATCAAAACATACTTCTACCATCAATTGAGAATTTCAACAACAACAACAACACAACACCAAAACAATGGCAAACTATAACCCCATGGATCAAAATACTAATTTTTCCTAAATCTAAAACATATCTATCAAACCCTAACTATATGGAAAGGAAAATCAAACCCCTTACCTCTAGCTTGGTTGATTGCAAGATGCTCCATCAAAGCCCCAACCTCAAACTCTTGCTCATGATCTTCCCCATCTTCTCCTCCTTGCTCTTCTTCTCAAAACCCTTTTCTTTTCTCTCAAACTCTAAAGTTTCTATTCTTGGCTTTGTTTTACAAATGGGAAGAAATGAGGAAAATGTCTTATATAACTTATTTTCCTTACTAGCATCCAAGTTCTCACGTTTGGTTTTGGTATAAATGAATGGAAGGAAAATAAGGAGAAAATGATTCTTATAATGGTATTTCTCTTACTAGTAAACCAAGGGTGAAAAACCCAATTCTAACAAAATGCTTCCCACACCCCTTTCTAATTATATCATTAATATAATTAATTCAATCAATTAAAATAATTCTGGCGAATTAAAATATCGGATCCGAATAATATTTTACCGGACCAAACGAAACGTCGCCAAATAATTTAATAGATATATTAATTAATATAATTATTTTCGTCGCCAAGACAATCGTCAAACGGTAATTCAGAATATTAATATAATATTAAATAAAAATGGGCGTTACAAATTATATGGCTCAAGACATTTTCAAAAAAATAATTGATTGATAGTAGAAAATTGGATTAACTGATGAAAAGTCAACTGTCACACAAAAGTCATACTTGAACTTTTTGGTCAACATTGAACTTCAAAGATCAAGAATCATCAAAATATTCAAAATTATCAACATTGATCATCAAGAATCAAGATAATCAAGAAAAGTCAACAAAGGTCAAAGATTGAAAATTTCTAAACACTTAGAAAAATTCAAGTGTTCTGTACTTAAAAATCCCTAACTTCATAGAAAAGTTTCACCAAGATCAAAGTTTATTCAAGGAAAACTTTCAACATAAAATTTTTATATAATTGAAAGTTCTACAATTTTTTCAATGGGGTTGATCTCTACAAAAATATTTAAACCAAGAGATATAAACATGTGAACTTCTGCCAACACTTAGAAAAAATATCAAATTGTTTTGACCTAAGAAAGTGGCCAACTTTGTGGCCAATTTTCATTAAGATCAAATTTTGTTCAAGAAAAGTGGTCAGCATGAAAGTTGTAGATGAGGTTTCAAGCTTTCCAAAATTTCCAAGAGCATGAATTTATCATACATGAGCTGGAAGTTTCGAAGAGATGAAGTTAGCATTTCATACTTGAATTACAAGACATTTTGTGAAGACCTAAAGATCAAATCTCCAAGCCATGCAATACAATCTTGATTTTCAAGCCTCTAAACCACTAAATATATCAAAAATCAGAAGAGTACTCAAGCTTTTAAGCCTTTGTCCAAGTGATACAATCTTTTATACAATTAACTTGCCATTTAAGGAAGAAGGGCGTCATTGCCATTCTTAAAAAGTAAGCTTCTGTAAAAAACTTTCCTTGAGCCCATACCTTTGTTTCTCTCTGATCACACTCCACCCTAAAACAAGGAAATCAACATCTCTGCACCAACAACTCTTTGTATTATGCCTTGGAACCATGGAAGTTTCATAAAACTTGATCTTTGAATTTGAACCAAAACTATAACTTGATAACTTGAGAAGTTTTCCATCTCAATACCTCTGAGTTTTCTCTATAAATAACGAGCTCGTTTGCACTTCAAGCACACCAATTCACAACTCCAAAAAACCCTCAAACTCTCTCAAATTCATAAATGATTCAAAAACTCTGTTAAAGATCCAAAAAACCATTGCTTTGAATTTCTCAAACCTTGCAAGTTTTGTGAAAGTTGGCCACCCAAACACTTCATAAAACATCATATATAATTCATCCAATCCCTTGTTACATTTCTGAAACATCATCATCACCATTGTCCAACTCAAAAAAAATGTGACTTGCACATTGACTTTGTCAGAGAGTTCCAACTACTCTCAAAGCAAAGCAAGCATTGGAATAGTTTCATGGAGGTCTAAGGAAGCTCAAACCATCATCACATTGCTTCTGGAAGTGTTAGAAGAGGTATTGGACTTTCTCCAATTGATAAGAAAACTTGAACTATGAAATCTTCATACATGCACCATTTGTGTTTAGTTTCTGAATGAAAAATGTAGATATCAATGTCCTGAAGCTAACCATTTAAATAGTTTTCATTGATTTTGTTTGTGTGATGAGAATTGATGCTCTAAATATATAGGGCACCAACTGTTTTTTGATTCAATTCGTATTATTCTTTGAGTGTTAGTTAAAATAAATGGCTTGGTTGAATTTCTGATTAAATTTCAAGCAACTTTGGTTTTTACATTTTTGAAAATGGTTGAGAAATGAAGGAGTTAGAATTTTAAAAATTGAGGTTTGATGTTGTTGTTGTTACAGTCGGGGGAGAAGAAGGGTGGTGCAAATTTTAAATTAATAATGAGTTTATAATATACTATTCATTAATATTTGTGTTATGAACGGATGAAACAATTACCCCAGTGACAATAGAGAGAGCGTTAAGGTCTTTGCAAGCATAAGAGCGGGGGTTTGATACATAGTGAACCCCCATTTTGTAATTTTCTCTTTTTTTCAGTTTTGTGGTTTTCTGGATTTGATTGTGAATATATTTAACTAAACTCACCCTTTGTACAAGGCATTGCACGTTGACTGATGGTTAGGATTTTTTCCTATCACCTTGAGGGCGCTGGTTCAACCCTTGCTAGGCCATTTCCTTAGTTTTTAATACTAGTTTCTTTTGTTTTTTTATCAAACTTCACCAATTTTTTCACCTATCAAAACAACTCTTTTTGGGCTTATTTTTTGCACACTACTTATTTATCTACCCTATTTTATAAATATAAGAAAAATCCTAAAAATAATATTTATTTCACCCTTTTTATTTAATTCAAAACTAGTCTTTTTAGTAGTTTTTAAAAGACTTTTTCTTTGGTTGTTACTTTTTCACTTAAAAACCTTTTTAAATAATCATACCATATCTCTTTCAAAATGTTCTTGATGACATAACTGATATGAACAGATGATCAGAATCGAAGACGTCCGGAACGGTTGATGATCCTTCGAGCAAGTTGATGTTGAGGAGGGGATGGTGTACCTGTAAGGCACTCTGATGCTAAAGTAAGCATATGTTCAAGGAAGAGGGTAGAAAAATATTAGGGTTGTGAGTGTAAGAAAGTGATACCTTTCCCTCAAAGTTATGAGGGTTTATATAGGGGACATTGGAGGATTCTCATTGGTTGCTGTATTTAGGCCGAGATACGCGGATCCGTAAATATAGTCGTCGAGCTGACTAGGTCAAGATCGAACAGATACTCCCGTAACTAGCCGTTATGTCGAGAATGGATGACATAACGGGCACAGTTTACGACACAACAAGTTGTGGATTAGCTCGACCTATGTCGAGCAGAATATGTGCGATGTGGGCAGCTAGGAGCCCTGAATACGTCATTGCGGCCTGACAGGTCGTTGTAATTAAGGGAGGAACAACCTGCCCGCAAGCTTTCAGGCATTCCATAACAATAGCTCTCCAAGTCTTCGCATCTGCTCGTGGACGCGATGGCTTGATCCCAAGGGAAAATTCAAAATCATTTTATTTGAGGATACGATGGGTTGTCGAGGAAGCGAGAAGTTAGAGAATTCGTAGGGTTTTGCCTACGTGGCCTCGAGCCGCGTGATATGATTGTTGGCAGACCTAGGAACTAGGGAGTAATGATGATTCTCCTAGGTCCCTAGATAGGTGCAGACCCACGCGTGTAGAGGGGGTTATAAAAGCCAGAGGATCCTCTCATTTATAACTTTTCATTTTTTCGTTTCGCTTGATTATTTCCATTTGATCTCGCTCGAATTTATCACCTATCAATACGAGGAGTTACTTTACGGTGGTCGACGACACCTTCGCCTTCCAAATTCGTGATCCACTCATTTCTTCAGTTTATTCCATCTACAAATGGTACGTTTTTTACTTTTTATGGGAATTTGTCTGTTTAAACTTGAGATTTAACTTGCATGTAGATATGTATGTGGTTAGGGTTTATATTTTTAGAGCTTTCATTTTAGCGGTGAGTGGCTTCTACGTCGTTCTCTGGCATTTAGTGACGCCAGAGTTTTCCGTGCGCGCCGTTCTCTAAACTGAGGGATCCTGCTTTGAATGATAGTCTGTCTTTTAGAGAGGCCTGTTGACCGAGGAAGTGGATCCTCGTTTGTCCGAGCCCTTTCACATGATTAGTGGTGGAAGGGTGGATTTGACGTTGATGTCAAGCTCACCGACTTCCTCTGCTATTCAAGTATTATAACGGGTAGTAGATAAATTAATTATGAAAGTTTGAAGGATTACGGGCGAGAGCACTACGACTTTACAACTGACGAGGAAGGTACTTCGGGAGAAATCCTAAGGGAGGATTCAACTTCCACCGAGGGACCTCGGTCAGTAGAGGATCTGTCTGTAACAGTAGCTCATGTCAAGAACCAAGATCCAACTACCTGGGTGGCTCCAGATGTTCGCTTGAGGGGGTCATATTTTACCACTCGTCAGGATGAGGTGTTCAATAGGGTGTCCTGTTATGGACCTGAGGGTGACGATGTGAACGAGGAGGGGAGACGAGAGGATTGGGCAGTGTATATCCCTGCGGCAGTGCATCCAATTTGTTCGATATATGAGGTTGGCCGTATTCTAGTGTTTGACATATGGTTTAGGGTGTTGGGATTTTGCCTTCCATTTACTGATCTGCAAGTGGCGATTTTCGACCACCTTCGCCTGGCTCCATCTCAGCTTCACCCGAATGCAATCGCTTTCATCCGGGCGTTCGAGATAGTGTGTGAGTACTTAGAGATAGGCGCTACTCTCCCCCTATTTTTCCATATATTATGTCTTCATAGGGGTTCAGATAAGATGGGTGGGGTAGTTTGGTGGAGCTGGGTGTCGTTTCGACAATAGAATGGAGAGCTCTTCAAACCCTATCAAGAGTCTGTCCGATTTTTCAAGGATAAATTCAAGTTTGTCTGATTGATTTCGTAACGGGCTCTCTCTAATGTGCTTTTGAGCGTTCCTTCTATTTAGGAGGATGTTTCTCTAAAACTGAAGGAGCGAGGAAAGAAGGTGTATCGGCTCGTGTCCAAGTTTAACTTTCACTGGAACGAAGAGAATTTCGAGCGAAATACTGATCAATATGTGTGGGCCATAGAGGGATTGGATGTCGAGGATTTGGCCATTCTTGGCGTGCTGTTGTCTTATGTCGAGGGTCTTGTCCCGGTTCAGCGCATGGGGAGACGGGGAAAACCACTCGTGGAAGAAGACGGGGGCCATGTTTTCGAGCCCCCGCTTAACAACGTGAGGGATCTCCTTCTTAGTGGGCATCCTAAGGCTTACTTGGGTAGATTTAACCTTCTTGCATCTCTTTCTTTCTTGTTATTGCTGAATATATCCAATTTTGTCTGATTCTAATGTGAGTTCCTTTTGTTGCATCTAAGATGAATCCCGCTATGGAACACATTGCTCGAAACTCATGGGAGCAGACGAAAAGGGGGAAGGGGTCATCGAATGAGTCGGGGCCCAGTTCTAAGGCAGGTCCCGGGAAGGCGTCTGTAAGCCAGGCGGTCGGGGATCTATCCCCTCAACATACCCCCTCGAAGAACAAGAGGGTTCGAGTTGACGGCAGTATGGTGGATCTAACTGGGGAAAGAGGTAAGGGGAAGTTTGATCTCCCGCCCTGCTGGCTCGACCGCACCTATTTCGACAATACGAGCGTGAATCTGCCGCGGGAGGGGTCTTTTTTGTTGGAGGAAATGAACCGACCATCTAAGAAAGTAACTCTTTCTAAGGATGCGGGCGCGTGGGTGCGTATTTTCGAGATGGCGGTGGCCTAGTATGAGTTGGGTCAATCTCCCGAGGTTGAGCTTCGAGAGCTTAGGGCCAAACTAAAGGAGACTAAGGAGGCCTCTAA
Organism: Vicia sativa; assembly: GCA_021764765.1. Classification (NCBI taxonomy): domain Eukaryota; kingdom Viridiplantae; phylum Streptophyta; class Magnoliopsida; order Fabales; family Fabaceae; genus Vicia; species Vicia sativa. The sequence continues at coordinate 7,705,553 of CM038796.1, forward strand.
GGGTCGAGAAGACAAGTTATCCACTGATCTAAAGCGGGCTGTCGAGGAGCGTGATACGGCTCGGAAGGACAAGCAACAACTGACTGACGAGATCGCGCGTTTGAAGCTTAATTTCGCTCCAATCGAGGGGGAGCCCGAAGATACCGCGAGGTTGAGGACCCTGGTAGATATAATTGGACATATTCAACTGGCTTATGAGGATGCAGTGGTTGCTTCTACGGGGAGCTTTAAGAATGCCTTGGCCCAGGTACGGGTCTTGAATCCGGGCATAGAGTTAGTGACCGAGGTAATGGGAGTCCATTTCTATGTTAAAGATGGTGAGATAAAGAAGCTCGACTTCCTCGACAAAATGGTCGTTGAAGAGACTCCTCCGCAGCCGACCTCTGGGAATGATCCTGACCAGCCCACTGAATGATTTTGACTTATTGTTTTTATTATGTTTGTCTGGTCGAGGCCTATTTATGTAACGAATGTTTTTCGGCCCTTGAGGTCGTTTTGAATCTTTTGTTTTGTTGGGGTGGAGTCCCAATTTTAACTCCAACACAAATTCGGTCTTTATGGTCGTGGATGTAATGCATTTGATACTTTATGTTTCGGGGAAGGAACGCTTATTAGTAATGTATGGTCTTTGATAGTGTGGGGAAACTAGTCAAAGCGGGCCAGTTCGTTGTTGGACTCGGTCCGAAGCTCAAGCTTTGATTGAAGGCTTGAGGTCAGTGGCGTGAATGTCCCATCGCGAGTTGGGTGTTCTGTTGGGCGAGGTACTTAGACAGAGGGGCTCGTTTGAGTCCCCTGCGTCGAGGCAAAGATCTAGCTCGTTAGGTTAATGGAGTGAGTGTCTCTTTATATGCCATGATGTCACGCAACGCTGGTACTGGGGCGAGCGTGTGATGTCGAGCTATAAGCACCTGGGTGGTTCTCTGAGGTGTGTCGATCGTTAGTGTTTTAACTATAGAATTGTTTTAGTTTTTTGCGTTCCATGATCGAGTGAGTTGTTCCCCTTGGAGGTTTTCTAAGTAGTAGGCCCTTGTTCCTGTTTTGGCATAGATACGATAAGGGCCTTCCTAGTTTACTGCGAGCTTTCCTTTGGTGGAGCTCTTAAGGTTCTGTTTGAGGACTAAGCTCCCGACATCGAATTCGCGAGGAATGACTTTGGTGTCGTATCGGAAGGCTATTCTTTGCTTGAGAGATGCTTCTCTAAGGGAAGCCCTCGTTCTTATTTCTTCGACCATGTCGAGCTCATACCTCAAGGATTGGTCGTTCATCTTCGTATCGAGGGGAGATTTGGTTCTTCTCGAAGGTTCAGACATCTCTATCGGGATAACAGCCTTGGTTCCATAGGCGAGACGAAACGGGGTTTCCGCAATGGATGAACGATGAGTGGTTCGGTAGGCCCAGAGTACATTGTGCAGTTCTTAGATCCATTTCTTTTTCGATTCGTCTAAACTTTGTTTGAAACCGTGCAGTACGACTCTGGTGGCGGATTCGTCCTGTTCGTTAGTTTGTCTGTGTTCGACCGAAGCGAAGTGTTGTACGGTTCCCAGATGGGCGACGAAGTCTTGAAAAAATTTGTCGGTGAACTATGTCCCGTGGTCGCTGACTATAGCTTGTGGAATGCCGAACCGGGCTAATATGTTCCTCTTGTAGAAATGCATGACGTTTTGGGCAGTGATTTTGGCCAGTGCTTCGGCCTCTATCCATTTGGTAAAGTATTCGACACCCACTATTAAATATTTGTTTTGATATGCTCCCAAGACGAACGGTCCGAGGATATCGAGCCCCCACCATGAGAAAGGCCATGGAGAAGAGAGGGTTTTGAGTTCGCTCGTGGGAGCCAGGTGCATATGTCTGTGTCGTTGACATTTGTCACATTTCTTTACGTGTTCCTTGGCATAGATCTGCATGGTCTTCCAATAGTAACCAGCTCGAAAAGCTTTTCGGGCGAGTGATTTTCCCCTAGGTGTTAGGAGCTAATGCCTTCGTGTATTTCCTTCAATATGTGTGGCACTCTGGTTTCTTCGACGCATTTGAGGAGGGGGTGGAGAATCCCCTTCTGTAGAGTTTGTCTTCAAGGATGACGTATGAACAAGCTCTTCACCTGAACGCTTGCTTCCTTGGGATCATCGGGAAGGGTCCCATCGGTTAGATATTTGTAAACGGGTGTCATTCAGGAAGTGCCCTCTTTGATGACGAGTATGTCATGGCCGAGTCAATTTTTCTATATGCTCGGTCGAGGGAATATTTCCTGGATTACTGATTTGTTCCCTCCTTTAGTCCTCGTGCTAGCGAGCTTGGGTGGGACATCTGCTCGAGCATTGTGTTCTTGAGGTATATGATGTATCTCAACTGAAGTGAACTTTTTCAAGTGGTTTTGGACGAGGGTCCAATACTCGGCCAGTTGGTCATTTTTGAACTGATATTCTCCTCGAACTTGAGAGGCTACGAGTTGCGAATCTATAAGGATTTTGATTTCTTTTCCTCCCATATCCTCGGCAAGGAGGAGACCGACGAGGAAAGCTTCATACTCGGCTTGATTGTTGGAAGTAGGGAATGATAGGGTGAGGGATACTTCGATGACGATCCATTCTCCGTTTTCCAGAATTATGCCTGCTTCGCTTCCAGATGAGCTAGAGGCACCGTCGATAAATATAGTCCATTTGTTGGTTCCTTCTTGGGATGTCGGGAAAGTCATTTCTTCCACGAAGTCCATCGGGACTTGTGCTTTGAGGGCTTTCCTATTTTCGTACCTGATGTCAAATTCGGATAATTCCAACGACCATTTGAGCATTCTACCGGCCATGTTTGGTCGACCTAATAATTGTTTGATGCGCTGGTCCGTTCGAACTATGATAGTGTGTGCCAAGAAATACTGACAAAGCCGTCTCGCGGTGTTGACTAGCGCGAGGGAAATTTTCTCGATTTTTTGGTATCTTAATTCGGGCCCTTGTAAGGCCTTGCTCGTGAAATAGATAGTTTTATGTCCTTCCCGTGTTTCTCGGATGAGTGTGGCGCTAACGGACTCGGTAATCACGGCCAGATACAGATATGGTATATCCTCTTTATCAGGTCGAGATAACACAAGCGGTTGGGATAAGGTTTGCTTGAGATGAATTAAGGCATGCTCGCATTCCTCGGTCTAGTCGAACGCAACCTCCTTTCTTAGTAGTTTGAAGAATGAAAGTGTGTGTTGGGCCGATCTTGCGACGAATCGAGATAACGAGGTCAGCATCCCATTGAGGACTTGAATGGATTTTTTGGACTTTGGAGTGGGCAATTCTGAGAATGCCCGACATTTGTTAGGATTAGCCTTTATCCCACGTTCGTTGATATAGAATCTAAAGAACTTACCGGCCCGGACTCCGAAGGTGCACCTTTTGGGGTTGAACCTCAGTTTGACTCTTCTGGCTTGATCGAAGACCTTCCTGAGGTGCAGGTCATGATCGACCTCCTCTTGGGACTTCACGATCATGTCGTCCATGTACACCTCGAGCATGTCGCCGAATTCTCCTTTCAAGACTTTATTTATCACTCGTTGTATGTTGCGCCGACGTTTTTCAAACTGAAGGGCATCACGTTGTAGTGATAGTTTCTCGATTCGGTCATGAAGGTCGTATAAATTTTTTCTGTTTTAGCCATTGGAATTTGGTTATAGCCCGAATAGGCGTCCATGAACGAAAGCAATTTAAAACCTGCAGAATTATCAATGAGTTTATCGATGTTGGACAGGGGGTAGGCGTCTTTTGGACATACCTTATTAAGATCAGAGTAACCAATGCACATGCGCCATTTTCCATTATTCTTTTTCACAAGTACAGGGTTGGATAGCCACGTAGTATATTGGGCTTCCGATACAAAATTGGCCTCTAGAAGGTCCCTAACAACTTGTTAGGCAGCCTCAGTTTTTTCTGGGGACTGCTTTTGCATGCGTTGTGTTACGGTCTTAAGGGCAGGATCAATAGTAAGGTGGTGACGTGTGACCTCGGGGTCGAGACCGGGCATTTCGGTTGCACTCCATGTGAATAGGTCGGCGTTATCCTTCAAGCATGCTTTGAGTTAGTCTCGAGCCAGCTCCGAGAGATCTGTTCTGATCTTGACTCCTTTGTTGGGGTTGTACCCGAGTGGAACGAGCTCGAAATCCCCGTCTAGGATTGGACGTAGGTGTTTCTCTGAGGGTCCTCCTGAGCTACTGGAAGTGGGCAAATCTTCTTCAACCATATGGGATTTTCCCTTCATCCTCTTCTCGGCCAAGTCCTCTGGCTCCAGACGACTGTCGAGGTCGATGGCATCGACTCGAGGGAAGGGTCCAGGCATATGGGAGCTTTCTAGAAGGTCGACTATGCCTTTGGTCTGGGGTTAGAGGTTGATGGAGTTTAGGCTCTTTGGTGACACCTCGAAACATATTCGGGCTACTTGGATGTCTCCGTGCAACGTTGCCACCTTCCCGCTTGCTGTATAATATTCCATCTTCAAGTGTACCATGGATGGTACAGCAATCAGCTCGGCGAGTGTGGGTCAGTCGAAGATACATTGGTACGGAGATGGGAAGTCGACGACCAAAAACCGTGTTTTGATTTATCTACCGGTCTCTCCGGTTCCAAAAGTTACAATCAGCTCGACATATCCCCACGACATCGTTGTGGAGCCGTTGAATCCCTGCAAATCTGAGTCGAGGTAGGGAGTCAGGTGTGTCTCGTTGATTTCTAATGTCCTGAAGAGTTGAGTGTACATGATATTAATCGAGCTTCCATGGTCGACTCATATGCGCCTAACGTCAAAGTTAGTCATATTCGAGAATGCACGAGTAGAGGGATGTTTGCGTTAAGGGAGCCCCCATGTAGCTCATCATTTTAGAAGGCCAGTGGATGAGACTTGCCTTGGATCTTGTCAAGGGTGGCGCCTAGATCCGAACTTGTCCTGATGAGGTCGTCGAATCTTCTTTTCATTGATCTGATGGAGTTCTTGGTGAACCCTCCACCGGAAATGACCATGGTCGTTGGGAAAGATTCCCAAGGTTTGTGGGCGACGAAGTATGCCGGGGTGGAATCTAGGTCGGGGAAGAAGAAGTATTTCGGCCAGGATATGCTCATTGCCACGTGCATAGAAGACTCTTTCGCAGTCTTTTCTTCCTCGACCTTAATAGACGAGGGGGTTTCTTCTTTTGCATACTCCTTTTTCTTGTACTGTTTGAGATGCTCGTCTCTGATTAGGATCTCAATCGCCTCCTTTAGGTGGATGCATTCGTCCGTCACGTGTCCGTGACTCCAGTGAAATCTGCAATATTTTCTTTTGTCTGTCCCTAGTTTAGCCGGGGTCTGCCGAGGAAAGCATACACCGCCTTGTTTGAACTCCGAGTTCACACAGTCGATTAGGATATGCTCCCGAGAAGTGGTGAGGGGTGTAGTCACTAAATCCACCCACCAGCCCTTTGTGGTCTCTAGAATTGCGGGTTTTGTATTCCCTCCATCTTTATCCCCCCCCCCCGACGGGATATCGAGGGGTCTTCATTCTTAGATCTCTTGATGTTCTCCCAGTGCCGGATTTTACGAGCAGAGTTTGCGGCTTCCTTTTCCTCGTATTGGATGTACACCTGGGATTTCAGGAGGAAAGCATCCAAAGTAGAGGGAGTTTTGATTCCTACAGCCTTCGTGAAGTCGCTACTAGGGCGAAGTCCTCTTTCGAGGAGATATTTTTTCATATCGTCAAGACCTGGATGACTTCTTGGTTGAACCTCTCGATATATTCTCGGAGAGATTCTTCTTTGCTCTAAATGATGGCCTCCAAGGATGCCTATGACTTTGGATGGCGTCGGGAGGCAGTGAAGTGTCTAGAGAATAGTCTCCCCAGATGCTTCTAGGATGTGACCGATCCGTCAAGCAGGCTTTTATACCAAGCCATGGCCCCTTTCCTCAAGGTCGTAGGAAATAGGCGACATTTGATGGCCCCACGAACCCCCAGATAATCGAGCAAAGAATCGATGTTCTCGATATGTTTGTTAGGGTCGGTGGTACCGTCGTATTGACCAAGCCTGGGAGGTTTCTCTAGATCGGATGGAATAGGGATGTCCATGATAGCTCAACAGAAAGGACAGTGGTGCTCGTCTTTGTCGCTCTGGTCGTGAGAGAAGGAGATGGAACGATTATTTCTTTTGTGACGGGGGGAGAGTTCTCTCTCCTCCTTTGATTTGGGCGACGGAGATCGATCGCGGGAGCGATACGACTCGTTTTTTGTCTTCTTGTGCGAGGGAGATCCCCGATTTTTCTGACGTGGGGTATGTCTCCTCTTTTTTAGAAAAGATCGGTCGGGATGGTCCTCCTTCCCAGCAGGTCTTCTTGGTGAGGGACTTCGGGGAACGGCCGCTTTAAGTTTCTGAGGTGGAGACGATGGCCGGTTCTTTTCCAGAGCTTCGATGCGCTAGCCCTACTAGAGAAGGAGGTTGTCGGTCTGATTAAGGGCGGATAGAATAGCGGCTAATGTTGGGTCCGAGTTGATCGACGGTGGTGCCGAGGGTTAAGGAATGACAAGGTCGTCAGCTTGATCCTTGTGTTTTTAGTTATCCAAGAGGGAATCTTGGTCGCTAGCATCTTCAGAATCTAGGGATGTGGTCCTGCTATTCCTATGATAGATGGTGTCCTCTAGAAGAGGAGGTGAACTGGTCTTGTCTGTCTTTCGGACAGGTGAGAGAACGGTCTTGCAGAAAAGGAGTTGATCGTTGTTATCAGCCATCTCGTTAGGAGTTTCGATAGTATCTTTGATCTTCGGATTACGGGATGACGAATGAAGACGGGGAAGATAATTCCCACAACCGGCGCCACTGATCTGAACAGATGATTAGAATCGGAGACGGCTAGAACGGTTGATGATCCTTCGAGCAAGTTGATGTTGAGGAGGGGGTGGTGAACCTGCAAAGCACTCTGATGCTAAAGTAAGCAAATGTTCAAGGAAGAGGGTAGAAAAATATTATGGTTTTGAGTGTAAGAAAGTGATACCTTGCCCTCAATGATATGAGCGTTTATATAGGGGGCATAGGAGGATTCTCATTGGTTGTTGTATTTGTGTAATACGGTGAACTGACTTTGTAGTTTTTTTGTATCGCAAATGTGCGGATAGCAAGAGTCGCCACCGACTTTTCTTTTATCCAATTAAGGGAAGGTGAAAAGAATAGGAAAATACCTTCGTTAGATTCTGAGTAAGGGAGAAGGTTATGAAAAGGGAAGGTATTAGCACCCTTTTCCATCCGTAGTTATCTACGGGCTCTTAGTTGCTTTCTAGATCACTTTGAAAATGTGCTTTCTGTGTGTTTGATAAAAAAATATTTTGAAAAAGGCATTTCACTTTGACTTTGTAATGATTCGTGTAGGAATGTATACAAAGTGTTCGGAAATGTTTCGTTTTGAAAAGAGTTTGAACTTTGACAAAAGTGTGTGGTGTGAAAAATATTTTGATAGAGCAAGCAACTAAAAGTCTTATTACCTACTCAGAATTGGTCGTTTTCATGTTATTTTACTTTCCTTTAGAATAGTGCTATCCATACCATTAGTTGGTAGGTAACCCTATTCGTTGGATGTAAGCGGGACATTCGAAGGGACATCGTATGGTCATAGAAGGCAACTTGTAGGAAGTATCCTAGCACATTCGAGGGGACTATCATCATTTTTCGTAGGCGACAATCGAGGGTCAAGATCATGTATTCGGAGGCGACATCGTGGGTCTATGATCTTTGTATCGAAGGGACTATGATGATTTGTTTTGAAGGCAACGGTGCTAGAATACCTCTACGCTCGAGGGACTTGACCATTTGAATTGTAGCAACGAGAGAATTACCCTAAGGGGTGCATGTGTGAAGAGAGTGTGTCAAATTCAGATATGTTATCTTGAAATTATGAGTGATCTATGTCCAATTTTATCTTGCCATACACGCCTAATTACTAGCAGTTTATAGGGTGCGGAAATTAAAATGCGGGAATGTAAACTGCGGAAAGATAAATCCTACGCTATTACATGGCTTCGGGGCAGATACATAATTGGAAAATGCGGAAAATAAAAGCCTAATTAAACTATTACATCCCATAAACAGTTACATAATTGGAAAAAAGAAAACGGTAAAAAGAAATCGTCCGAAACGGGATAACTTGTGAAAAGATGAGAAATCGGAAAATACGAGAAAATCGAATAAGAGGAAAATGTTAGTAAAAATACAAATTTTAAAATGAGAAAAATATTACATGCTGGAAATAACATTAATATGCTAAAATATTTTTTTGGGATTTTTCGGAGATAATTTAATGATTTAAATGCAATTAAAAGTGTTTTAAATGATAAATTAAGAATAAAATTAAATATGCATCCAAAATAATATTTTTTAATTTTATAAATTAAATAAACATTTTCTGAAAATAATGCAAAAAGAAAAAATATTTTTGGTATTTTAAAATGCATGATAAAAAATTATTGAAATAAAAATAAAATGCATGAAAATATTAAACAAAAGAAAAATATGGAAAATAAGAAAATAGTTTGAAGTTTGTAAAAGAAAAGCAAAATCGGTCCCAGGATGGCTCGAACTCGTGACCATGAGGGGAATCTCCAAACAGTGAGCGCTCTAACCACCAGGCCATCTTGCATTTGATGTCATGGATTGGAAACATGTGATCATGAGCGTACACGCGTCGTTGCTTGGTGAAGTCAAGGCACAGTCAGCTGGTGGACCCCGGGTGGCATGAATGGACGAATCGGAGCACACAGACACACGACGCACGGTCCTCGCCTTGGTCAACGACGCCGGAGCCCTAGCTCCGGTCGTCTTCTCCGGCAAGCATTAACCTGAAAAACCTAAAAAATGCATGGTTTAAAGCAAAATAAGTGCCCAGATCAACTAATTCGACCCCTCTGATCACGATGGTGAGGTCCTTTTGTTCTGAAACGTCCTGGATTTTGAGTTTCGAATCCTACAGTTCTTGGAACCCTAATAATGGCAGTTGGTGATTTCTACGTGAAACCTCACATGTAACACATCTATCATGATCTAATGAGTACCCTGGGTGCACACAATCAATCAAAAACAATTAGTAATGCATGAAACATGAAAATCGAAAATAAGAAAGTTCCAAACCGGTGAGAGCTAGATGGCTTGATCTGGGACGATTTGGCTTCGAGCAAGAGGTGGTTTCGATTGCTGGGAGGTCAGGGAAGATGTTTGAATGCTCAAAACTTCTTGAAATTGGCTGGAACTCAAAATCCGATTTTTGACAAATCTTGAGAAATTTTGGCAAAGTGTGGGCTGTGTATGGAGCTAGGGTTTCGTGTCTCTTGCTTGTCAACTTGCTGGCTATTTATAGAGTGTATTATGAGAGGAAAAAGAAGGAAAAAAGATTTGGTTTTGAATGTGCATTGAATAATTTTCATATAAAATCAAATTTTGGAGAAAATTTGATTTTCTCTTAAATGAATGATCATGCACGAAATTGGCAAGTGTCTTGGGCTTCCTTGGACCTCAAGTTTGATCAAAATCCAATCATCTTGAAAAAAATCTTATTTTCATATTTTATATAATTTAATTTTGAATTAAATGGTTTAAAATTCAAAAATAAATTAATAAAATAGAAAATTGCCATGGCCAAGCATTTATAGGTCACAAATAATGTCATGAGTAAGCTTGGATCAAAAGATTATAGGCCCATTTGGAGAATTTTGCATTTTGACCAAAATGTCCTTTTGTGCAATTGTCCAAAATTGCCCAACTTCTGAATAGTGTATCTTGCTCATTTTTCCATATTTTTTAGAGTTCTTGGACTTTTTGGAAATCTCTAAGAGTCCTCTAACCAACCTCTTTGGTTTCATCTCAATTGGAGTTACCATGCTCAATATATCTTCAAAACAAAATGTTGACTTTTTGTTGACTTTGAAAAGGACCTGTAATGTTTTGATCCATACCTTCCAAATGAAGCATTTTTTGAACATTCTTGTGAGACATGAAATTGTAGAGAATTGAATTTCCTTCAAAACAAGAGATGGTGGAAAAATTTCTGAGAAAGTATGAAGAAGTTATGCTCAGTCAAAGTTTGGTTGACTTTTCACTGAGAAACCCTAATTTAGAAAGTTTGACTTTTGAGCAAATCTTGAGTTTTCTTGATGAATCATGATCAACCCTTGATCAAATGATGAATGTAACTTCAAAATGAGGATGTTGACCAAAAATTATGAAGTTTGACTGTATGTTGACCACAGTTGACTTTTTGTCCAATACAACTGCTTTTCAACCATTTGAGCAATTGTCTGAGGAAACTTGACTTGTGAGGCTTGAAACTTGACATGGAGAGTCTTTGAAACATATGAGGAGGCATGAAGACCATTGGAGATGTTGGAAGTCCAACTTGATCTGAGAAATACCAAACCCTAGTTTGGGTTGATTGTCTAGGAGAGAGTTTGTCTGATCAACTCTTGAGGAATCCTTGAGCATGGATGTATGGAAGTAGGAGGGCAAATTTTGGGGTATGACAATTTGGGCCAAGATACACGGATCCACAAATATAGTCGTCGAGCTGACTAGGTCAAGATCGAACAGATATGCCCATAACTAGTCGTTATGTCGAGCATGGATGACATGACGGGCACAGTTTATGACATAACAAACCGTGGATTAGCTCGACCTATGTCGAGCAGAATATGTGCGATGCGGGCAGCTGGGAACCCTGAATATGTCGTTGCGGCCTGACAGGTCGTTGTAATTAAGGGAGGAACAACCTGTCTGAAAGCTTTCGGGCAGTCCAGAACAATAACCCTTCTGTATATTCACACCTTGACAAAAAACTTAATTTTTATTAGGCTTAGGACTTGAATTTTATTGTTAATCCATAACTTGTTCAAAACCCTAATCCATGACCTAAAAAACTTCACCTACTCTCTTGATGGTTTACCCATGTGTCTTGAGTTTACTAGTCCTTGAGGATTTATTTCCTTCATAAACTCTAATTATTCAAAAGTGATATCATGCTTGTTTGTTTATTTTAATACTTATTTGTTCATTTTATCTTTTCTCACAACTTTTACTTGTTAAGTGTGTTGACTTTCTCCGTCATGTTTAATACTTGTGATGTATGTATTTTCTATTATGTTAGAAATTAAATATTTTTTATACTTGTGCCCCAATTCCAAGGAAAAAGGATAATATTGTTTCCTTTATAGTCATATGCATGTGTATTCCCCTTGTATAAACCCCTTGTGAATAATCACCCTATGTATCCTCAAATACTCTAAAACCTTTAGTACTTAAACCCTAAAAATCATTTTCAAACTTTCACCACTTTCATATAAAACCTTGACTTTGTGTCATTGCATTTTCAAACTTCCTTTTTAATCAAATGCTTCAATATACTTAAGTATATCAAAACACTTTCAAAAGACTAAAAGTGACTTAACCTCACCCAAATCTTTTTGCAACTTGGCTTTTCAATTTAAAACATTTCTCAAAGATTGGATATAAATCCTCTTTATAATTGAGACATGATCCTCCTATCTCCATAGTAATTTTTGAAGTAAATGTGATTCTTTCCACATGAGGACGTTAGTTGGCAATTTGTTGATCTTTATCCAAGTTAGTAGCCCTTCCTTCATAATGATGCAAGATTCATATTCTCATACGTGTGGTGGTATTAGTTGAGTTGTCTCTCTTAAATATGATTAAATATATTTTTCTCCTAAAAACAACCAAAATAAACCCTTTTGTTATTTTTAACACGAACTACGAGGTCTTAATCCTTAATTGGTATGTAGGTATAAGACTTTATCTTTCCAAAAAAAATATTTAAAAAAATATATTTTCCTCCCATCTCCATAATCCTTTAGCAAGTAAATAATTTCTAACAAAAACAAATAATATGAAAGGTTCATGTATAGTACTACAGATACATAGAGTGCTACTACCTTCCTTTTGTATAAACTGACCCCCGTACCTTGGATCTCTTCCTTATGCTTTGCTTTTAGTCTTTACTTCTTGTATTGCATGTTAAAAAATAGGGTTTTGACCTTTTCCCCTTTTATTGAAAACAATAAAGTTCGATGGTGACTTCTTAAGTCATTGTGAGTCAAGTTCCTCAAATAGCTTGGTCTCCTCGTTTTTTCACCGCGACACATTCTTTCTCATGTATCTACTGTACCTTTTCACGAATAATTTCATTTATTCATTTCCATTCGACTTTTCATTGTTACAATCATCAATGTAACTTTGCTAGTTTGTTGAGAACTTAGAACTAGAATTCTTTAGAGCAATGGGCTTATTTTCAACCTCCTTATCTTTGCCCTTTTATTTCTTTAGCTTCTTCTCATACTTATTCTCAAGTTTTTCTAAGCAAGTGAATTTTTTATCATGTTCTTCAAGCTTACCGAACATTGTAGTGAGGTCAAGTGTTGTAATATCGTTGGCTTCCTTGATCACTATAACCTTTGGTTGCCAGTTCCTATTAAGACATCTTAATTTTGTTAGTAGCAATTTCATCAGGAATCGGTTTCCCAAGTGTATTCAAACAATATGAGATGAGAGAATCTTTTTTGTGTTTCCGCAATGGTTTCACCGTGCTTCATGCAAAAGAGTTCAAACTCTTGATTTAGTTTATTTACTCTAGCTTGTTTGACTTCATTGGTTCCCTCATGGACAACATGTAATGCGTCCCACATAACTTTAGCGGTTTCACAATGGGAGACCAGCTAAAACTCTCCAAGGGAGGACATGAGAATGTTTCGTTCCTTCTAATCATAACTCCACTTTTCCTTATCATCCTTACTCCATTGTGCTTCTAGTCTGGGTACGGTGACACCATCAACGTCCTCGATAATTTCGTTTGGACCATTTAGGATGACATGTCATACGCCCTTATTAAAAGAATTGATATAAATGTGCATACAAGTCTTCTAATAACCATAGTTTTCACTAGTAAAAATGGACACTCTATCATACGCCGCTTTAGGTTCATTTGCCAGTTTTTTAATAAGTGTATTTGAAGTACACATAATGAATCGGGCTCTTGATGTCACTTGTTAGACGACATAAACTTATCTAGAGGAGGGTGAATAGATCCCCAATTAAAAATTGAGTTTAAAAACTATTGTCAAAACATATAAAAATAATGGTTAGCGGAAGGTGTGTCCTAGATCACAAGTCGTCCAAAAAAGAATCGATTATTGGAGCTCGGATATGTGTTCAATCAATTCTAATTAAGTAATTATTATAATCGAGTAAAACAACAAATTCTCAATCAATGGTTTGATTACAACAATCAAATAACTTATTTCCAATTAAACTGATGGTAAAGCTTATTAACTGATGGTAAAGCTTATTAAGACCATTTATTGAACACTTAGTGTGCACTTTGATTTTCCAAAATTTCCTTTGAACTTTATTTGTATTAAAACCTCTTACAATCAAATAGATTGTAATATTATCAACAAAGTGATTTAAACAATCAAAGGATATTTTTATTCTAATCAATTTGCATAGTCAAACGTTTAATAAATTGCTAAAGAAAATATAAAAGAGATGGAGAGAGGGAGAGACATAAGAATTTTTCAAATAAGTTCACGGTCGTCCTCGTTATGGCTACGTATCCTCTCAATTTTGTTTTGAAATTGAGATAAATTTCTTACTAGTGTAAAAGATTTGTTTGCAAGAGAAATTTTGCAATCTAATCCTACAAACCATATGGTTGATGATGATCCAACAAAATTCTCTTCGCTTGATATGAGTTAGATCAAGCCCCCAGCAAAACAATTTGATCCACCGTCTCACTCTACTAATTTGCAAGAACCCTCGTTCTTCAAAGAGTTCACTCGGTTGAATCCAGAATTACGAATTGTTGTAACCAAAGATTACCTAACGATTCAGAATCTTGCACTACTGGGCTTGCAAGAACTACCCATTATTTAAGGTGTTCACTCGCTCGAATCCAATATTTGCATAATTTTGTCAAAAACCCGCAAATATCCACTTGATCTTTAGGTAAAAATTCTCACGATTTTTTCGATGAAACCCCATTGGTTCACAACTGAATCTTAGGTTACAACCAATCTAGATTGAATGTTATCAACCGAGTCTAGATGGCACTCAAACTATGAATGATTATGTGTACTTAAATTGTGTGTATAAATAGGGTCAATGTTGAAGATGAAGAGCAATAAAGTAAGTGTTTATAGTTTTATCGAGTTGAAAGGGATGCATTTATGAAGTATATATAGGTGTGAGACTTGGAGGCAAAAAGAAAAACTTAAAAGCATGAAAAATAACTAATTTTTAAAATTTGTTTCAGTATGTGTTGACACATGTAAGTCATGTGTCGGCCCACATAATGACACAGGTCGACACATATAAGCAAATGAGTCGACACATGCAAACAAAGACTTTTTGGCTTTAAAACAATAGTATGTATGCTGACACAAAACATCTATGTGTCGACACATAGAGTGACTTATGCAGCATGTTTGATATAAAAGGAAGGATGAACCGTCATTGACAAGCAGAGGCTACATGCTTTAAAATAGCAGTACATTTGTCGACAAGAAACACAGATGTGTCGGCACATGCAATGAAATTTTGTGCAAAACATGATTTTTCATGCATGTTACCAAATGACTATCATTTCAAACTTGTTTTGGATGTTTTCTAAGATGCCTAATGCAAGGGTACACACAAATACTCGGAGATACCATTCAATATACAAAAAAGTTAAATCACTCCTAATTTTGACCTCATGCAAAACATTTAAAAGACAAATGCATTTACAGTAAATCCTTGGCCAAATACATTGTTAGATGATTCAAAGCTCTCTGATTTGATGACTTCTGATGGGAATCAGTGGAATAACAACACACACTTATTGGAGTAGAAGTGGTAAAAATTCTTAAAACTTATTTGAAGTTGTTCATGTTGAGAAAATAGCGTGGAGTTTTTCTTAAGGTCTGTGAGAGAGCTGGAAGCTCTTATGGAAATTAAGAACTCTTGAGGGTAAATAAATTTCTCTGGTGCTTATGTAGAAATTGTCTGCCTGCAAAAAGTGGTTGATATAGATATATAAAGGAGTTCAATTACATTACTATTTTGAAGCTTATGGGGAAGGTTTAAAAGATGATAAGCATTTTATCTTCTACTATTCTATTATCCTAAAAGTATTGAGTGTTGGGAGCTAGTTGGTTTATGGACAATTTCAACAGGTGGCGCCTGGTAATATCCCTTTCACATCGATAATTTTAAAAATTATGATTTTTTTCATATTTATGCAACTTGTTTTATAAACCGGAGAATTTTTTCTGTTACCCCACAATCACAATGTTATCCCACAGTAACCTGACACCCCCTAAATATGATATTTTTATCAAAAATATCTTCAAGAAAATACTAAATATTTAGTGATTTCATATACTTATCAGAAATTTCCTAGAGAATATCAGAAATTCTGTAAAATTTACTATTTTTACCGTGTCAGAAGTTTCGTACCGAAAATTCCAAAAATTCGGTATCGAAAAAATACCGGATATTTAAAATTTCCGGTATGGTTTCAGTACAAAAAATAACCAAGAATTTTAAATTTCTGATATTTTTTAAATACCGAAAATTTCAAATTTCCAATAATATTAAAACTTAATTTTTATTATTTTTTAAACATATGACTTTATACTTGAATAAAATCAAAATAAACTGGAAATATAAAATTTCCGTATTATTTTTATACCGAAAATTTGGGATATTTCCCGTACGGATAAAAAATTTCCTAAAATATACCGGATTTTTAAAATTTCTAATAAATTGCACCGAAAATTTGAATATATCCGGTAAATAGATACCAGAAATTTTGTAAAATACAAAAAAATTCTGGTATGCGCTAAAAAAATACCAGAAATTAGGTATGAGATACTAGAAATTTGATTTTTTATAAATTTGGTAACAGTAAAAAAAAATTTTTAAAAAAGTTAAAATTGAGTAAATTACTTTAGGGGTATTTTTTGAATATCAAAAAATAGAGGGTGCCAGGTATAATAATGGGGTGGGAAGTAAAATTCTCCAGAAAGAGAGAAGACGAAAAAGACCCATGTTATATAGTACATTAGTAATTGTTATCTGGAGTACTATTTTTACTATTTAGGAACAGAATGTAACACCTTGGGTAAAGAAACCACTTGTCATGTGATATAGAGCCTTACAATAGGGCATGAAAGCAATGCTGACAGTGGAAACCAAGCAACAGCCACATCTCAATTATTTTAGGAAATGTGACATCACAAAAAGATCATTGAATAAACAGTTCAATCACTTTAGATCCATCTCTCTAGCCAAATCAGTCACAGTATTCTCTTCATCTTTCACACTATCTTCATCAGTTGGCTGAGAACAAATATCTAAAGCCTGCAAGAACAAAATTCAACAAGTAGAGTTTTATAGTAACCACGGTATTTAATATAAAAAAAATGCAGTGATACTTATATCTTCATACATTTAATGTTTATGCATCTGTACTTAATGTTAAGAAATTCACCTTCACGCTTGATTCAACTACTGCAGTATCGGAGGCCCTCAACTGCTCTCTAGTTCTTTTCAGGTCCTCCTGGCATGGTAAGCCAGCATTACGGATTGTATAATTTTCCATATCATGAATTTATTTGTAAATTAATACAATAACTTTCAACAGAGGCATGGAGTATATTAGCAGCCTGAGGATTGCACAAAATAATGCAATTCATAGAGGAATTACTCATCAGTTGCATCCAGAGCCTCTATAATTGTGTCCCTGGATTCTAATGCTGAAACACTCCTCAAATAATACAAAGTATACACGGAAATCTAAGCCCTTAGTTGAGATTTCCATCCATCTTCGTAACCATTCCTTGATAGGCAGCAACCCACTAAATACAATTTTATCAATGTAATTGAATTATATCACTAACTCTACATGTGAAACTTATAATGTCAACCAATGATCAAAGATTTATATATTAGAACAATTCCGGGACAAACTAAAAAGTGACAAATGTATTAATTCCATGGATGTTGGAACACCCGGTCCCAATAGGGTTATCATCACAACTGCTCTCCTAGTCTCTACAGTTATCATCACAACTGCTCTCCTAGTCTCTACAGTTATCAGGTGTAAGTTTATGTTACCTTATTTGAGCATGTCCCATTTTTCCACTCCCAAACCCAAACTCTATCTCAACCCCTTTACGACTTCCGCCTTTCCCCCAGAGTCCCTTCCTACTCCGTGTTCAATATAATTCCATTTCCTTTCATCTTTTGCAAGTCTATCATCATTGAGTGTTTTGCCAACATTGGAGCCTACTTACTCCTCCAGCCGATGAGGTTATTTTAGACTTTTCTCCACTTGTGTTGTTCTAACTAACCTTATTATTCATAAAGGTATTATTTGCTCACTATGTTACTTCAACTTCGAGTCATTATCACATTTTCTTTTTTATTAGTTTTAATTGTGTACATGTCCAAAATAATTCAAATAGTTTTAAGAGATCAGAGTACAATTGTTTATGCACGTGCTATTCCTTAACCAACAGTGGTGTTTATCCTACTCCCACTGATAACTAACTGAGGCAGTTACAAATCAATTTAAGCTGATGAGGCAGCTTCTCTAACTAACTCTTGTGTCTTGACAGACACGCTAATGTGTATGTAATATGGCTGTAATATTAAAGTATCTAAGATTGTATCAAATACAATTCTAGATATTGTCTGAAAATGTAGTAAAGGCAGGTTGGTTTATATACTACTCTACTCCTAACAACACGGATCATATGTTCTACAAATATTAGACTCTCAATAAGCAAATAATGACATTTAATCAAATACTTCAAAAAGATAATTGCACATACCATATCACTGAGCTGAGGTTCAACAATTTCTCTTTTTACTTTGCTTGGGAGAATACGGCTGATAAATGAGGTAAAGGACACATTGATCATATGATACTAAATGATAAGTAAATTTAGCATACAGTTATGAAGTAAATTACCGTTCAACATCAATGTCCATGTCAGAATCTGGATCCCAACGCTCATCTATATCATCATGATCTTCAACTTCCTGGAATATTGTGAATAGGAATGAGAGTTCAAACAGGATGAAGAAAGTAAAATTATACTTAGATAAGTTGGGAAATTCTCGGTATAAATACCATTCAATTCTTCTATTTAATTTTGGTTCCTATCATATATTCTAGAATGAAGGTGGGGCCAGAGAGTTAGTGGTGTTTCCAGTAGTGTAGCAGAAAATGATGTAGGAAGGCTGGCCGCACGTATCGAAGAAGAAATCGCGCGTCAAAAAATTTTAATATTTAAACAATTTTGTTTTAATATTTAAGCAATTTCTATTTTATTTGTTTTATTTAATTATATGTTTTGGATTAAAGGCTCATAAGGCCCAGTAGGATTTTATTTATTTTCTGTATTTAAAGACCATGGTGTGACTATAAGGATTATCTTTCATTATATTAGAATCCAAAGTTTTCTTTGTGCTAGTGGACTCCAGAGCTTATCTGAAAGGTTTTACGCCTGCAACCCAGTGTTTTATTCTAGGTTTTGCGCTTGCAAACCTCTTCTCTTTTTTCTATGTTTAGCGCTTGCTAATCCTTAGGGCTTCCGATTGTGTCACAGAAAGTGGGGTATTCTAGGTTTTACGCCTGCAACCCTGTGTTTTATTCTAGGTTTTGCGCTTGCAAACCTCTTCTCTTTTTTCTATGTTTAGCGCTTGCTAATCCTTAGGGCTTCCGATTGTGTCACAGAAAGTGGGGTATTCTATTAAAGAGGGCGATTTAGGAGTTAGTCGCCTCGCATTGGACCTGAGTATAGGACTTGACAGAATTATTCTCTGAAAAATACAGTTGAGTAACTCCTTTTGCATCGGATAATACAGTTAAAGTTAATGCTCTCTTTGGAATCCCTATATATGGTTCGTTTCAGCATAAGTGCATTCTAAAAGAATTTCTTAGGGCTAGTTTGCTTTGCAAAAACATATTTTGTTTCACGTTTAAGTAAAAAAAAGCTATTTGGTCTTCCTTGTCTTCTTGTATTCAAATATTTGAACAAGAATCCGGGAAAACAAAAATTATTTTGAAAATAGAAAACAGAGCAAATAAAAACAGAAAATATTTGCACAAAATAGGCTCTTAATCTTTGCTGCATGGGTGAAATTAAGATAACAACGGGGAAATTTTGGTTAAATAATTTACCTCTCCAAGATCAGAATCAGGAGGCCTTTCCTGAAATTGAACACTGGGAGCATGCTGCAGCTTTGAGAGGTTCTCAAGTAGCTTAGCTCGGATACTATCAAGTAAATGCCGAGTATTTTTGTTTTCCATGTTACTTGGGGCAACATGAAGGGTATAATCTGGACCGAAATATTCATAATACTCATGCTCTGGCATTTTGTCATCAACTTCTACTCCGAGAGCAACTCCTGTCTTCCTTAACAAATAACACAGAAAATTTGACATACTAGGATGAAAGTTTATCCATAAGAATGACTACAATTATATATAAATACTAAACACAACTAACAAACTGAGAAGTGAAAAATAATTACATTACAAGTCTCAATTGATATTTTATATTTCAAGACTAGTAAAAGAAAGCAATAATGCAGCTACTTAGACTTCTTGACCATCGTTACTTCTACTGTTTTACATAGAGTTACTTCATGTTTAGCACGTTTTTTATATATAAAAACATTATATATTTAAATTATTTTGCAAGTCTGATGATATGAATTTTTGGATTAAGTTTAAGATACATTTATAATAAATATTAAACTTTATGTTTGAAACTGATTTTGCTTTATTAAAATCTCAAAACTGAAACTTGTTTTGGGTTTTGAATTTTGTACAATTCAAAACAAAACAAAAAAAAAAAAAAAAACTAGTTTTGGTTTTAAAAATTTCAAAACAGAAAACCAGCCAAATGGGGGTCGTAGAAAATATTGAAATTTCAATATTATAATTCCATTAATGTTTTAGCACCCTGACTCAAGGTCTCTGGTAGCCCTATAGATAGACCATGCTACCTTTTATTAGGGATCTCGTATTAAATAAATGGAAAACAATGTTTTACCTCATAGCACCAGCAGCGAGCAACATTCCGGATGGTGTAGCCACCACCACCTAGTAGCAAGAGGGGAACATTGAACGATCTCATGTATTTGACACACTCTGCATGACCCCTAATTGAAAGATTAAAACATCCCAACCTGTCTCCTGATAAAGAGTCTGCACCACACTGGAGAACTACGGCACCAGGCCTAAAGACTTCCATTACTTTTCCGATTAAAGGTTTAAACAACAAATGATAACTCTCATCATCAATACCATCATCAAGTGGAACATTAAGAGAGTAGTATTTTCCCTTTCCATATCCAATATCACGCAAGTCCCCGGTACCAGGAAAATAATCACCAAATTTATGGAAAGACACGGTCATGACTCTCTCGGTAGTGTAGAAAGCTTCCTCCACACCATCTCCATGGTGGATATCAATGTCCACGTATAGAACACGCTACAACAAATGAAACGATAGCATTTTAAAATATGAACTGAAACAACAGCATGCAAACACAGTTAAGAAGTTCAAAACATTAAAACGACCACCTCCCAAATCAGCATTCTACAGTTTATGCCCTAGTAGAGTTTACTGAATATTCCAGGGACTGTGGCTCATGCTTTTGAACCCAGATTGGCATTATTGGGATTCTACCGTAGATCCAATCATTTGTGCTAATCTAGGTTCAAAAGCATGGCCAGTAGCAAGGTTGTCTAACTTGATGGTCGGCTTGTATTTTCGGACAAGTTTACAAGTCTAGGAGGCAACAATTGATTCTGTTTTGAGCAAAATAATCAAGCTGTAAACCCTAACTAAAATGCCATTGTCGAATTGATAGCACTTATTAGAACTTATGTAACATATCATTGCAGCAGAAATATTATGGCAGACTATACTAGGAGAGAGCAGCTTTATTGCTAAACCAGAGCAAGTAAGAAAGAACGGTAGAAAAACTAAAGAAAAATACCACCACACTAGTGCACAAACAATTTGGAAACAAATGGCTCACAATATTCTGGTCATGCACAATGCGTCAGCAGTTAAAGCACTCTTGTTGGAACCAGCCTAACCCCTAAGTGAGAAAAAGAATATCTTATTTGAACACAAAGAGAAGACATGTAGATTTTGTAGTAAGAAGAGAAGATCAAATGGTGGGTAGTCAAGTCACTGCATGTAGAGGTAGACCTAGAAAAACTATTAAGAAAGTTCTAGAGATTAATGAGTTGAGTAAATATATGATAGAACATTATGGCGCGGTTTGATCCATGTAGCCGAACCCCCACAGTGGGGTAAGGGTTGGTTGTTGTTGTATAGCATGCAATCTATGTTACAATTTCTAATTATTAACTTGTGGACTTAGCAAAAAAACAATCCCAAAGAATATTGAAGTATAGAACATAGAGGAGATTCGAGGAAAACGAAACGAAAAAGAATCCGTGTGTTAGACAAACCTGGTGGATTTTAAGAAGTTCTAAGATTGCAAGGACTATATCATTAACATAGCAAAATCCAGAAGCCTCGCACTTCTTGGCATGATGCAGGCCACCAGCCCAGTTGACAGCAATATCACATTGACCATGGTTCAACTTGACAGCCCCACCAACCGAACCTCCGGCATAAGTTTGACAAAAAGAGTATAGGCCATCAAAGACGGGACAATCTTCACCAACATTAAAACGTTTGAGTTGTCTCATATGATCCTGCTGTGTTTCAGGGGTTATGCTTCGAAGAAATGAAACATAATCATCGGCATGAAAACGGCAAAGGTCCCTGTCTCTAGCAGGAAAAGGCTTGTGGACCTGCATGTGCTGAAGCAATCCATAGTGGGCCAGAAGGGCATGTGTCATGCGGATACGATGAGGCTTCATGGGATGACCCTGGCCATAATAATAATTCCCAACCTCAGGATCATAGAAATAGCATACTCTTCTCTTGACCCCGTCAGGTGCGGCGGACGTAAGAGAATTGCCACTGAGATCCATGTGTGAAGCTACTCTGTAATGTTGGTTCTACTCGTCAATTATCAATCATCCTGAAAGAGTGAAATAGATCAGAAGTATTAATAAAACAAACCTACAAAATCAGACGGAATACAAAGACTACACCAATGTAGTGGCATAACAACAACGACAACAACCACCACCCTACAAATTCACACCCAATACAAACCCTAACAAAAACTACATCATTGTAATGGCATAACAACGATAAAAAACCTACGAATTCATACCGAATACAAACCCTAACAGAGTGTATACAAAAACAAGAGCAAAGATCGATTGGTAAACTAGTGAGCTGTAGAAGTGAGAGAAGATTACTGTTTTCGCGCACAATCAATCTCGAAGCAAACATTGCAGAATGAGAGATGCAGTTCCTTGCTGATTTTGTAATTCTCGTCTCTTCTTCTTTTAACCAAATGGCTTCAAATTTATAATGACCTATTCTCGAGCATTTTACTTGGGGATTTCTTATTTCACTCATGTTCTTCTAACCTAATACGGA
This sequence comes from Vicia sativa, assembly GCA_021764765.1. Lineage (NCBI taxonomy): Eukaryota > Viridiplantae > Streptophyta > Magnoliopsida > Fabales > Fabaceae > Vicia > Vicia sativa. Next base: position 7,728,131 of record CM038796.1, read on the forward strand.
ATTCCTTAAATATCCCTCAAAATTAGAAATATATTTTTGGTGTGCATCAAAATCTACTAAATTATATATTGGAATCGGAATTGCCTTCTCGATTTTGTCCGATCATTTATTTCCAATTGTGTGCTATATAGACACCAGAAAAATAGCATTAAATAACACCAACACCAATATCATAAATTCAAAATATAATTCATATTATAAACATAGTAAATATATTAAGGATATAAACATAAATCAAACATTATAAATCAATGTCCACGTAAACGTTACAACATCATGATAATATCATCCATCGATCTCGAAGTAGTTGCATCTAACTCGATCAAAACTTTCTCCTCAAAACTGATAAAAGTATTCCACATAACTCGTATATCAGCACTGTTCTTCAGCTCATGTTGATGAACACAAGTTTCCCATCGTTGTCAACGAATGGCGAGCGGCACTCGATCTTCATAACTTTGCGGTTATCGCTATAGGGTACAAGGTCCTGCAAAATATTTCACGCACATATTCAATAGGGGTGTAGTGTGTGAACTTAAATTGTCGTGATGGTGTAACGTCGGTAAAGTGGACAATTCCAACATGCCAAATGATGTTCATTCTGTTTTTTGGTGTTTTTGTATGAAACAATAAGCCAAGTGAACTTATTTATAGCAGTTGGAGGCAAACATGGACCATACAAATCCTATCTTGCTACGGAGTGTAAACCAGAATTTCATTTCCGGTTATATTTTAATAGAAACTGGAATTATATTTCTAGTTTGTCCCCTGGGAATGAAAAACCAGAAACAAAAAAGAAACATGAACAGAAGTAGATATAAATGCAAAACACTAATGTATTGAAAGATGGTATTTTTGGTCAAATTACAAAATGGTTATATTCACATAGCATAATACATGAACAAAATGACATATACAATAAAATGATACCTAACTACTTAAATGAGTCGAAAACATTGTCGCTAGTAACAATGACTTTCAGCATATCTTCTTGATCCTTCAACATTGACCTATAAACCTCAAAAGTCCATGCAAAGTTGTCCTCTTTTTCACACTCTAGAAATGCAAAACCAGCAGAATACATCTTCTCAATCGATGTAACACCAACAATGGAAGTTTATACTTGTTGGTCTTATACGTTGAAACAATTATGAGCACGGTAGGAAACGTATTGAACAATTTAGTGGAGTTAGGATGAGTCCAATAAATATCTCTTAATGTTACCACATTGTCACCTCGTCGGTGCCCACAAACATAATTGTTTTCATCTAAAAGTTTCAAGAGGTGTTGCATCTCAGTTCGATCCCCCTAATCGCTAATTTGGATTGATAACACCTATTGTAAACTTGCTTGATATTTGATGTATTACTGGGTCTTTTGCACTTCGAGGTTGTACGTATGTTTTTGTGTGATACCAAGGTCAAAGTTGTTAGACGATGTGATTGATCTAGAAGGGGGTTAAATAGATCGGTTATTTTAAATTTAACGCTTTTGAAAATTTATTGCGAAAGCTCCCTGAATTTTCAATCGTCTAAATGATTCACTATCGAAAAGATCGGATATGCGAACCGTATAGGATAGTATAAGAAAAATGTGTGAATCAATACGGTTAATACTCAAATGGTTGATCGCTTAAACAATCTCAATGAGTAGTCAATACTTCCAATGAGTTTGTTTAAGAATAAAATCAAGCACAATGAATAATTTGTCAGAGAGACAATTTATCAAACACCCTGTGAGCAAAATTCAAAAGGTTAGAATCTACTAAATTGTGATGTCAAATTTTGTCAAGTAACAATCAAAATGATTGTTACCGATGTGAATGTTTGAGGTCGAGACTCCACAGATTCAGTACAAGCACGTTTGATAATTCGAATCGCACAAATTAAAGCAATCAGGTATAGAAAGTAAAATGCGAAGAAGAACACGAGAATTTGTTAAGGGAGTTCCTCTTATCGTCCTCGTAGAGAGTACATATGCCCCCAATTCTAGAATCTAGAATTGAGAAAATTTGTATAAAATTGAAATTCACACAAATCAATTGATGGTGATGAATCTATCTTCTTCACGCTCCTTGCTTCAATCCAAGCCAAGCATCGATCTCACCGAGTAAAGCTCCGACTGACGATACTAGAAATCACAACCAATTTATTGCACAATTTCATTCTTTCTGATGATTTCGAACGAACAAGATCGACCCCAAATCTTACTTCACGATCCTCCATCTACTGTTACTTAATCATGAAAATCCAGCATTCCTTGACCGTTTCACTCGGTTATATCCGTTGAAGCAAAGATTTGTACCAAAAAAACCCTCACCTATTAGATCTTGGAGGAGAAAACCCTAATGGTTTTATTCAAGAACAAGTCCATAAAACACAACCCAAATATGAAATTGATCTTCAATTTGGACGTTATCACCAATGCTCTAATCTTGATTCAACAACTTTGATTATGTGTAGAGGTTGAAATTTGAGAAGAGATGATGAAGATGAAGTGCTCTTTATGTGTATCTTTCACTCCATTCTTGGGATGCATCGACCGCTCCTAGAGGAAAGGTCGGCGCGTAACAACCCGAGCCAGAGGGGAGGACCAAACATCTTGAGTGCGTCCACCGCACCACCGTGTAACAACCAGAGAGTGATGCTTTGGTGTGCGTCGGCCAGAGTTCAAGATGCATCGACGCATATGTGAATATTGTTTCCAAACACTTATATTTCTTTTAGCTTCATGCCACACTTGCTAATCCATTGAGATGTAAGCCACCAGGGTATATTCTTGGGTTTTAGCATCATGAAAACATGAACAATACCTTTGCATACTCCCCCTTTTTGATGATGGCAAAACCTGCACAATATACATAGAAACAAGATGTGCAAAACAAATAATAAAAAAGATATAAGTAAGTTGCTTATCTCCCCCTGGGAATATGCACATCTTTAATGCCTTTTCTGTCTTCATCTTTCCTTTCCTTTTCTCCCCTTTGACAACATCAAAAAGAGAGAGAACACATATGAGGATAGTGGATATTCATAATACAAAATGCAATTTCATAGTATTCTATAGTATTCTGTATATCTATAGTATTCTATAGGAACCTTTTGTGCGTTTGTGTTTTATTTGCCATGCTATTTGGGGAAAGTTTCTCCTTTCGGATTTAAGAAGGATAGGCTATGTAGGAACCTAAGTTTGTTTATTATGATTATGCTCGCAAAGATAATTGGAATCCTCTGCATACATATCTCATAGGGGGAAACAGAGCATATGTAGCTCGGATCTAATGGTACTAAGGTTTGTTTGGTTTGAGGGAGAAAGAAGTATGCTCGCCAAGGGTGAAATCTTGTGTCTACGTATTCTCAAATGGAGGTTGAGAAAATCAGAGCAATCGTAGTTCTCACTTATGTGCTAGTGGAAGCAAAGATTTTAAGGGACAACGACAAGTGTCATCTTAATGAAAATGTATCTAATCTATTTCATCACATACATTTTTGAAAATTTGATTGTTTGAATCTTTCATTGTAAGAAATTGGTGTTTTGCTTGAGTGTACAAGTGTTACCACTTATAGTTCTTAGAATGAAAATATATTTTGAAAAAAAAGTTGAATCTTTCATTGTAAGCATTGGGCGTTTTGTTTGAGTGTACAAGCGTTGTCACTTACAAGTTAAGAAAGATGTTTTGTTTGTTTGAAAAGTGTTTGATTTGAAAAATGTTTGATTTGTATGTGATGTTATAGATGAGATATTTTTTCCATAGAGATGATTCATGTCAAATCTCTTAGGAGAATTTTTTTGTTATTGTTAGGGGATGCTTTTAAGAAGCTTGTGGGTCCTTGTATTGTAAGCCCAAACGGAGGTTATCCGAGGAACATCGAGGGTCCTTGTATTGTGAGCCCAAGATGAGGCTTTCTGAGGGACATCGAGGGTCCTTGTATGAAGCCCAAGAGAAGGCTATAGGGTATGGCTGGCTTGACTTTAAGAGTGATTTCACTAGGAAACCATACTCTTTAGGTTCTAACCTAGCTAAGGAGATTCTTTGTATTGGAAGCCCAATAGGAGGTTGCTAGAGATTTCTAGATCTCTTTCTTGTATGAGGTCCAAGAGTAGGGATGGCAAGCAGACCCAAACCCGCGGGCCCCACCCGCACCCGAGTCAATGGGTGAAACCCGAATTGACTGGGTTTGGGTTCAGTTTGCCACCCGATATTTCGGTGTGGGTTTGGGATAGCAAACCCCCAAACCACACCCGCTTATATGTTAAATTACATAACTATCCATAAATATACATATATATATATATATATATATATATATAAGTATTAAAAATAAAATGTAGGGTTTATTTTTCAAAGAATTAAGTTACATGTTTTTGATGCGGGTTTGGGTTTGGGTGAAAAAACCCGAACCCAACGGGTGCGGGCGCGGGTGTTATTTTATCACCCGAATAGCCTTTGGGTTCGGGTTCGGGTTCGGGTGATGATTTCGGGTGCGGGTGTGGGTAGTGTGAAACCCGCACCCGGCCCGACCCGTTGCCATCCCTATCCAAGAGAAGGCTAAACTCAACTAGGGAGTTCTTTTGTACGAAGCCCAAGGGGAGGCTAACTCAACACGGGAGTTCTTTTGTACAAAGCCCAAACGGAGGCTAACTCAACAAGGGATTTCTTTTTTACAAAGCCCGAGAGGGCGCTATGGGAACTTAGTTGTTATACTAGTTGTAATGACATAAATAAACATGAACAAGTATATGAACAAGTATATATGATAAAGTGTGTGTGCATTCATATGAGTTTATGAAGGAAATATATAAATAAGTGTATAAAACAAGCAAATAAAGCTAGTGTACTTGGATATATACAAAGGAGTGAGACTTACACCTTAAGCGAGACCCACTGGAATAAGAGCAGTTTCACCGAGAATAATGCTCCTCTTAATACCAGTGGAATTGGCGTATAAACAAGCGGATAAAACTAGCGAACGATATTAGTTATACTTGAATATTTACAAAAAAAAGGTTGAATATGTACAAGGAATTGAATATGTACACAAAAGGGTGGATATGTACAAGGAACTAAATATGTAAATAGGAGGGTTGATATGTACAAGGAAATAAATATGTACATAAAAAGGGTTGGGACTTACACCGTAAGGGAGACCTATGATCAATTTGGTTTTGAGTTTGAAAGATTTTCGAGGAAAAACCTAGTTCGGTTTGTATTTTCAAAGATTAATCGAATCGATCATGGAAAAAAGGTGCGTAAGTCAATTAAAACATTTTGAAAGATTTGAAAAGTTTTGAAAAGTGAAAGGTATTCACATGATTGTTTTGAAAAAGATTAGGTTGAAAAATCATGAAGAAAACATTTTTTGAAAGCATTTTAAAAACACTAAAAAACGTCTCTTTTAAACCTAATAAAAATATTTTAAAAGAAAATATTTTTTAGATTTTTTTGACATAATCATAAAATAGGTATATTAAATGATAAATGTGCAAAAAATCATCTCAAAATGAAAAAGTTTGATTGGTTGTTGAAAATGTTGAAATTTATTGCAAGAAAATGACATGAAAGGCGCGTGCTCTATCACTAGAGTGTGAAATGGAGGATGAAGCCTTTCTTGATATATTGATTGAAACTGTGAACAAAGGTCAAAGATGTGACAGCGGACAATTTAAAGCACACACCTTAAGAATGGCCGAGACAAAATTGGAGGAAAAATTTCCTGGATGTGGAATTAAGGTAAAACCACATATAATCTGCTATGAAGAACTAAGGACAATTTATGGAATAATTTATGATATGCTAAATCAAAGTGGTTTTGGTTGGGTTGGAAATTAAAAAAAAAAATAGTGTTGAAAGTGATGAAGTGTGGACTGAGTATGTAAAGGCTAGTATTAATATTTATTCTTTATTAATTTTTTACTTATGATTATTCCATATGATTACTTGAACAAATATAGTTTCTTATTCTTGTGTAGAGTCATCCAAATGCAAAAGATTATAGATATGCTCCAATCCCACTTTTTGACAAACTTGTCCATGCATTTGGAAAAGACCGTGCTACTGGTAAAGGAGCTGCCCCTCCTGTTGATAATGTTGAGGAGATAGATAAAGAAATAGAAGAGGTATTTAATGACGAGGATAATGAAATTGAGATGACTATGTCGCCGCCTAATAGTAAATCTAAAAGGAAGCTTGACAACAAAGATATACATTTCAACAAAAGAAACGAAGGAGCAAGTCTAATTGCTCAAAGTATATCTGAGTTAGGAAAGAATGTCGGAGCTATGATTGAAAAAACATATGAAAGATTGGCTCAAGCTGGAAATCGCTTAGGAGTTGGTAAAGACGTGTTTGATGATTTAAGAAACATCATGAATGAGTTGAAGAAAATGGAGCTAATAGAACATGAGCGATTTGTTGCCGCTGACAAAATATTATTTGTGCCACATCGTTTACATATATTTTGGGGTTGTGTTGATGTTGATGATCGTCTTACATTTGTTAAGTCGTTGATGAATTGATTTCAATACTTTTTGTTTATTGTTACTTTCTCGATGTTTTGTTGCTACTTTTGCATATGGCAATTTAAATTTGATACAATTTTAATTTCAATGATGTTTTTATTTATAATCATTTACTTTATTTTAGTGCCGTGTATGAAAATTTACATTGATATTAATTTTAGTATTGGTTTTTATATAATTATATGAAGATATATATTATACTGTCACTATCAAGTGCATCCAAACACATGACAAGAGAAAATGATGTTATCTAATTTCTTATCTTGTGTGCACCAAACACATGATAAGATAAATATTTATCCTGATACTATCCTTTCATGTCTCTATGCATCTCTATCTTATTTTGTCTCTATTATATACTACACACCAAACGAGCCCTAAGGAGTTTACTTCAAATTATCTTCAAGGGTCAAGATCTAATTATGTTTGAAAGGTCATGTAAGTTTTGAAAAGATCATGGGTCATTTTGAAGCTCCATGCTTAAAAATTTTCTAAGTATAAAAATTAATGGTTTTTCATCATTTTTCAAGGAGCCTAACTCTCAGGTCAAATTGTCAAATTCATACTTTCTTATCACATTAGAAAGCCTGTGGAAAGATCTTTCCAAAGCAACAAGAATGGTATTAAAAAGCTTCCTACATTGCTTGCCCCATGGGTTTCAAGTTGGCCCCATGAAGTTAAATTTGACTTTCGTTCAAATTCAAAAATCCCTATAATTTCAATTAAAGGCCCTTTAAGCGTGTGGTTTTGATTTTAATCATCATTTGCAAGTTTCCAGAAGTTGTTCGACTCATATAATACATGATTATAGTGACTTTTGTCCATGTGCACGTCAAAAATTTCACACATCACATATTAACTTTATTTGAAATCTTTGAGCACGAATTCCTCTCAATTCTCATCACCATTCACTTCCCTATAAATAGAGGACTTTGTTTCACTCATTTCCCAAGCTGTTGAGAGCCAATTTCACTCAGTTGAGATCCTATTCGAACTCTTAGCTTGTAACTTTTGTTTTCATCTCAACACCCCCTCACTAGAAAAATTAAGCATCTCTGAAGCATCCTTGAACTTTCAGTGAAGCTTATCAAGTCTCAACCAAGAAGAATCGTGCCCCAATTCGCTTCAACCAAGTCAAGTTTCAGAGATGTTCAATCGAACTTTGACAGGTAGAATTTATCACTCTTTATCAAATTTCTCTTCACCATCATGTAGTCCTTTCGTATTTGAAGTTCAGACCTTTTCTAGTTTTGATTTTCATTGAGAAATGAGCATTTTCATCGCGATTTTTAAGTTTTGTGATCTTATGGTTTTTCTCAATTATATCACTCATTTTTTTATGGAAATTTAAATGGATTACATGTTTGAAATGACAATGAAAATACGAGTGTGAAGATATAAGTCTGAGCCATTTTTGTCGCCATTAATTTCCACTGATTTTTTGAAAATTCTGAGGGCTAGAGGTTGAAGACAATGATGTGTCGCCTTCAACCAATGGTAGTGAGACAATTGTTTTATTCTAGTCGGTTGATTTAAATTGGATTCAGTGTTTTATTTCATTAAACTCCACCATGCACTTTTCATGATGGCCCTCAGATCAGTCTACTTTGTTGACTTGGACTTGATCCAACGCACCACATATTTTTGAACTTTATTTTATTTTATGATTTTGTTTTTAATTTTTTTAACTTAAAAAAATTATAGAAAATTCAATTCAAGCTAAAAAATTATGAAAAAATTATCAAAAACATTTTTGAATATTCTATTTTTGATTCATATTTTCTCATTATTTGAGTTCTTTTTAATTGTTAAAAAATATTTTGAGATCTGTAAAAAATTTAGAAAAAAAATATAGAATGGTCCAATGATAGTTTGACAACTTATGGGGACCTTGTTTGATTTTTACTCCCGACTTTGCTATTTTTTAAATGATTTTTAGTATATTTTACTTGATTTTTGTATTTTTAAAATTAATTCCAGACTTTTGAAAATAATGAAAAAATATATAAATATTTTGAGGTATTTTTTATTTTTCTATGCTGTTGGTTACAATTTATTTGAAAGTTTGATATAGTTTGATATTTTTTTCTTTTATTTTCATTTTTAAAAACAATTTAAAAATTATTTTCTTATTATATTCTGTTTATTAATTGTAAATCTATTTTTGTGTATATTTTGGTTGATCTTGGATCATATGAATTTTAGTCATAAGCTTCATTAACATCATTGAATCTTGGATATTGAGTTTAAACTCCACCAAAATGGATGAATGATTTTAATGATAGTTTGGGATGACAACGGGTACTCATTGGCACGGGTACTAATCTCCCGCGACCCGTCCCGTTTAGTAAATATGATACTCATATCCGCCCATACCCGTGCGGGTATCCATTAGATGGGTATCCGTGAACTTTGAGATACCCGTAGGTATTAACAGGTATCCATGAATATTATTATTTAAATATATTTTTACAAAAATTAATTTAAATAACTAATTTTTTAATCTCTTTTAAAGACAAAAAAAACTATTTTCAAATTTAACCCATAATAAATAGTAACAAAAATAAATCACATTCATTTTTTTTCTTGTTTTATCAAAATAATAATAATAATAATAATAGTAATAATAATATCATATTTTATAAAATAACAATAATAATAATAATAATAATAATAATAATAATAATAATAATTTTGATCAAACAAATTAATATTTAAGTATTTTTTTAATTATTAACGAATACAGATATCCGCGAGTACGGGTACCATCAAATCCATATTTGTACCCGTAAGTAAACGGGTAACTAAATATCCATTTATTTTACCCATGGATATCCATTAAACCATCATACTTGTGCCCGTGATGGGTTTTATCCGTGGGTATCCACGGATACGGGTATTTTTGTCATCCCTAGTTAATCCTTTGATTCAAATGTGGGTTTTGTTTTCTTGTTCATCTTTACTTCATCATCTTTCTCTTATTTTTGCTTTGATCAATTTGGATAAGGAATTTGAACATTAAGTTCATCTAAGCTTATGGATAGTTGAAAAATTATTCTCCACGATCTAGGTCTTGATCACCATTTTGTTTTTACTTGTGCTACATGTTGTAGGAGTGTGGTTTTTTTTTATCATATCTCTAACATGTATGATACATACATTATTATTGATCGATCTCGTATAGTATAAACATCTACATAATTCCGTCTACGATTGCTTAACATAGCGCTAAATTTGTCCCGAATCAAAAAATGATCATTCGGGGCTCAAACTATATGTTTGAATGTCCTAGTATGGTTGATTGATTATTTGAGTCTAATACATATGAGATTTGTTGTTAGGAGGCTTTGATTTTATCAATCCTCTAATGAGTCTTCATTAAATTTGGTCTTAGATCATCTTTCAATCATCATTGATCATACTTTGTGACTATTAACAATTAATTCACTAACCATTAACAATTAACTTTACTTTATGTCTTTATTTTATTCATTTACCTTTATGCACTTTTATCTTTAGCATTTAAATCTCATGCTATTTTATTTTTGCTCACTTGAGCATTTACTTTATGTCATTTTATCTTTTCTCAATTGAGCTTTCTTTTTCTTTTGAAGACACTTAATAACCAACTTGAACATTAAAAGACTTAAGACTCTTTATGGACTATTGATTACTATCCTTGGTATATTGGAGTTTTAGACCTTTGAATTTTGTTTTGTCTTGTTGATTATTTTGTCTGTGTACTGGGAAATATTCAGTGTGCAAGTGTTGTTATTATTACTTTTTTTGAATAAAAATATATCTTTGATTCAAAAAGATTTAATTACAAACGCGACGATCTAACGATCTAGCCTCAGCAAAAACCATCAACGACCAAACGAATAAAAATGAAGTTATCACAACTACATCATCGACTCTGCTATACAAGTTCTGATTTTATTACTATACCAACTCATGTATGTTATCATATTGATAATATTATTACGAATAGTTTCAATATTTTTGTTATTCCCAAAACAATGTTCATTCTTGTAATTCCACAGCCCGTAAATAGTTTAAGTCACCGCTAACGGCAATATTTTTGTTATGCGGTTAACATGGTCTTAAATTGCTATTGAGCAGTTGTAGTTGCTGCACTATTGATTACTGTGGGTGTCACAAAGGGCGTGAAAGCCGTTGCAATATAAATTTAATTTAATCTATAAATGATTGAAACACATAGTTGAGAGAAAGTTTCAAGTTAAAATTTTGTACTGCATAAAAAGAAAATTGATTTTTTGATATTAGTAAATATTAACTTTTGATGAAAATAATTGAACAAAGATAAATAAAATTTAAATCACACTATCATTTTGGCGGTTTGAAATCGTTGTGTAAGCTACTAAGTTGCAATTAACTACTTTTTGTGTAAGCTATTAAGTTGCAATTAACTACTTAAAAATGTTTCAAGAGTCTGTATCTTGGTTACCTTGGTGGCGAAAACCTCTTTAGCATCATTTGGGTAAATATTTAGATTAACATTCTTGAAATATGCCTTTGGTGACCTAGGTTCAATCTTGAATATCTTGCAAAATGGTAACCAATGTTTTGCAAATTCAGAAACCTCTAACATAGCATAGAATGTAACATCTAATTCAGCATCATCTGAAAGATACACACTAAGCTTTTCTGTTGGATAATCACAAGTCATCACATATAACACTGTGTTTATCACTATTATTGGTGGCTCAATCTCTGAATATGCCATACACACAAATGTGTCCACTTTTGGCAACACTTTCTCATATCTGCTTCACAACATACACACTTATTAGTTAAAGACACCAAACACAAGTCGACAATTATTTCAAAAAATGAATAAATTGAACCTAATAACATATGTTGGTGTTGTGTTGATGTATGATACCAACATGTACACTTACACGCCTTAGAGGTGTTGGTGCTACATAGAGAAATACATACTTTTGAGAGAGTACTTGAGGCAAGGGTTTCCTGAAAATATGGTTCCATCTAAGAATTTGACGAAGGAACCAATAAAAACCAAACCATAGTTCAGAAAAAAGCAACCCAATCCAAACAATCCAGTTTCCATCTTCAAATTCAGAGCAAATTCCCACAAACACTGAGAAAGAAAATGTCATGTAAATGAACTTTCCACTCCCTCTTCTTGTCTCAAACAATGGATAATACTCTTCTTTCGTCATCAATGTTAATTATTGAACTTTGCTCCACTTGTTTCCTCAATTGTCTATATTATGTAAATAATACCGCCTTGACACCATAATCTTCCAAATTATGCGAGACCAGTCTGAGTACTTATGATGTCGAAACCTTAAGTTTTAGTTTTAGATTATCCCTGAGTAGTTTATACCAGCAGTCGGCATCGTCTTATTCACAAATTACGTAGGGAACCGATGAATATAAGTGACTGGTCTTAATAAAAAAATTTAAACATCATGTTATAATAAGGAATGCGCTAATTAAGTTAGGTGACCCTCACCAGGTCATTTAATCCAACAATTATAGAACCTACAAAAAATAATGTAACAACACGTTGTAAGCCGGTTCAGTGGTGTCTGATGCTGAACTTGGTAGGGCAGACTACAGTTCGATCCCCCGCGACTTATAATCTGGGAAAGCAAAAGGGTTACCAACTTGTGTACCATAACCTTGTGCATAAATGACCAGAATCACTAACCGGCTACTCTACTATGTGCGTGCGGAAAAGATAAAGGGCTTAATGTGATTGCACTAGAATGAAAGCGGTTGATTTCGAACGAAAAGAATTAGGTTGAGTTATGATAACATGATTCAGACCGGTATGAATAGGGTGAAGGATTTTGATCATATTCTATGGTTTCGTGTCATTTCTGTATCGTTAGTGTTGAATCCTAGTTTCATCTTTCTAATGTAACGCCCCTCAACCACGTACGATTCGAGTCGTGTCGTGTGATTGTGTTAGAACCCATACGTTAAAAGATTATTACTCTATTATTTGATTGAGGACAAACAAATGTTCAAGTGTATGGGAGTTTGATAACCCGAAAATGTATCGTATATTTGAATCAATTTACATGAATTTTATCCGTATTTTATTTAAATTAAGATACTCTTTATTCGTATTATGCCGGTATTTTCTATGTTTTTAGGTATTTAATGTTTACAAGGCATGTACGAAGAAAGTCACAAAAAATTTGAGTAAATCAAGCTTAAAATCCACAAAAAAAGGTAAAATAGGCAAGCATGTGGTGTGATAGTAAAATGGGGTGTATGATAAGCAAAGCTTGAAGAAAAGAAATGAACGAGCACATGGGCCAACCCATGAGATACGCTCCTTCACCAGCCCAACAAGGTGTGAGGACCGTCACACCCCCTTCCAGCAAACCCTAACGGTCGCTACAAATTAGGAGGCGAAGCTTCCTCATGAAGAAAGTTGTGGCGATCGTCATAGGATATCCCTAGCGACTGTTACGGAGACCTTTTTGCCAATAGAAAATCCAGGAAAGAGCGAGCTTCACGTAACGGACCCCTATTTCCCAGCCAAGCCCTCACTCTATAAATAGAGGTCGAGAGGCCTCATTTTACTCTCCTTTTTTTTCACTCTCACTTTGCCGTTACACAATTAAAATTTTCTGCAGAATTTAATTTCATTTACCTGTTTCCTTTTTCCAGTTTCCTTTATTATTCAGTTCAATTCATATTTTCTCATAATAGTTTTCACATCGAAAATTGTTGTGAACCTTTGCTAGTTCTAACCTTATGTTAGAACCAAACTTTTATTTTCCTTTTTGCATTTATTTTTCAGAGCAATTAAGGGCAGATCTCACCGACCTGTGGGAGACACCTGACGCTTAAAGGTTTATTTTGCAATTTTGTTTTTCAGGTTTATTTTAAAGCTTTAATTTAATTTAATTTATTGTCGAAATTGTCTGTAATGCCTGAATTTATATTATCTGATGTTATTTATTATTGTTGTTGTGTTATTGAATTTTATAGTATGCTAGGCTAATTTAATATTATCAGTATGTAAGGTCACATAACTGACGGGGTTTAGCAATACTAATTAAACAACTCCTTTTTAAAGAATAATTTTCTGGTTTCAATTTCCAATTTTAATAACCAATTGTTTTGTTACGAGAGTAAAATACAGATAGAAATTAGGATCAATAAAACAAGAGTTTGAGAAACTAACTAGACAGTGGTAACTGTGCATTAATTTAAAATACAGCGAGAGCGCTTTTAAGTTAATTAGATTTTATTTGTCTTCAAAAACTATTTGTAAACTTTAAATGATGCAGCAAGAGCGCTCGCTTAGGTTTAATTATAAGATCTGAATCAATAAACACGAGAATGTGAGAAGAGGGTTTTTAAACAAATATTTTCTACTGAAAGTTGTTTTGACAATTCGAGTTGTGTCAATGAATTGCTAAATCCCTGAGGTCCGACCTTTGCATACCAATATCTCCCCTTGAATTTAAAATAGATTATATTCACTTAAGTTCCCTAAAAACTCAAATCAATTATATCATTAGCCTTAGATTTACGTAGTAACATAAGATAGTGATAGTTTGACATTTAGTCTCTTGGGATTCGATAATTTTTAAAACTACATGTGATAGGACTGCATATTTGCAGTCTAGATTTCTTACGACATACAAAGTCACAATCAGATAGCAAAACTAAATTATTTATATAGTTTCTGAAAAATTTATTAAACATCCTTGAAGAATAAAAAAACAAATTATTTATATCATATTTTTTTTAATTTATGTTTGATCGTATTTGTTTTTTGGATGCCGAAAAATATATGTTCGTAACATAAATTGAAACTTTTATTAGAATATAAGTTTGCACTCATTTGAACAAATTGCTATGATATTTATTTATCATATATGTAAATTTTCTTGGATAAAATAAAACGTATTGATATATTTGAGTGTAGCTTATTTTTACGATAAAACTTTATAATAAATGAATGGATAAAATAAAATAATTTTTATCATATAAAATAAAACGAATTGATATATTCGATTAAAAACAAGTTTTATATTATAAATATAATCAAGTTTTATCATATATTAGACACTAACTTATTTTTTTATTTACTTATCATATATTTGAATAATTCGTTTTATATATGTTGAAATATATTAATTGATTGTTGAAATATATTTTTCTAATTGTCAGAACTGACTGTACATCAAAATATTAAAATTTATGAATAAAAATAACTATTTTATGAATAATTGGATGATTTGTCACCCAATAACTTTATTATCTATTTAATTAATTTTATTTATTATATTATTTAATATGAGTCCTATAAATATGGCCAATCTATTTGTATACAATTAGAGTGATGAAATAATACATAATCATTATCTCTTGTTTTTATTTCTTATTTCACTATATTTCATATCAATTAATTTTAATTATTTGAAATAGTTGGTTGTGTTGGAGAAGAATTAGTTCGAAAATGAAATGTAAGAGTTATAAAAGTAAATGGAAAAATATATAGAAATGATTAGTGTTTACTATTTTTGTAGAAGCGTAAGATGTGTTGTCGGAATGTTTGACGCAGAAGAAGTGGGGCAGGTGTCGAGTAGCGAGGGTGAGTTGCAAACAAAACAGGTTTCCATTACCTAACCTGCAAAGAAAATAGGATCGCTTTCTTCATTACTGCTGCCTGCAATTTTTATATTATTAAAAATAAACAAGAAGGAAATAATAAGTCACTCTCATGATCTCATCCCACCACACACACATAGATAGATGCTCTTATCTCCATTCATTTCTATGATCAAACTCTTGTTTTATTCCTGACTGACAATTATCTTGTGTTACCATGAGTGGAGCTGTTGTTGTTGCTATTGCTGCTGCTGTCGGTAATTTACTTCAAGGATGGGATAATGCTACTATTGCAGGTCTTTCTTTCTCTCTAATCTCTTATCTTATATCTTGTTAACTACTTCATAACTCATCTTGGTATTTGGTATCTATTTGCAGGATCTATTTTATATATAAAGAAGGAATTTCAATTAGAAAGTGAACCCACTGTCGAAGGTCTTATTGTCGCCATGTCACTTATCGGAGCCACCGTCGTTACTACATGCTCCGGTGCCCTCTCAGACTTACTTGGACGACGCCCCATGTTGATTATCTCCTCTCTCCTTTATTTTCTCAGTTCTCTTGTCATGTTTTGGTCTCCAAATGTTTATATACTCCTCTTTGCTAGACTTTTAGATGGTCTCGGTATTGGTTTGGCTGTTACCTTGGTTCCTCTTTATATTTCTGAGATCGCTCCTCCTGAGATCAGAGGATTACTCAATACACTTCCACAGTTCACTGGTTCTGCTGGTATGTTTTTCTCTTATTGTATGGTCTTTGGGATGTCACTCACCAAATCTCCCAGCTGGAGACTCATGTTGGGTGTTCTTTCAATCCCCTCTCTTTTTTATTTTGCACTCACCGTCTTCTTATTGCCCGAGTCTCCAAGATGGCTTGTCAGTAAAGGACGAATGCTTGAGGCTAAAAAAGTTTTGCAGGGCCTTCGTGGATGTCAAGATGTTTCTGGTTTGTTCTTTTCTTCAACAATTACTTGCATTTTCTCTATTACAATAATAATTGTCTATTTTTGGATGACCAGGTGAGATGGCTTTATTGGTGGAGGGTCTTGGAACCGGGGGTGATACATCCATAGAAGAGTACATAATTGGTCCCGACAATGAATTAGCCGATGAAGAGGATCCAACCAAGGCTAAAGATCATATCAAGTTGTATGGGGCCGAACAGGGTCAGTCCTGGATTGCCAGACCTGTTGCTGGACAGGGTTCCCTTGCCAGAATATCTAGGTTAGGAAGCATGACAAATCCAAGTGGTCTAGTAGACCCTTTGGTCACCCTATTTGGTAGTGTCCATGAGAAGGCCCCGGAAAATGGAAGAATGGGAAGCGCTCTTTTTCCACACTTTGGAAGCATGTTCAGTGTTGGGGGAAATCACCCTAGGCAGGAAGATTGGGATGAAGAAAGCCTTGCTAGAGAGGGTGATGACTATATATCGGATGCTGCTGCCGGTGATTCTGATGACAATTTGCACAGTCCGTTGATCTCACGTCAAGAAACTAGTACAGATAATCATCACGCACATGGTAGCCTTTCAAACATCAGGCAAGGTAGTCTCTTACAAGGGAATGCAGGAGAGCCTGTTGGGAGTGCTGGAATTGGTGGTGGTTGGCAGTTAGCTTGGAAATGGTCTGAACACGAAGGCCCGGATGGAAAGAAGGAAGGCGGTTTCAAGAGAATATATTTACACCAAGAGGCTGGTGGTACTGGATCTAAACGTGGGTCTGTGATTTCACTTGGTGGTGATTTGGCAACAGATGGTGATGCTGTACAGACTGCTGCTCTTGTGAGTAAACCAGCTCTTTATAACAAGGACCTCATGCATCACCAGCCAGTTGGACCTGCTATGATTCATCCGTCTGAAACAGCTGCCAAAGGGCCAAGTTGGAATGATCTTTTTGAACCGGGGGTGAAACATGCATTGTTTGTAGGGGTGGGACTTCAAATTCTTCAGCAGGTAATAACATGTTTGCTATGTTTTTTGTTTCCATCTGTAGTGATGCTGTGCTTTAGTTCTATTTTATTCTGTGATGAAACAAAATATTCAGTGTTGTCTCCAAGTGGTTGTTAATGCTTCTTATTTTCATGTTAGTCACTTCCTTGAAAATGTTTAACAGGAAAAGACTTCATTCACTGTCAGCTTCTAGCTCTATTACACCTATGGAACAAATTAACTATAACTTTTAAATGATATCCTATGTATTACATTTCTTAGATTACTAGGACTCTTCATGTTCTGGTAATTGAGCTTGGATTGTTCTATACAAGTAGTATACCTTGCTTAGCGGCATAAATCAGTGTTAATAGTTTGCATATAATGCATGTTGTAGTGAAATTATTGTAGTTGGTTTATGTGTGTTAATCATTCACAAGTTGGTCCATGACAGTTGTGAGAGCGAGTCTGTTCTCAAGTGTAAAATTAGGAGAGGGTGTGCAAATGATTCAAGCCAAAATTTTCTTCGGCAAAATTAAAAAAAACTTGACATTTATTAATGAAAATATTGATTTGTATCTAACTTTAATGAAATTCCTTTCTTAAAAAACCATTGTGTTAAATAAACTTGAATGAAATTGGAAATATCATTTTAACTTCAACAAACTTACTACATGGATCAAACAACACACAATGTCTGTAAGTTCAAAGATAGACATTTTACCTTTAAAAATTTCTCATAATGGTTTGGCCTATAGTTGTTCTTGTGTTGATTTTACTCTCACTTTAACTGTTGAACTATTCTTTTCATTTAGTCAACCTTCCTTACCTATACCTTTATGGATCTTCTCCACATAAGCCCAAACCACCCAAGTTAAGACTATCATACTGTTTCTTAACTAATAGTATATATGAATTAATGGTATATGATATAAAAACCAGCTTTGATTAAATTATTTTGGTATTCTAGATTATTATTATATTCTGACTGGATTTCCTATCTTTGAGGCTTTGACACTACAAATTCATTTCCACAAAATCTTCCTATTATTATATGTAATCAGTAGCATTTCATTTTCTGAAAATTAATAACAAAAGTCCTTTGCGTCGTTGATGTTGAATAAATTAAACTTTGTGGGCTTTCTTATTACTGCTTTTACTAAAGATGATCAACGATGAGACAGTTTGAAATCAAGCTAGCCCTTATCTAGTAGAAAACAATGTTACTATAGGATCACCCATACTTGATGTATTCTATTGTAGAAGAAAAAAATGAAAACAGAATCGTTGTAACTTATTTCCAGCTTAGTGACAATTTACCCGCAGAAGTTTCGAATTAAAACAGTTATGTTTTGTTCATGAACCAATATTTAGTGCTTGACTTTGAATCAATGCAGTTCTCTGGTATAAATGGAGTCCTCTACTATACACCACAAATTCTTGAGCAGGCAGGTGTTGGTTATCTTCTTTCAAACCTGGGCCTTAGTTCTACTTCATCATCTTTTCTAATTAGTGCAGTGACAACCTTGCTGATGCTCCCTTGTATAGCTATTGCCATGAGGCTCATGGATATTTCTGGAAGAAGGTATCCATCTCTTGTCTACTATTTTCTTTTGACATCTGTAGCTCACATGGGTTAATATTCTCACTGGATTGTTTTTAAAATTGTTGCAGGACTTTGCTGCTCGCTACAATCCCCATCTTGATAGTAGCTCTTCTGATATTAGTCCTAGGGAGTCTTGTGGATTTGGGAAGCACTGCCAATGCATCAATCTCAACCATTAGTGTTGTTGTTTATTTCTGTTTCTTTGTCATGGGATTTGGGCCAGTTCCGAATATTCTTTGTGCTGAGATCTTCCCAACTCGAGTCCGTGGTCTCTGCATTGCCATATGTGCTCTTACCTTTTGGATATGTGACATCATTGTCACCTATTCACTCCCAGTTATGCTGAATTCTGTAGGCCTTGGTGGTGTGTTTGGTCTGTATGCAATCGTGTGCTTCATAGCCTGGGTGTTTGTCTTCTTGAAAGTTCCAGAAACCAAAGGCATGCCACTGGAAGTGATCATCGAGTTCTTCTCCGTCGGAGCAAAACAGGCTGAGGTAGCCAATCATAACTGACTCAAGGGTATCATAAATTGCAAGTTTTGACTGTACCTTTCACTTGTTTTCAATCTACAGTTTTGTTTTATTTTTTTTCTTTCTTTTCAGTTTATCTTTTCTATTAATCTCTTATTTCTGTGGGCTGAGATTGAGAAACATAAAACTCTGATTCTGTAAAAAAATATGTTAATTTTTCTGATTTATTTATGGGAACATAGTTATCTTCATTCATAAACGAAATTATTTCGTGATTTGTTTTTGCTCTTTTTGGCATGCTTTATTTACTGAATGAATGAGTATGACAACTTACATATTTAACTTGATTTTTCTAAAATATAATTGATAAAACTCATTTTTTAATATTAAATTTTAATATAATATATTTTATATTTATATCCAACTTATTATTTTTATCACGTTTTTATAATATTATTACTAATTAAAAACAGGGTTAAATAAGTTTTTGGTCTCTCTAAATATAGTGATTTTTAATTTTAATCCCTCTAAACATTTCCTTCAAAGAATGATCCTCCTGACAAATTTAATTTTAACTTTTGGTCCCCTTGCAATTTAGCGACGGTTTTATACAATTTAGTGACGGTTTTTTACAATTTAGCGACGATTTTAGCGACAGTTTTTTTATTTAGTGACGGTATTGGAGACAATTTTAGCCACAGTTTTGTCATGAGGAACCAAAAGTTGAAATTAAAATTTTTAGGAAGACCATTATTTAAAGAAAATATTTAAAGGGACTAAAGTTGAAAACCGTTATATTTAGAGAGACCAAATACACATTTAACCCTTAAAAAAATTATAATTTAAAATTTTGGATTTTAAAAACCTATTTCAAATAAATTGTGTTAATATGATCTATCATGTTTTATATACTTTTATCTTTAATCGAATGAGTTTTTTTATTTAAAACGAATTTTACTTGCAACATGAAGTGTGTTGCGAATTTTTTTCTTCATCTTATAATCTAAAGAAATATTTATGTATTTTTTGAAATTGAAAAAATATTTTTAGTACGTACTTTTTTTCTTTTAAATCTTAGTTAGAAATCGAAAATACATTTGTAAAACGAATCGAAAATGTATTTTCGGTTTTGTGCAGACAGTACCAGAAGGATTTATGCTGGTAGTAGTGGGTCTTTTTGCGCGTTATTTTGTATTGAATTCGAAGACATATACAACAAAACATACTACAAAGACATATAAAACAAAGATATATGTAAATCGATAGCAGTAAACAATACAAAAGGTGTCTGTAGTAAATATAGGGGTAACCCAAAATATTATCCAAATACAATAAAAAAAAACGATAACCAAAATACATATACAACAACAAAGACTATTAGATATGGCAGACTCTAAGTCGACACGTCACCCTCCCAGCGCTCCTCTATTGCCTCCTTTAAAGTAGAGCCATTTGAGCCTCTGTCATGATGGCATCCAAAACACATCCAACATCGGATCCATCAGGAAATAAACCTCCATTAATATCCATTTGCGCGATCTCCATGATATGACGACACCTAGGCAACACATTAGTGACATGATCGGCTGTAGTCTCCTCCTCCTCCTCAAGAATCTCCTTATGAGTTGACCTTGGGGGATTTCCTGGAGCATCATGTACTAGGTATAGATGAGACACCCTAAAGAACCATATGATATAATCGTCCACGTAGCTCCATTCATTTATAGCAATGGAACACCAGGCCTCATATGGAACAAGATGATTCTCATAATCATCAAACAAGTCATCCATATCCTTGTGTTTCACCAGGGGAGGAGCATATACAGTAGGACCCCAAAGAATGAATTGGGTGTATCCGAACTAACCCATGACGCGCTCAGGCATATAAGTAGTTGTCTTGCCCGACCCGCAAGCCAACCATCCTTCAAACAACGCAACATCGTATAATGGTATCGTGACATGGTGGTCGACGTATGAATGGAATTGTATGTCCTCAAACACCATTTGGTCAATATACACCTGAAACATATTCAGAGTCACATCCTCATCTCCCTGTGAGATCATGAATACAACCATTGAGGTTCAGCATCTAGGGTAGTGCGAGGATGGATACCTGAAGTAGTTTCACAGTGTGTCACACCCTCAGGTTATACCACCAGCTGCAACATCTGATGTTCCGGGACCTTCAAGTGGCAGGGTTTCTGCCGAGCCACCACCTCCACCTCCCACAGGTGATCAGGACACTCGTCTACCGTTCATCGTCATTGATTTAGATAACCTCATGGGTTTGGTAAACCTTGATGGTGAGGTTTATAATGGTTTAGCTAGGTTGGCTGACGTAGCCCGTGGAGGGCCTATGTAGATTTTTTTTATTATGGTTGTATTATATGTATATTTTGTGACACGCATACATCTTATTTATTGCATAATCTTTTGACGATTACATGTTTCGATTCAATAATGAACATAATATAACATAGTTCAACAAACATAACCTTAAAACAACTAAACATGAAAACCTAGGCATTGTCGGATGACTCTTGATGATTCAACATCTTCATTATGTCGTCGATGAATCTTCTAATCTTTACATCCAACTCAATCAGACCTTTAGTTATCATATGGCTAAATGATTTCCGCATGACCTTCACATCTGCATCATTCTTCAACTCAATTTGGTTGTATTTCACCATTCCATTTGTATCAATCAAATTCTCCTAAAACTCGACATTTGTCACCCTTCTGTTATCAGAATCAGGCAGCATACAACGTTTCTTTCAAGGTGGCAATGGATTCGGAGCCATCTAGAATCTTGAATTCAACAGCATAATTGCATCTATTATAATACACTTCTGCATTAATAAAATACTCATGAAGTGGCATTTTTTGAGATGTCTTACCCTATAAATTGAAACCTCTATTTATACAAATGGTGATGCATTCTAGACTACACAAATGTGTCGGTGCAATCAGGACCCTCCAAATATGTTGGCAAAATCTCGATCATTGACAAACCCTAAATACATAACCTACCGAAAATTTCAATATAACTCAAATTTTCGATACCGACACGTAAATTTAAAATTTCTTGTTTATCGAAAATTTGAAATGCACCACTAGAAATTTACTCGTACTAGAAATTTGGTAGGGGTGTACCGAAAATTTAGTAAGGGTGTACCGAAAATTTGGTTTGTACCAGAATTTTATCCCTTCTATCAAAAATTTTGTTTGAAAATTTGTTTGTATCTCATCAAATGCAAAATTGGAATAAATAAAATTGAAAGTGACATGTATAATTTAAGAAGTGACATATTAATTTCTCGATAAGTTGCCATCGTCTAACATTACATAAATGCATCTTCAAAAGCACTTTTAGTGCATACATATATGTAGAACTATTAAAAAAACATTCCTTTTTTTGTCTTTTTAAACTCCTAAATATTTGGCAGACTCCTATATATATATATATATATATATATTCTCACAAATTTCTAAAAAGGTTTGTGAAAAGTTTGATGAAACGAACGACTTTGTTTCACTCTATTTTCCGAAAAGATTTGTGAATAGTTTTATGCAATGACTTTTTCAGTTCCTGCTCAGGTCCATCTCAAGTCTCACAATGGTGACATGCTCCGACATCAAGCAGCTTTGGAATGTTTGGGTTAGGGATGCAGGTGAACCGGGAAGGGATTGTCTCCGGTGTGTGATAATTTCATGGGAGACAATGCCTTTCCAAGTGAAACCATACCATCCATCATGGTCACTTTCTCATTCTCTCATAATTAAACACTTAAACATGACTAATCAACAAGTGCACATCCAATAAAAATCTTTTTTTTTTAACAATAAATATGGAATCTAATACATTTGTTTGATCCATCGATATGCTCTTCTATTCCAATGCCACTCTATGATCACACTACATCACAAGACAAAATTTATGTATTCCACCCCCATTCTCATCCGTACCTTTTAAGCATTGCATTCAACAACGAGAAATATCCCTATTGAATGTCATTTTAAGCTTACTCAGCAACACTTCCATTCGCATCTGAAAACTACACCTCCCTTTCGCTGTAAATATATTTGTCTCCCATCATTAAGAATCTAAATATTCAATCTGAAGCAGCTTCAAAGATTCTGGACCAATAAGAAATACACGCCTTGTAGTTTCATATCTGAATACGACTACACCTTTATAAGCTGTCCTAGGCACACCATCCTGAAAGTCAACAAATGCAACAGAAAAAGAGGACAATTAGATCTACCCACAACAAGAAAGAAAAAATCATTTTTCTCGTTGAGTGGACTCGCAAGATGGATCAAACAATTTTGTAATATTCTGTTATAAATCATGTCTAATCATAGGTTTTTAAATCTGTCTTCCTTGCTAATTGAGGTATATGTTTTCTTAGTTTTTTTTCCTTCTATCTCTTAACCATTAGATTATCTTCCATTTAGTCTAACTCATTGTTGATTCTATAAGTTTTCTTCACACACGTCCAAATCACTAAAGGCAAGACTGTCATATTTTGCACACAATAGGCATCATTACACACTAATTTTCGGATGTTTTTTTATTACCAAACTTATCTAAATTGTCTTAACCTCCCCTACAGGCCACACAATTTATAAGTGTTCTCAAATATAAGCTCAAGCATATCACTGCATTTTCTATGCACCATCCTAACAATGAGCTGAACATGAATGCTAAGAAATGATTTCTTTTGAAGACAAGCTTAACCATCACAACATGCCTGATTTCTGATGTTGTTCAGAGATTTTTGCAGCCTTTCAATACAGACATTTAACCTATAGCTTTTTGTTTCAAATTTCGTTCATGGCTCAGAGCGTGACTGTATCTAAAACTCATCCAATCAGACTCTACATTGCATAGCATTGCCTTTTAGAAGTTAAGAACAAAAATAGTAGAAATACCTTCCACTCTTGAAATACACCAAATTGCTGAGCAATGTTTTCAAAGTCCCACTGATCATTATACTTAATACGCACGTCACCATCTATATTGTGTGTCTTTTGAACGATGTCTGCTCCAGAGACAGGTTTAGCCTTTTTAATATTGTTGGCGAAGTGTATATTATATTTGTCCTGAAAATGCAAAATCAAATTCACATACCTCAGCAGCCTTTCGTTATAAACATGACAAAATTACAATGCATCATCTCACCTCCAACAAATAGCTCAAGTTCATTGATTTCCAGTCGACCTTCAAACAATCAACGGTAGTATAACATCATTCTAATACAAGAAACATATTTAACTGCATATTTTATAAAGCAAGATAGCTACCTGGACCTCATTCAGCCTGATTGGCTCAAGATATTGCTTAAAAAACTGTCCCAGACTAGAACCCTGTAAAATTAAAGTACTTTAAGAAGGCCATTAAAATACTCATACACTAGGATTTGAGTTGAGATGAGATCATCTTGATGCTGCTTTACAGTGCCTTTTTACCAACATGTGTAAGTAAATATGAAGCATATCACCCAGCACAAAAGTATTTAAGCTTTTAATGGACTAAAAAATATTCTTAAAATTTGAGGTTCGTAGTGTACGTTTCCTACACATATAACCATGTAATACAAAAGATCAAGCTTAAAAAAACAACAAAAAACTCACATGTTCTCCAAAATTATATGTTCTGCATACTTCAGGTCTGATAAATTGCCGTCCTTTGTGATTCTCTTTTAATCTCAACCAATCGTCCCAGTAAGTGAAGTTTTGTCAAAGAAAAATTCAAATACATAGATAGTATTACTGCAGTAAAACAAAGTAGAATTCTGCCTAAAGAAAGCATGTTAAAAACCGTATTGGCTTAAATTTAAAACTCTAAATGGTTAGTACCCCTTCCTGGGACATATTTGTACC
Organism: Vicia sativa; assembly: GCA_021764765.1. NCBI lineage: Eukaryota > Viridiplantae > Streptophyta > Magnoliopsida > Fabales > Fabaceae > Vicia > Vicia sativa. Next base: position 7,753,170 of record CM038796.1, read on the forward strand.
AGCAGTTCCTAAATTAGAATTCTTCCTCGTAAAGAAATGTCTCAGCCACAAACAAGAATCGTTACAAAAGAGTAAAAATTAAGGATATGCCTTTGGCCATTTTGGTGATAGTTCATCCCATGTAGATCTAGCCAGCATCCATCCTAGTCCAGGAAAGAAGTCCGAGCGATAAAGTTCGTCTGCAGAATAGATCATTCAAAAATTTTCAGAATAGCAATAGTGATCTACCCACAAGTTATAATATTTGAGAATATAAATATAATTTTTTTATAAATTTACCTTGAAATAGAAGCTAACAGAACTAAAAATAGGGAAAAAAATGATTGTTTATAAGCAAGAACTTAACAGAATGAAGAACAGAACACTACCCTTAAAAGGATTGAAAAATAAGAATTGAGAAAAGTAGGGGCACGATAGTGGTTTAGGGCCGCAATTAGTGACCACAACAACCACTGTTGCTGACAACTTCTCACATGTCAAAGGCACTGAGCGGAATCCTACAACTGCTATGCTATTCCGCCATAGCGCACTATAGGGGTGCTATTAACAACATAGAATTGACATCCCCAATCAGCTTGGAGAGATTTTAAAGGGTAGCCAAATACTAATTCATCCATGGCCTCAAATTGTTTAAAAATAATAAAGGCATCAGATGTGGATCCCAAAAGATAAATCCAGGTAAAACGAGACTTCGCATCATCAAATGTAAGGTCACTGAAATCGAATTCAAGTGGATAGCAATAAGTGGTGTGTGATGATGATGGTGAGTGAAGTTTCAGCTTTAGCCAGGCACAAGCAGTACAAAAGCAGAGACATCTTTATTGCAAATGGGAATCTTACAATGATTTCATACAAGGTTTATGAAATAGTTATTAGGGTGACCTAACAGAAAATGCCAGATGTATTGGGAATTACAATGTAAGGGAGTGGTAATAATAGGTTACATAATTGACAATAAAAATAGAAGAGCTAGCAGTAGGCAGGTAGAAGCTAGTGACTTGGCTGAGACGCTAGGAAATTCAGAGGCCAACAAAACCGACTTGTGTGTTAGTTCCATGAGATTTAACATCACACTGGTTAGCATGAAATTCAAAATAAATTGAGTTATCCCTAGCAAATTGACTAATACTGATAAGATTTTCGATAATGATGGAAATATGAAAGATTATGAAGAACAGTAGACAGTTGCGGATGTGATGGGAAAGGGAAGAGCTTGAACCTGATGAATGAATTAGCAAACCTTCGCCATCTCCTATGAAGTCTGATTTGGATCTTTTCAAAGGGAGTTAACTGATTGAAACTCACCGTTTAACTAAAGTTTTAAAAAAAAAAAAAAAAAACACCAACACCAACACAAAAAATACAACCACTAGTCCCCCTCAATTTTCTATTGTAAGAGTTCCACATTAGATGAGATATAGCGTGAACATATGTTTATAAGTGAACGTGGTTCAAGCCTTACAAGGCTTCTTTATAAGATTGAGTAAAGCCCAATCTAAAATCTAACATAGCATCAGAGCCTCTTGAGAGGCAACTTTGTCGATATTGTTGATAGGGTAGTACGTGCGCACTCTACCCATATCAACCTGGAGTTTGCAGGAACTAGATAGACATGGTTGATTAGAGCTGCATAGCAGGATTGCCATGCATCATCATATGTTTGATGATTGATTATTATGTTTGGTGATCGTGTATATAAGTTATTGTACCCCACTCATTTTATCTTATAACTATATAAGAGTTGTATCCGTGTTCAGATTTTATTATGATTTTATTTGCATATCTGCCTATTTCTTGAATTCCTTATTTATGTAGCTGTTCATCTACAATTGATTTTTGCTGAGGTTATTCCAAACCAATTTAGCAAACAATTTGGCGATCATAATCATACAGAAACAACTGATAGAACTTACATGGATCATGTACAAACTGCTTCTGTCCATTGTCATTCCATGACGAAACAGCCATAATGGACCTAGAACGAATAATGCTAAATTATAAACAGAGATCTCAAAGTCTTAAAAAACATATTGAGTGAAACAGAAAGAAAGAAAAAACAGCATTTCTCTTCTTGAACACATACTTATCCTTATCAAGGAGAGTTGCCATAGCTTCAAAGTAATCAAAGAAATCAGGCGCTATTTCCATGTCATCTGAGATTGGATAAAGATGTTCTATCAGATTCCATATGTTTTCAGCAGAGAGAGAAGAGGATAAAAATAATTTATGTTAAATAACCCATTTCACCTTCGAGAATGATAACTCGGCTGAAGTTATGCTTGTAGAACAGTTGATCTAGAGCCCACTTGTAATGACCTGAAAAGGTATCAATTGACCCACCTTGAGGAATATTCTTTTCAAATAGAGAACACAAAACATTAAGTGATGAAAATACCTACGTGCAATCTTGTAGTACGCAATTAACTCTCCTGGCCTTTCAGTTTGAACTGACTCAAAATCTAAATGCTGCAACAACAATTATCTGTCAGTTCAAAGAGACTGCTTTCTCATTGTCAAACAAAGCTATGTACCGTTGTTGGAGGAACCGTATAATTTCCCTAATTATTTATTTTCTATATTGTTTTTTTTTTGTTATAATAATATTCTCCTTGAATATTTCTTTTCAATATGAAGTTGTAATTTCCCTATTTATACCAGCTATGGCTGAAGAATAAAACATATCAGTATTTCCCTACTTAGTAAAAACCTTTAGTAACCATTAGTAAAATATTATTGAGAAAAAAATGATTTAATCGAAATCAAAATATAGGTTTTACAACTCTGATCAGTGTGATAAGCACCCGAGAACTTGGGAAACCCTCTCTTAAAAGTTAGTTGTCAGATGAAATCTTAGAAATTGAGTTGGGCATTACTGAACTTTATAAATTAGATTTGTAAGGTGAGGTCTGCGCAAGTTTTATAAACACTACACAATTCATATATCTGGACAATGTGGGACTAAATTCATCCCTTTACACTCAACACAATGACGGTGTTGGAAGCTACAATGAAAGCAGCTAAAATGCCATAATTAGGCGGCTAGAGGAGGGCTGCAATGAAGGCAGAATTTACAACACACAATTCCGAATATTCAATGCAGAAACATGTCAACTGTCTCTTTCTCAAATCAAAATGGTATCAGACCATTTATATATATGCACCAAGCCTAACAGTGCTAGCTGTGAGGGGAGTGTATTGGAAAAAATAAAACAGTCTCACATAGAATAGAGATAATTCCTAAAATGAGTTTAGAAAAGAGTGACACCCCTCACCTTACAAATCAGTTTTGTAACAATGAATTATGCCAAATGTGAAACAAAATATGGTATCAGAGCAAGTACATTTTTCAATTGCTCTCCAGGACTATGTTTGATTCTGATGATATTAACTCGGCAAGTGCATTCAAGATATAGTTTCTTGATTTACCCTTAAATTATGGTATTCAGTTAGTGTTTGTGCCAGCTGTTAGGATAGCTTGTGAGGGACACTTCAGATTGTAATAGTCCCAACTCAGAGGCTGGATTAGTTAAATCTTAGTGTGTGCAGGTTAAGATCAGCAATATGTAGCTGACAAACCTCCTTGTAACTAACTCAAGATTCAGAATATTCAATACCGAAACATTTGAGAAATGCCAACTACCTCTTTCCCTCAAATTTAATAGTGGGCACTGAACAGTTGCGCACGGACTTCAACAAAATCATCAAAAGATGAGAACATGAAATGGAGAATCAAATGACATAAACTAACTTGAATTTTGAAATAATAGCATACCAAGGTAATAGCATGATATGAGAAAAGAGCACTTCATAAATAAATAAATAATTTAAAGAAACAAGAAGCAAGGGAATCATGAATGAAAGCCATAAAATCAGTAAGACCAAGAAGAAGAAAAAATGTAATGGTGAGGAGAAATAGATGATTGAGAAGCGAGAAAACACAACCACTTGACTTTGTGGGTCAATATTCAGAAATCAAAAGCATAATGAAGTTGCAAAATGGAGAATACAAACTATAGTAGTGTAGAAGAAAACAAGGGGAATCAAAAATTAAGTTAAAAAGGAATAGTGACCCATCAATGGAGATGAAAATTGCGACAAGAAGAAAAGAAAGCTGAGAATAGGAGTAATTAATTCTAGAGGGAAACGAGGAAAGAAACCCTTGTTTTGGGCTGCACAAAAACAGAAGTGAAAGGCAAATGATGACCGTGGAGGTTTAGGCTTTATCCAACAATGCAGCAAGGGGATTCAGCAAAAGCCAATATAATAGTTCAACGCATTTATCCAACAACGCAATGATCAAATCACAGCATATATAGCAGGTTTTGTAAGGTTGAGTCATGCCCAACTACAATTCTAAGATGGGTATCCGACCCTCGTTCGAAATCCGTTGGGTCGCCTATCAAGTTTCCACTATCGGGTCACCCACCATTTATCTCCACGCACTAAGTCCAATAGTGTTAGGCGTGAGGGGTGTATTAAGAATCTCAAATCAAACAATATATGGCCTAAATATATGTTTACAAGTACGGAAATGCTTGCCTTACTTATATACATATATTCAGGCTACATATTTCAAACTGTGTTTTCTGAATATGAATTCAAAATTACATGAAATTAGTAGAAGGTACTATTTAGTGTACTTATTGAGGCTGTTGCATATCAAATATATCGTCAACTACTGATAGTTGTGTTGTTTGAATTCTATCGAGAACAAAATTGGGTGTTAAGTGATACTAAAAGAAATGTATATACCTGCATATAAGATAGCTGATCATAGCTCAAAGCCTTACTTTTGACGTCTGAATTTGATCCATCCTGAATAATAAAAAGTGATTAGCATCCGCTGTTTGTGTTGTATTTGCATTAGCAAAATAATGACAATGTCTCCAACATTTGAGAGAGACAGCAGAAACTCGGAAAAGTGAAGACAAAAAATACCTGAGATACAAATAAAGGAAATCTTGACGAAATGGGCCTTTGGTATCTGAAAAGTACATAGATCATGTATGAAATTGTTGTATAAAATACAAGTAACAAAAATAGGTTGAGATGAAGCATACTTGAATACAGAATTGATAGTCCTGTTGAGGTAATCAGCACGATTACATGCCATGATGACAACAGCTGCCACTGGGACCTAAAAAGTTGAGCATGGAGAATCACACAAAGCCTAGATGAGAAATAGAAGATTCAGTGAACAGGCAACTGTGAGCCTAACCTGCACTTTATCGATGAGTCTTTTTAGTTGTTTTCCTGAAATGTTAATTTATAAAATGGTAAATAGAAGAAGTGAAGAAAAGAGAGAGAGAGGGGTTATAAATGATGAAAACATACTTTCAAGATCTTGAACAAGAGACTTGATTTGGGCACATTGTTGGTCTTGGCGGTTCCTTTCTTCTGAAAGAGAGAGAGAGTTGAAGTATAGGCAGCGGGAATGAATGAATGAATGAATAAAAATAAAAAGCAGCAAACCTTGTAGGGCAAGAATGCGTCCTTGCTGGGAGCTAACCTGATGAATGAGTGACTGCATTTGAGTTGTACAGTGATTTTCAGCTTGAATCTGTGAAATGGAAAATGAAGAGCAGTAACGTTGATGAATAGAAAAAGAAGAAGAAGAAGAAGAAAAAGTAGAAAGTGGTTACATACGGCAAGAGCGAGACGATCAGCATATTGTGATTGTGTTGTGAAAAGTCTCATCTGAAGAAAACAAACAAGATTGAAGGAGATCGATCATGATACTTATAATAATAATGGGAAATTAGGGTTACCTGGATGTAGATGAACAAGACCGCTGCAGCCAAGAGAAGTAACCGAAAATCACACCAAAATTTCGCCATTATTATGCCTTCCAACTCGCCAACACTGCTTGTTTAGAGATGGATCTAGATGGAGCGTCTACTGTTGACTATTCTCACCCGTTCGATTAATCTAAATGTGGATGTGTTAGACTAATTGAGGGGCAAAATGGATGTTTTTAAGTTAAGGGGCTAATATAAACTTCAACCAAAAATACATGACAAAAATAGTAAATAGCCGCAATGCCTAGTTAGGCTTCACAAACCAGTTTAAATTTGGGAATGGAGTAATAAATTGTTGAGATGGATGAAGATACGGTTCACCCATTCAAAAATAAGATGAATACGAAGAAGAGAACACAAAGTTAGGGTTCACCCATCATGTTTATTTTTTCTCCTTTTTTACTTGCATTAGGTTGTCATTTTTTTATTTTGTTATTCTATATAGTAATTCAAATTAAAGTTATGTTAATCTCTTTATATATGTTTTTACTATGATTTTCTTCGTAGTTTGAACACTTATGTGATGAGAAGTAGATTTGAACGTGTCTTACACGATGGAGGAATTTGGTGAATTTATTCAAACAAGTTACACTGAGATTGAGAATGTTTAAGTTTGTGATCCGAATTACTGATTGTATTTTGAAATAATTAGTAGTTTAAAGGAATTGGGCTACCTAGTAGTAAGGACATAGTAGTTTTATGACCTTATATACAAACCTAAATTGATTTTCTTAAAAGATAATTAAGCACAAGTTACTGCATTATTTTTGGATAGACAATCTTCCTCGGTTGATCTTTGATGTGCAATTTTAATCAACTTTCATGAATCTCTCTTAAATCATTTCTCACTCTCGCATGCTTTCGTGAAAAATAAAATTCAATGTTGTTCGAGATGCGTTGCCAACCAACTTTAAATAAAGGATGTTGTCTTTGAATTTGTATTCTAACACAATAATGCTCCGACCATAAGATGTATGTATCTCATTATGTTAGTTTCGGAGCATTTGGTTAACCACGTTCCAATCTCGACAAAAATCACATTTATTGTTTCTCAACCAATTCTTCAGTCTAGACAATAACTTTGGAAAACATATCAGGGTGTACCATATCCACACTTAAAGACAAGATTAATGCAAGGAATAAGGGATGAAATGAATGAGCTTTACATGCAATTTCCACTTGATTTGCTCCATTTGAAGTGATGAAATACAAGAATGGTGTTTTCATGTTGAAAAGTCTACGAGAATGAGAGAAATGTTTTGGAAGAACTTTGCAATGGAGTATGCTTTTAGCATGAAGAAGAGATCATGCAAGGTGGTGATTTATCAAATTTCCCCTTTGAGCTTCTCCAGAAATATCATTGACTTGTTAATTAAATCACTTCAGTGAATAACAAAACCCCATAATTGAGTGCAAGGGATACTTCGGAAATGTATCTATGAATACATCCAAACAGTATACAGAGATGCATCTCCGGACCATATTTTTTTAAAACTGGGTGAATCTCAAAAACATAAATGCTAGTGTGATTTTGGGTACGTCCAAAGATGTATTTTCAGACGCATGAAAGGTAAGACACCAGTAAGGAGTGGAAAGAGCATTTTATTTTAGTTGGAGAAATGCAGAAAAAGTATTATTCAAAGAGTTTAAAAAAATTGAAGCTGGCTTTTAAATTTGATTAACTAAATTGCTTCAAATTTGTGATTCAATTCATAAATCATTTATGTTCAATTACACTGATATTTGAATTCCGCACGCAAAGGCTTGCAAAATTCCCCATAAACTGACAGAGAATGTAAGACGAGTTGAAGTATAAGCAGGAAGAAACAAGAGTAGCCAAACTGTATAAACAATCCCCATTTTTCATTTTCATAACAACAACAACAACAACAACAACAAAGTGATCCAAATTACTTTCTTAGTTAACTGGACAACCAGGAGATTAAAAACAATGAGCATAAAACATTGCGACTATGCACAGTAAACAGTCTCGAGTTTCCACTGCCTTAGGAAATTTACTGCAGTATAAAAGGCATAAAGGTCAAGTCGATGTCTTCAACTTGTCTGAACACTCGCCATGATCCGCTGGTGCTTTGAAGTTCTTCACTGATTTCCCCAAGACGTTTAAAGCAGCAACTCGTTGTAATTCTTTAGCTGGTCATGGATGAGTTTATATGTGAGAAAAGAAATCATCAGCTTCCCATTGGTTCAAAATTGGTAAGAATTTTTATGGATATATGAAACAGGTCAAGGATGCCGACAATACAAAAACATATCATTTCCACAAACTGTATAAAGCATTCAGTTTCAGTAAATAGAGACAACAAAATGAATAACATAAACAAGTAACATAATAAAACAAAGGCAGATGCATAAAACAATAAAAGGCATGAGAGTAATTCAAAGACTTGTTCACAATAACTGAACTAGCACAAGCATTATTGATAGTGAATAATCATAAGATTTGAGTTAATGCCTGATTCCACAGTCCCCTTCCTAATGTGTAAGTGTCATCTCCAAGTCAGTGATTGCAAAGGAAACATGTGAAACAAGGATTTCATTACCTTCCTCAAGTGAAAGCTGAATTGATCTTTTCTCTAACTCAACAGCATGTCTGCTAAGCTCAACCGAAGACAGAGATTGAAGCACTGGGAAAGTATAAACGAAATGAGGCAAATAAAAAAAGAGGAATTTTGAAGAAAGCATTTGAGACATACATTGGATGTAGTGGGCTTGGTTTGATTGGTCCAATTTCCTTAAAAACATCTGCAACTGTTGATAACGCTCTTCCCAATGCACATTTTGAAATAGCTTAGGAGGATTGGCAATGGTATGTTGAGAAGAAGGTGGGACGTGATTGGAGTCAGCAGGAATAGGAATGGAAGGGTTTGCAGAGGAGGTTATTGAAGAAGGCATAGGAAAAGGTGCAAATGGTGGGAAAGTAGAAAGCTTAGTGTCCTTAAAGTGAGGTTTTGGTGGAGAAATGTGTTGATCACAAGAAACATGAAGAGTTGTATTGTCATTTTTGGGCGTTTCTCCTTCAGACTTTCTACGGACATAGACGAGATGTCCATTTGCAGCATTATTGGGTGGAGATTGTTGTGGATTGGGATGGTCAGAGGAGGGTCTGTTGGTGGCGTTGGAATGGGTATCCTTTAACAAGGAAGAGGTTGGATGAGTAAAGGATGTGTTGTTGGTAGCATTGGGTAAATCCATTTGGGTCTAAAAATAGCAAGCATGGGAGAGAGAGAGATCCAAAAATCAAAGAGACGACGGAAACCCTAGGCTTAAAAAAATCCCAATAAGAGAATCATGATTCCTGCATAATGTGTGAGTTTTGAAGACAAACCTTATACCATCCGCCTCCGCCGCGATCAACCACTACTGCTCTCTCTCTCTCTGAGGTGCTCAGGTGTTCGCAATCCCATCCACTTTACTAACAGCTTTTCTTCTAAAAATACTCAACTCTATTAAAATCAGAAATTTACCTTAATTAATATTACACCAATTTTATTTTAACACTCAATTTCCGACACTATATGCCCACATATTTAGTAGCTTTATTTTAACAAAACAGTTTGGATGATAGAGTAAGGATTATGACTATTTAGACATAGAGTTTATATTATTGATATTTAATTTGTTATGTTTTTTAAAATATTCTTAGGACATTGAAATATTATTGAGATGGACCTTAATTAGTTATTGGGTCTTTAGTTACTATCTACCACTATTATATATGTACTCATTGAGAGAAAGCAAAATGAATGAAAAAAAAATTCTTTTGTTTATCTTCTTAATTCTTAGTTTTCTCTTAGTTGGGTTTGATATTTACCTTTGTCACATTGGTACTTTTATCCATGTACATAAATCTTCTTATAGATCATCCTTATCATACACCTTTATATCATTCATGGAAAATTCCTCTTACCTAACCCACAAACTCCTTTTTTACATCTCCAATCACTTCTTCATTTCCACTTTTCCATGGGAAATTTTGTCATCTTATTCCACAAATCCACATGTTACTACCCAATATTTATATTTTAATCATGGGGATCGTAACATCCCAAAAATCTAGATTAATTATTTAATTAATTTTGTGTGAAAATTGATGATTATTAGTTAATATATGAATTATGGTGAGTTATGTGATGCATGGTGATGCATTGGTCAATACTGTGCGCTATGAGTAGTGTGAGAATCAAAGTAATATGAGGATTTAATTAGTTAATAATTATTTAGAGCTTAAATAATTATTTGAGGTTAATTGGATTTAATAATAATATGTGGAGAATAATAGTGTAAGACAAGAAGGGTAAGATGGTAACGTTGTGTTGAACAAGTGGGGGCAAGGTTGTGATTTGTGATATTAGGGGTCCAAAGGTTAGATAAGTAAAAACAACATGAATAGAAGAGTATTTTGTTTGGTCAGTCATAGAAACGAGAGAATCAAATGCTAGAAAGAGAAAGAGCTAGAACAAGAAAGTAATCATTGTTGAAGCTTGAGGAATCTACAATATAAAGTAAGGGTGGGTGTTCTGACTCTCTAATAGGTGATATAATGGTAGAGATGTAGTGATTTGCATGTTACGTTTTGGTGTAGTTTATTTTGATTTAGTTCATTGAAATTGATCACAATCGATGAAATTGATGTTTGATATATGTGGTAATTGATGTATGATGATATGAATGATAATCAGAGGTTTGATTGTGCATTATTTTATGAAGTTTGTGTTTTTAGAATTGAGACAAAAGAGTTTTCGTACTGATACTTTCAAAATTCGTAAAACTATTTTTAACTTGGTGCAATCGATTGCAGTGCGGGTGCAATCAATTGAACACAATCCAATTTTGGTGAATATTTGCATCTATTTCAGCAAGCAATGAACAACAATCGATTGCTCACTATTTTGACATCATTTTTGCAAGCTTGAAAATTCAATAACTTTGACTCGGGTGTTCGTTTGGCAAGTTGTTTGGACCGTTGAAAAGTTAAAAATATTTTCTATAATGTGATGCTCATTTTGTTGAAAGAATTATGATGTGTGTGTGTATGTTGTATGTGTTGTATTGCAAAATATTGCGATTGAATGTATCAATGTTGTATAAAGGATGTATGAAGGATTTGTAGGTTGTATTATAGTATGACGATGTTGTTGTTGGTCATGAAGATGCAATGAAGAATGATATCTTACTTATATGCATATTTTGCTATGTCTATCTCTTATGTCTTATATAAGAATTATGATTTACTCACCCTTTTGGTTTGAATGTTGCCTCCGTGTGGGTAACGCGTAAGTGATCAAGAGTATTTCGTAGGAGCTTAAAGGATAGCTCCAGGATGTATTTTATTTTCTTTCAATAGAATAAGTGAGTCGTGCTCTGATATGTAACATAGGGGTTAGGAATGTTTGTTGAGAACTATATGTCTCTATTTTCTTTGATGTTTTCTAAATTGCCTTGTTATGGTATTGAGATTCGAATTGGATCATGATGTTTATTTTGACGAATTTTATGAAGTATTCAAATTAAAGATGATTTGAGATTTATGACTTTTGCTGCATTAATTTGGAGATGCTAAATGCATATTATTTGGTGTATAGCTATTGCAACCCGTGTTAAGGAGAAGGATATATTACTATGATATTTTTATGAAGATGTGACACCCCTGTTGGTGGTGTACTGAGATATAGTTGTTTAAACAATTGCGAAAAATTTATTGGGATTTAGAAGGGTGTTACATTAGTGGTATCATAACAGGTCGGTCTGTCTGGCCAAGTTATTGTGTCTTTATTGTATGGCAGTGGTATAAAGTTGAACTAGTTTCTAACCGTAGTGTTTGTTGTTGACGTGAAGCAAAGAAATGGCTGGAAGGAATGATGTGATTGCTGCTGCTTTACAGGCTGTTGCTCAAACTGTGCACCAACAGCCTAATGTTGATGTGAATGATGGGTCTTGTGTCTTGAAGACGTTTCAAAGGAATAGTTCGCCTATCTTCAAAGGTAGGTTCGACCCTGGTGGAGCGTAGATCTTGCTCAAGGATGAAAGTATGAGACTGTGTGTAGATTACAGACAGTTAAATAAAGTTATGATTAAGAATAAGTATCCACTACCAAGAATTGACAATTTGATGGATCAATTGGCAGATGCTTGCGTTTTTAGCAAGATTGGTTTGAACTCGGGTTATCATCAGATTCAGGTTAAACCAAATGATATTCTGAAGACAAACTTTTTGAACGAGGTATGGTCATTATGAGTATACAATGATGTCGTTTGGTGTATCTAATGTGGCATGTGTTTTCATGGAGTATATGATTAGAACTTTTTATTCTTATTTGGATAAGTTTGTAGTAGTTTCCATAGATGATATTCAGATTTATTTTAAGTTGGAAGAAGAACATGACGAGCATTTGCGATTGGTATTGCAAGTATTAAAAGAAAAGAAATTAGGGTTATTACCACTTTTGTTCTCTGTCAGCTCTTTTGGATTACCCCTTGTAAACTTTTTTTTTTGTAAAACTATCATTGCCATTAAAAAATGTGAGTTTCTTAACCCACCCCATAAGATAGTTTCTTAACTATGAAAAACACAAAATACCCTTCAGAAAACTGAAAATTTAGAAGAAATGATTGAGAACTTGTCTAAGTTTGTTATTCGGTTTGGTTATAATCAGGTAGGGCAGGGGATTAAGTTGTAAGCTGCTAGAAGCCCTCAGGATTCAGGAAGTCGTTTCTTCAATGATGACGGGTAGAAAAGGCTGGCTGAATGAATTAGAAGAAGTGAATGAGAGTTGTTAGGGCAACATGTTTTGATTTTGAAAGTAAAAAATAAAAGGCTAATGAGCTTTCAAGATCAGAAAATGCATGTTGAACCTGCAGAGGCATTCTAAAAACAAGTTAATGGTGAGTATGAAAGCAAGCAGCTTAAGAAGGAAGTTGTTTCGGGCAACAAATTGTGGAAGAAATAGAAAATAAGTATGGGATGGTGTAATGAAAAGCAAATATAAGTAACTCATGGTACCATTCCTGTCAAAATCCTGCTCAACAACAGAGCTGTCTGATTCATTCATTCATTGAGTTGGAGCGCGGTTATGCTTCCCCTTTTGTCCGAGTCAACTCGATTGAACCATTCCCGCAGTACTCTCTCTCTTTCTTAATTCTAACCTAACACACCGATACTCTTTTTTCTTTTTTGTAAAACAAAATCAATTGTTATATTTTTCTATTTGTCTAGAAAATAATTATTTATAGGAAAATCAAACAAGGAATGTTGTTAATTATTTTTGATATTATTGTCAACTGTTATTTTATTTCAATCAAATAATATTATTAGATCAAAGATATTTGAGGGGGAGGGTAGGACGGAGGATGAGTGGAAGAGTACGACGGAGATAAGATAAGGTTGACCTAAATCTCATCACGGATCCCCGATTCCCGATCCATCAACAACAAGAGTAGCAGCAAGATATGATATGTTGGAATTACTTTATTCACCTCCTGTATGGGCAACTATAATCGCCGCTGCTTTTCTCCTTACCACTCTCACTCTCTCCCTCTATCTATTATTTGAACATCTTTCCGCTTATAAGAATCCCGAAGAGCAGAAATTCTTGATTGGTGTTATCCTCATGGTTCCATGCTACTCTGTTGAATCTGTATGTTACTACTTTCATTCTTCATTACTACTGTTTTCAATTCATTCAATAATCGCTTCTTCTTCAATCCATCCACAGTTTGTGTCCTTGGTCAATCCATCCATTAGTGTTGACTGCGCCATACTCCGGGACTGCTATGAATCATTTGCCATGTATTGCTTTGGAAGATACCTTATCGCCTGCCTCGGTGGCGAAGAAAGGACTCTTTTGTTTATGGAAAGACAAGGCCGCGCTACTTTTAAAACTCCTCTTCTCCACCATTCTTCTCAATCTGGCATTGTTCACCATCCTTTTCCTCTCAAATACTTCCTTAACCCATGGACACTCGGTCCGCGCTTTTTCCAAATTGTCAAATTTGGTATTGTTCAATATGTATGTATTCTCCACTTTTCTCACTTTCATCCTTTTTCTTTCCTTTTTTTAAATCTCTCCAACTCCTTGCAGATGATCATCAAATCTTTCACTGCTGTTTTGGCCGTAATCCTTGAAGCCTTTGGAGTCTACTGTGAAGGAGAATTCAAACTAGGATGCGGGTAAGCAATCTTCTAACTATTTATTTATATACACCATTTAACCTCTTCACTACCTACGCAATAATCAAGTTTTTACAATCTAGATTCTTGTGAACCGCGCGTTGCATCAACCTCCTTATTACAATTTATAATCAACTATCTTCATTATGTTTCTTTATTAAGTTCCATTTTATTATATCCAAATAATGGAACACTGTTCCATCCTTTTCTCATAGAAGCTATTGCAATTGTTAAACTACTCAAATTTCATGTTAACTTGGAGCAAAACAAGATTATCAGACAGGGAAAATATAGGAAGAAAGTACCCAAACTTGACAAGGCTTTCATGTTGATCTTATACGTAGCTGATTAACCTATTTCCCCCATTTGGTCATTCTGCATAAGTTTGTCCCTTGACAAATTATAGTCAGTAATATAGCTATTCCAAAACATGATTTTTTTTTGCCAACATAAAGCTTTGGGATGTCAAGACTTAAAATTGGCACTGGGACGATGAAATTTAATCCGGTTGCAGATTCGCTAGCAAAATATTCTCACACCTGACTCTTTGCCCTTCATATCTCAGATGTGCCTCGTACTGGCTGTGAAGTGTGATACTTTATTGTTTTTAGTATGTAATTGGTGTTTTATTAATTGTGAAATTTTTCCGTTTTCCTGTTGTTTTCTCCTCTCCTTGTTAGAGAAGAAACATTCTGCACTCAAATATAATAAACTAGAGAAAATGCTAAGTCTTCCTAAAACATTAGCTTGGTATTCCTCCTAATTATTTCAGGAGGAAAAAGAAGACATAAAGGGAAGTTTTGAAACTCTGAGAAGTATTGCATGTGCTTTTTCTATCTTTTTTTTTATTCGAGAAATTAGAAGAAATATTTGGATGTTGCGTTTAGTTTATTTAGCATTTCTAAACTATACCTTAAGTGATGGCATTGTTTACGTCTGCATTTGCTTGTTACTTATTGTGAATTATTTGCATAAAGTGGTGTTGAATTGATTATACGATAATTATGGATTTGGTAATTGAAATTTCATGTTCAAATGTTTGGTATCTTCATATTAACGTTTGTCTTGTTATGCTCTTCTATGACAGGTTAAGGTACTTACGATAATTCTGACTGCATGACCTATTTTGCGACATTTGCAGGTATCCTTATGTGGCAGTGGTTCTAAATTTCAGTCAGTCATGGGCACTGTACTGCCTTGTTCAATTTTATACTGTAACAAAGGAAGAATTGGCTCATATAAAGCCATTGGCCAAATTTTTGACATTTAAATCAATTGTGTTTCTCACTTGGTGGCAAGGTGTGGCAATTGCTCTACTATATACGTTTGGTTTGTTCAAAAGTCCCATCGCACAAGGCTTGCATTTTAAGTCAAGTGTCCAAGATTTCATCATTTGCATTGAGGTAGATGTCCTTCATTGAAGTTAAGTTTGCTTTTTTGCATGAGCAATTGCTTCAGCATTTATGTTCAACGTGCCTTGCAACTTACTGTTGCAAGGAAACTTCTATTCAACCATGTTGACTCAAAGGCCCTGCTCCTCCCTGGTCTGGAATGCAGGATCTTGATTAGTGAATGTGATCTCCCGAATGGATTCTTTCTTTTAGTAACCATCTTGTGAGTTTGTCTAGCTTATTTGAGTCCGTTTGTTTCTAATTAATCTGTCCATAGATCTGCCGCACATATCTTTGTATTATATTGACACCAATCTTTAATATAATATGATTGTTTCTCATGGAACTAGGTTTGTGAAAAACATTCATATCATACTAAACTTTGGTGACTGTATAACAGTACTCTCTCTCTGGTTCTAAATATATAAGAGAAAGCTGGGTTAGCAAAAGCGGATGTATTTGACCCAAAATATTTTATATTTAAAACTAGAGGATGTAATAATAATAAATATAAACAGGATACAGAGGTTTGGGTGGTTGTTTTTACTTTCAGTTTTACCCTTCACTTAAACTATTTTACATTATATTTTGTGAATCTTTTCCCAATCAAATATCTATTTTTTTTCTTTCAAAACATAAAATTCTGTTACTTTTATTCTTTTGACAAATTGTAACTTCCAGTAGTATTTACCATTTTGAACTTGGAAATGGAGCTGTAAGCCCCAACACATGAACACCTATGTCAAGTGATTGATGACTTAATTGATTTTATTAATAATCAAGCAATGCAACCCAATGTCATGGGAGGAATATATGCTAGAAAGTTTCATATTTTAAAATTGTAATAAGTAGTTTGTTGTTTCATTTTGCCTTTATGATAGTCAACACTCCATCTCTTGGGTTTCTGTACACTGATTCTGGAACTTGTGCTGGAATCTTTTTTGGACACATAAGTAAAATGTTCTTTCTTTCTTTCTTTCTTTCTTTCTTATCTTCATGATTTAGATTTTAGTTACTGTTTCAGACAAGAGGAAGAGTAAAGTTTAACAGTACTTTCTATTCATCCAGCACAGATGGGCATTGCTTCCATAGTTCACCTGTATGTATTTCCAGCAAAGCCTTATGAGCTAATGGGAGAGCGCCTTTCGGGAAGTGTTTCAGTTCTGGGAGATTACTCTGCTGATTGTCCTCTTGACCCTGATGAGATTAGAGACAGTGAGAGACCCACAAAACTGCGTCTTCCTGCACCTGGTGTTGATGCCAAGAGTGGGATGACAATTAGAGAGAGTGTTCGTGATGTTGTTATTGGCGGCGGTGGATATGTAAGTGTCCTTAATTGTTATAATATACATGATTTTAATTTTTTATTTTCTGGCATGTGGTGCTAATATAAATTATATTGTTTTGTCATTCCATGAAAACTTAAACTTTTCAACGCACCTATGAACTTGTCATAAAGGAACTAATTCATAGCTGAAATGAACGAATCTGTCTTCTTTCAAATTCTAATAAGGGCATTAGTGCAAATATTCTACTCAGCTATGGATGTTATTGTGTCATAGAGAATATTTTACTTTTAATGTTTTCAAACTGTCAAAGTACAAGTGTATTTTGCTGGGAAAAGAAAATGAAAGGTTGTTTAAGATGATACAGTAGCTATGTATGTAGTTATTTAAACAAGCTTGTATGAATCATTTTTGCATTTGTTAAACTGGTGTCCAAAGTGAACATTCTACAGAAAATGCAATGTGTCACCGTATAAATGCAATTGTGCTCAATACTTTATTGAGATGCACACTGAATATGTTTGCATTAATATTTTTGTAAAAGAAATATTTATAGGAATAGAAGGACGTTAAGGCATAGTTTGATCCATGTAGCCGACCCTACTTAGTGGGGTAAAACTTGGTTGTTGTTGTCATATTTTTGTAAAAGAAAACATTTATAGGAATAGAAGGATGTTGGATACTAGCTGATGAGATCTCAGGTAAATTCAAGGATAATGGAAACACAATGTATGGTGCAGTTATCTAAAGTAATTTTAATTTATATTTCAGTTACAGTTTTTGCCCCATACCCACAATTAGTTTATTTCTAAACATGCATATAACATAAGGACTTATTGGGAACCTTCAAGACAAGAATAGATTGAAAACTGTCAAGAATTATCTTTATTAGTAATATACATATTGGCTTTACATTTCGTATTATTATCAAATCCTCTTAATTTTTATCTGCTGCCCTTTTTTGTATCATTCAGATTGTGAAGGATGTGAGGTTCACGGTCCATCAAGCAGTGGAGCCTGTGGAAAAGGGGTTCACTAGGTTCAATGAAAAACTACATAAGATATCCCAAAACATTAAAAAGCATGAGAAAGATAAAAGAAGAATCAAGGATGACAGCTGCATTGGGTCATCATCACCTACACGGAGGTTGATTCGGGGAATCGATGATCCCCTCTTGAATGGGAGTGTCAGTGATAGTGCGACGTCGCGGGGAAAGAAGCACCGTCGGAAATCTGGATATACGAGTGGAGAGAGTGGTGGAGAAAGCAGTAGTGATCAAACCTATGGTGGCTACCAGGTTAGGGGCCATAGGTGGGTTACTAAAGAGTAATGAATACTTTAGGGGACGGTTTATGTTAGTTTGACAAAGTTGCTAGATTCTGGCGGTTGATGTAGCTGGCGCTGAGCTGTGATGTATTGTGGGAGAAATTGTTTGTTACATGCCCGATGCTGAGAGTTCCGTTGAAACTTATTATATATCATTTACCTTCAGATGAAGTCACGATGTTCATGTGCCATTACTATAATTGGTCTTCTTCTGTATTGTATAGAGGTTTCTTCTGGCAGCTGCTTTGTACCAAAAAAGAAATTTTCAACAGTTGCTAGAATAAGCTGCGTATTTGTTGGGGACAATATTGTGTGCTTCTGGAGCTATTTAGCATTTTAAATTTGAATGTGAATGTTAGTTTTATATGATTCTATATCAACTCTTAGAGGCTCCATAAACTATAGATACAATTTTCCAGCATTGGTTGCTTGATTATATTGCATAACACACTTGCTCCATATCTAGTCGTAATATATAATTTTGGTTATTATTGAGAGTGACTTAATTAAAACAATTTTTTGATTTAATTGACTTTTTAAGAAAGAGATTTAAAAAAGTTTATACAGCTTAGTTAAACCATAAAGACCGATTTGTTATTAAAAAGCAAATAGTGTTAAAGAAACACACATTTGATTAAAGAAATACAGATTTTTGTGTTATATATTTTTTATTATAAAAATAAATGTTAAAATATTCTGATATTATTATGATAAAAATAAATGTTAAAATGAGTAGAGAAAAAATTAGAAGGTTTATAGTAAAAAGGGATATTTTGTTGAGATAAGAGGGTTGCGGTGTGTGGTAGTAAAGGAAGACGTGGCGAAATTATGATCATGAGTATTGGATTGAATGAGAATTAGAAAGACAAAAGAATGAGGCATTTCCCGTTAATACGAAAATGGCGGGTTTGGCGCTTCCCACTGCGACTGGTACTTGTAGTAAGGTGAGAGCACCCACGAGCAGGAGAGATTCATTTCCCCTTGATGTTTATGGAAGGACTAGAACTAGAAGAGTATCTTTTAGAGTGAAATGCAGTATCAGTGTTGGAGATGTCGCTGATCGATCAGCTGTGAATCTTGGGACGGGAACACCTGTTAGGTCGACCAACATACTTGTGGTGGGAGCCACCGGCACTCTTGGAAGGCAGATTGTGAGAAGAGCACTCGACGAAGGTTACGACGTCAGGTGCCTTGTTAGGCCCAGGCCCGCTCCTGCTGATTTCCTTCGTGACTGGGGAGCAACTGTTGTCAATGGGGACCTTAGTAAACCTGAGACTATTCCACCTACTTTGGTTGGAGTTCATACTATTATTGATTGCGCCACTGGTCGTCCCGAAGAGCCCATCAAAACTGTAATTACAATTCTTTCTTCCATTTCTCTTTTTTTCATTATTTAAATTTGAATTTGAATTAATTATATAGGTAGATTGGGAAGGTAAAGTTGCTCTCATTCAATGTGCCAAAGCTATGGGAATTCAGAAATATATTTTCTATTCCATCCATAACTGCGACAAACATCCTGAGGTTCCACTCATGGAGATCAAGTATTGCACCGAGAACTTCCTCCGTGATTCCGGACTCAATCACGTTGTCATCCGCTTATGTGGTTTCATGCAAGTATGCCCATTCATTTCTTTCATAATTATTACTATTAATAACTTAACAATTCAGTTCCTCTAATGCTAATGCAAATGCAAATGCAGGGTCTTATCGGGCAGTATGCAGTTCCCATCCTGGAAGAAAAATCTGTTTGGGGAACTGATGCTCCCACCAGAATTGCTTACATGGATACTCAGGTTACTTACTTACTTACTTTTTATATCTATCAATTCATAAACCTCTATCTGATCACTCAACTATACTTCTGCTTTTTTTTAGGATATAGCTCGCTTGACTTTTATAGCATTGCGAAATGAAAAAATCAATGGTAAACTTCTTACTTTTGCCGGTCCACGTGCATGGACAACACAAGAGGTATGCTTCACAACTTCAATGTCTATTCATTCATTCACATGCCTCCTTGACTAAATCTCTCGTCTTATTTTCTAGGTGATAACATTGTGTGAGAGGCTTGCTGGTCAAGATGCTAATGTAACTACAGTTCCCGTCTCAGTTTTGAGATTTACTCGTCAGTTAACTCGCTTCTTTGAGTGGACAAATGATGTTGCTGACAGATTGGCATTTTCAGAGGTACACCTATTCATTTCTTTGCCAATTCTAATCTATCACCAGAAACTCCATCCGCATACTCCTTAGTACTTGTTGCATCCTGCTCCCAAATCCGTCCTATTTTTTTCCCCTGGTATGCTGCTACACATCAAGCATTTTATTGCCCCCTGGTTGTTTTTTGTTAGTGTGGAACATGTAGGTGACTAGGCTAAGATAACTAAATAGAGTATTGGCTTACGCTTTGACTTATCACAAGCTGATTTGAAGGGAGTGTGGCGAGCCAAATCAACTGCTCTAATAATCTCAGTTGTGCCTTTGCATTGCATTGCTTTGACTCTCTGGAAATTTCCATTGGCTCTTTTACCCAAACCCACTCTCCTGCTGGTGTCAATCAAACTTGCCATAAGAGACTATCTTAACCTAAGTCGATTCTCGTATCCTATCCGATTTTGTCCTGTAGTTTCTTCCAAACGGCCCCTGCTCTTACAAGTTTTTTCTATCCTATTGGTTCGACCAATACTGTTATTCGATATATCTTATCTCATCATTCTTGTTCTAATTACCAAACAAATTCGCTGTGCATATAAATTTTTCTCTTCATATTTTTGGTGGTAAAACATGCTTAATAAATGATTAATTGATTTTACGGGAAATATGCAGGTGCTTTCAAGTGACACAGTTTTCTCTGTTCCGATGGCAGAGACATACAATCTACTAGGTGTGGATACAAAAGATATAATTACATTGGAGAAGTATCTGCAGGACTACTTCACAAACATATTGAAGAAGTTGAAGGATCTTAAAGCCCAGTCAAAACAATCAGATATTTTCTTCTAAAATATGATTTTGTAATTGCATACGAGGTAATGTTGTGGGAATTTAGAGTTTTATTTTTAAATATGCTTTCCATTGTATATTGTTTTATATTAAAATTGATTTTGTAACTGGTGTATTCACCCAAAAACATTGGTCAGTAGTATATATGAAATATTAAGATCCATATGCTTATCAATTTTCTAGAGTGATCCATATTTACTTGGTGAGAAGTGATTTAGTCCATGTGCAGAATCAGTTGCATATAGTTCATAGTCATTATATTATGGCTTTTGATTCTCAGTGTTAATGGGTTGGATATCATGAGATTAAAAAAACCAGGAGAGTTAGTGTGGTAGAGAGAAAGAAGAGAGGACTGAGATGGTGTATCTTGCTGTATAGGGAGCAAGCGTCCTCATAGGGGCAGGGAAGGCCTTTGTATTTTTTTTTGTGAAGGAGTAACAGTTACAAGGCTTTCAGAGTCCGTGTGATTACTGCATATGCGAATGAGTTCAACAGTCCAACAATGACTTGTCACACATCTTAATCTCCTGCTTTTGTCCGGGCCTGTTTTATAGGGCACAATAGAATAGGGTTTGCTTTCGATTTTATATTCAATATGAAGATATTTTCCAAACACTTCAAAGTCCTTCTCTCACAACATCATCTAATCTCTTCTCTTTCTGTATGTTTTTTTTCTTCTTCTACGATTTGCTCTTCCCCGTCTATTTCTTCCCAACCTTGCCTCCTTTTTGTTCCAAATTTGTTGTCTATTTCTCGCTAATTTATACCTGAATCAGTTTTTTTCCGCTTTATTAGGGGTAGAAAAGCAAGTTGAACTTGGATGGTCAGCCCACCTGACTCGTGGTGTCAATAGATCAACCTGCAATGTATTTAACAAATATATTTTCCATTTAATTTGATAGTATATGGAATTACGGTCCACTGTATTGTTTCTCTCTGTGATCTGTTTTGGCGTGGCCTAATGCTCTTCTTTTTGATGGTGTGAATTGAATGCCTACAATTGTGGTGGAAATGATATCTTATGAGATTTTATCTTGTGTTACGAGTTTGCTGGACACTCCTGTAGCAATCAATAGTTTGTGGAGAGACTAGTTTTGGAAATATCTATCTTAATGGTGAATTAGAGTTAAACTAATGATACTTCATTTTTCGATTGTGTATTCCAAATAAAATGATATTGTATATGTCAAAGGTGGTTACCGTATTGAACGTTGTTTTTTTTTTTCCTTCCATTATACAAGAAACCTAATGATATTGAATGGATGTGATTGATAATGGTTGTGAATTAAGATATTGTTCTGGCCCACTTGACCTAAATCTTCTACATGATTCAATCCAATAATACGACATGGAAAGTCCAATAAGACGTATGTTAGACTAGACCTGCCCGTGTCCCTCCGTTGGGTAGGATCCGCCCCTGTCTGACTGCTAGAAAAGTAACTATGTTGGTCCACGTAACCGTGGCCGTTTGTCTAACCTCTCCTCCATGTGCATGTTGAGGACCTCTTTTCCATGTGTTTGTTGGTGACATCTCTGCCACGTACCTTTCGAGGATGTTTACCCTAGGTGCTCGTCACGACGGCTCCTCCTCGTATGACACACAACTAACGTCTCTCTGAATATCTGTTTACAGTGATTTCTAGTAAACAACTGCTAGTCTTCCAAATTAACAATATTTTGGTAACTTACTGAATCGACTAGATTGATCCTAGGACATGTGTCTAAGTATTGGTGTTTGAACTTGTCTTAAAACTTGTATTCAACATTCTATCTAAAGCACTATGAATCCTTAAGAACATGAAACAAATGTTCGATTAAAGATTATACAAACTTCGATTATGAGTAATAATAGAATTAGATCGAAACATAAAGATGTGGACAAAATAATGTAAACAGATTAGTGAGTGACTTCGAATTAAAGGACTTTGAATTAAAAGTAAAGGACTTTGTAAAGTAATGTAAATGGTTTGTAAAGGAAATGTAAAAGACTTGGCAAAGAAATAAAGGTTTTCGAAAAGTGTAAATTTGACTAAAAGATAAAGGAATAAGTGGAAACGAAATAACTTTAAAGATATATAACTTTGATTTAAACTTCGAAAATAAACAATGATGTTTCTATACGTACATTTCTCCGCAAACTCGTTTCCCTTACACTTGGTATTTTGACTATATGTGAGTTTTTGTACAATAATGAACACACGAAATCTTAACACTAAGACACCTATTTATACTATTTCGACTCTAACGGTCCTACTCTAGAATGATGTCACGTTCGAAGATTGCATGACTTCTGCAATCTATGGCTTCCACGCGTCTTCCAGTGAAGCAACGCTTCCTATTTGAATTCAAAATCTCCTTTATTGTAAATATTAAAACTTTAATTCAAACTTCGAATCTCCAACGGAAATAGCCCATTCGAATCTCCTTACTTTTCAAACGAAATGCAACCTTTGGACCTTACTCCTTTCATTCGAACAAAGTCTAAACAACACAAAGCTTACCATTTCGAACCAAATAAATCCATCAAAATCACCAGCCAACAAATTGCCCCTCAAAAATGTGTCTTTCGATATACAGAGAAATACTCATTTTTGAATCACACATGTGATTTTGATAAACCTAACTCATGATGACTTTACTGTGTATGACATCACAACTATCAACTACTTTCACTGCGAATCGTCTTTTCACCATACTTCTCCAAACGTGCAAGTCTAGCATTTATTATTAATCATGATCATTTAAAAGTGTCAGTTTCCAAAAATTTGAAAAAAGACACTTCCCTTTTCGTTCACTAGCAGAGCTACACGTACCCCACTACCTCAAAGGTCAAAACGCCTGTTAAACCGCCAAAACCCTATAAAAACATTTCATCTTTACTATCCACAGATTTATCTTCTTCAAACCCTTAACTTCCAAACAAATTTCCAGAAACCCATTTTTCTCTCTAAAAAAGAAACTTATCAGAATTTTCTTCTTCAACAATGTCATCTTCTCAGACGCAAACATCATCTCAAGTCAAGAAATCTGGAAAACTTAAAGGTTTTCCTCTTCAAGTCAAAAGCTCGTGAGTCAAATCGTGACCTCCGGAAATCAGGAGTTCATCACCACTCCGAAATTCACTCCGGAACAGAAAGCAATTTATGCTTCTCAGGTAATTATCCCTGCTTTTGTATCTGATAAAATCTTAGGTGTTATGGATCCTCTAATCACCACAGAGCATTTAGAACAAACAAAGGGATTCTTCCCCGTTTATCATGAAACACAATCCATAGTTAACAAATCAAGTCCAATGAAGAAAAAGGATGATGACTTCGCTGTAAAAAATGCTAAAAAATCTAACGGTAAATCTTCTAAAGAAGATACTTCTGAGCCTAAGAGAAAGGCTTTCCAAATGGATTAAGTTACTGAGAATTTCAAACCCTTTCGATCGCGTCCTTCATCAGACCGATCATATCAAAATTGGCTCTTAAAGGTTGAAAATAAGAAATCCCAAGATTGGGAAAACCTAGGTATTCTTAACTTAATCCAAATGTCAAAACTAGGGTTTAGTTATAGCCAACCTTTACTACTGGCGTCTCTATATTTCTGGGATAACACGTACAACACCTTTCATCTCCCTTGTGGGATGATAACTCCAACATTCTTTGATGCTGTTGTGATTGCTGGACTTTCCCCCATTGGGGAAACGTTCGATCCCAACGAAGACAAGGAAAACATAATTAACTTCGATGTCAAACATGCTAGCTTCTCAAACTACATAAATTTTTATCATACTGCTGGAGAGGAAGTGTATGAGGTAGAGCATAAGCATTTTTAGCATTATGGCTATCGAAGTATGTTTTCTGTAGCAAATCCCTACAGGTTGCCAGCAGGTTCATTACTTTAGCTAACCAACTTCATCATGGTCGAAGAATATGTTTGAGTGAATTGTTGTTAGTGAGTCTATATGAGGGTTTAGGGTCTGCAACGTCTAAGTTGAAAACCTATCAGACTGGCACAAACTTACTCCTTGTTGGCCCCTTTTGGCTTCTTCAATTATGGTTGAATGCTACCTTCGAACCTTCTCTTTGAACTGCCGACACAATCAATGAGGAAGACCCTGATATCTCTAGCAGAACCATTTAGGGTATCAGGTTATTAAAATTAACTCCCAATGATGATAAAGAAATTTTCAACACCTGTTTTACCAATTACATGATGATGTTCTCCAAGAGGCACAAATTTGATCCTTCGATGGCTCCGTTTGCAAATCGAAGTCGTGGTTCGCGCTGGTTTACTATGTCTATTAAAGAAGCTATCAAAGAGGAAGAAGTTCAAGACATATGGCGTGCCTTTTTAAATCCTAGGCTTATAATCTCTAGGATTATGCCCATAAGAAGCCAGGTTTGTATGTTGGCTTATCAACCTAATTTTGTATCACGTCAATTCGGGCTATGTCAACTTCTCCCCGAACCTCTCTTTAACAAAAAACGAGAAATTTGCATAGCAGGGGTACCTTATGCCGTCAAAGATGTCAAAACCCGCCAGGATCGCTATGTTAATTTCGCTGATTTAACACTTACACCATTTGAACTGGCTTTTTACTTCACCAAAGACTTTTACACTTGGTGGAATTCACATTATTCGAAAAACATGTTCGACATCACTCGAATCAATCAACAACTGACAGAGCCTTTTCCATTGTGCATGAGCATGTAAAGAAAGGTAGGTTTACTCACATCAAAGAAATTTAGGTATTCTAGAAATATTTTGAAACTATCTATAATCCCATAAACCTGCATCGAACCGTTTTTGAAGAAGCACAAACTTTGTAGGAAAAATTTAAAAAACAACTTTCAAAATTCAATTTTCCTCCTAATGTAAAACTTGAAGATAGGTATAGCTTGGCTTTTCAATTTCAGCCACCAAGGTTTCCCAACCTGCCTACTTCAGAGTTGGCTTTAGCCTTTTTTCCTCCTTACCCAAACTGGTTCGTTTGTGGGAACACTTTTCACCAATATGAAAATGATGCTAAAAAACCTGCCCAAAGGGTAGTGTGGGCTAAATGTGATTTGGACAGTTACAAAGGTTACCTTCGCTATGACTTATCAGCCGTTTCTCTTATCTCTCAACATTGCGAAGGTACGGAACCAAAGGATTTCTAAATTCTTTCGATTTCTTCCCATTTTGTCTTTGTTTCGACTCACTAATATTTTGCCTTTTCACCTGTTAAAATAAAGGCTGCTAAGAAGGAAAAGACTGCCCCCAAGGAAATTTCAACTAGTATTTCGAAATAACCTACTGAATCCACCAATGATCCTTCCCCGAAACAAAATGAAACTCTAGAGAAGAAGACGAAAAAGGTATTTCCTTGTTTTTTCTTTTATTCGAATTCCATTTTTACTTTGCTAAGTATCTTTCTTGTTTTCTCAGACTAGTGGGCTTCCTCCAAAATCTCCGAAGAAACGAAAGCATGAGGACCTAGTGACTGGCGAAGGTGAATCAGAAAAGTGAAGATGTTGATCTC
Organism: Vicia sativa; assembly: GCA_021764765.1. Lineage (NCBI taxonomy): Eukaryota > Viridiplantae > Streptophyta > Magnoliopsida > Fabales > Fabaceae > Vicia > Vicia sativa. The sequence continues at coordinate 7,779,678 of CM038796.1, forward strand.
TCTCCTTTCAAATCCAAAAAAAATAAAAATAAGAGCAAGAATTTTGGTGATGATTATCAACCAACTAATCAACCTGGAGTCGAAATAAAAACTACTGCTCCCCAAACTCAATCCAAAGTTGTTCAACAAACTCAATCTTTAGAGTACATAGTTCTGGAGCACATTGGCGAAAAACCTCTAGATGCCAATCTTGGAAATGAGCTAGGTGCACACAGACATTCCTACGAGTGTCGCTGCTGGTGGTGACACCTATGATGTGTACTTTTCTAGAAACTAACAACATGATAAGCTGTTTCGAAAACGAGAAGTTTCAACAAATGAAGGCATCTCAAAATTCTCGTAGCCGAAGCAGAAATGGCGAACGAGGACATGAACAACAAGAGCAGGATCAGAGAGGATTTCGGCACGCAGTAGCATTCACATAGGTTCTATCCTTCCTTTTCCACCTTTTATCAAAACATTGAGGACAATGCGTGGTTTAAGTGTGTGGGAGGAAGCTTTACCGCTTTCTATTTTCCATTTTCTAAGTAGGTTTTCCTTTATTGCGAATTTCCATTAAATAAAGGGTTAAATATATTTTTAGTCCCTATAAATATGTGACCCTGCAATTTTGGTCCCTCTAAAATTTTCCTTTGAATAATGGTCCTCACAAAATTATTATGCACGTACTTTTAGTCTCTGCTGTTAAACCGATGTGTATTTTTGAATGATGATTTTACAGACGACTGTAGAACGTTATAAAAAGTTCCTCGAAAAAAAGGAACTCAAAATTTGATTTCTAAATCGAGATTTTCATTGCTTTTATCAATACCTTTTGAAATTTAAAAAATTCATATTTAATTCTTCTCATTTTAAAAAATTATAAAATTTATTAAATAAATATTGTAAAGTATTCTAAACACATATGGAAAAAAATTATTCAAAAACTTAAAAATTTAAGGGTAATTAAACAGTTTTAAAATTTTTAGAAAATAACAAGGACTAAAACTGCATGAAAAAAAGTTTGCGAGGACCTTTATTCGAAGGAAAATTTTAGAGGGACCAAAATTGCAGAGTCACATATTTATAGGGACTAAAAACATATTTAACCTTTAAATAAATATTTATGTACCATTAAGTCTTATATACAAAATTTTCGACTTCCTCCATTTTCTTGAGCCATAACAAAAAAAATTCCATTTGCTAGATGCATAACTCGATGCACTCGAAAAGTATGAAGGCTGCTCATTTTTAAGAAATGTTAGGAGTTTGAGTAAAATAGAAACAAAATTATTACCGTCTTGACACTTTAAAATCCCCGAGTATGCAAGACCGATTTGAGTACCTATTATACCGAAAACCTAAGGCTTTAGTTTTAAAGTAAGTAACCCCGAGGATTTTATTTAGCAGTCGACACCGTCTTAAGCACAAACTACGTAGAGAGTCGATGAATATAAGTGAATGATCCAAAAACAATTGAAAAATTAGATGCTTTACTGTTATAAATAGGGAATGCACCAACTAAGTTAGGTGACCCTCACCCGGTCACTTAATCTAATGTTGTCGGTTGGTTCAGAAGTTATCTAGAATTGAACTTGGTAAGGCGAACTACAGTTTGATCCCCCGCAACTTGTAGTTGGGTAGATAAAAGGAGTGTACCACATAATTGTGCCAAAACTCTGTGCCTAAATGGATCATCACTAACCGGCGACTCTACTATGTGCGTGAAAAGATAATGGGCTTAATGTGATTGCGCGCGAATGAAAACGGGTGAAATATAGCGAAAAGGACTAGGTTGAGCTATAATGGTATGATTTGGATTGATATGCATATGGTGGAGTTGTTTAGTGTCACTACTGTAATTTTAGTGTTGAAATTGAACTCGCAAAACTCTGACAAAAACGGCTCGCAACCAAGTACAATTTGAGTGACATCATGAGTCTGCATTTAACACTTTTCCACTTCTTTCTCAACTTTCTCCATTATCTCCACTACTTCTCTCATGATAACTTTCACAATTTTTCACTATATAAACTAGTTAGCATTCATTTTAGAAGCATCCAAGTTTGTGCGCGAAAGCGCTGTTCGTAGTTTTAGGCAAAAATCACATTTGTAACAGTGATAGTTTCTCACATCGGGGAACTACCACACCATTAGTATTATGCATATAATTTATGTAACGCTTGCATCAATCTTACCACCATTAGTAAAAGCATTTTTGTTCTCTTATTTTCCATCTCTATGGGTTCTTATTTATTGCATTATTATTATTATTATTATTATTATTATTATTATTATTATTATTATTATTATTATTATTATTATTATTATTATTATTATTATTATTATTATTATTATTATTATTATTATTATCATAAATGTATCCACCATGTTTCTTTTTATCGTAACTATAATTACTTATGTATTTTTAATTAGTAACATGTTTGGCTAAACTGTTTAGATATCGGTATGTAAATTAATCAAACTAAAGAAATCCGAAATAAATTGACCCAATTATATTTTATCTTAAATTACTTTTTCTGGTTTTAGTATATAATTATATTTTTAAAAGAGTTTGTTACGGGAGTAAAAACGGACAAAGGTTAAAAATCAATAGAGCGGGAGTTTGAGGTTTTTTCGAGATAGTAGATACTAGACATTATTTTTAATACAGTGGGAGCGCTTTAAAACTAATTAGATTCTATTTGTTTTCAAAAAGTGTTTTTAAATTCGCCGAGACAACGGAAGCGTACGTTAGGGTTTAATAGCATAACCTAAACCAATAAAACAAGAGTTTGAGATAAGGGCTTTTAAATGAAGATTGTCTACTGAAAAAAGAATTTACATTATTTTGAAAATTGGTCAATAAATCTTCAGATCACCTAGATTTGATAAATTACATACTGATATCCGCCTTATTAATATTCTCTAGTTTAGTTTAGTTTTATCTTAGTTTCCCCCAAAATTCAATTATTCATTAGCCTTAACTTTACCCAGTAACATTAGAGAATGATAAGTTTGATTTTTGTTTTTTGTGGGTTCGATATCTTTTAAAACTACGCGATACGGTTGTGCACTTGCAGTCACGAATCTTATAGACTCTTAAAGTCGCGATCAATTACACCATCCTTATTTACATCATTAAAGAAAGAAAGAAAAAGGTGAATTGAGACTGTTAGTCGAGTATTATTAAGTTAAATTTTTATATTTTTACTTAACAATTAACACAAACAGATCTACCATTTTCCTCTCTATTTCTCTCTCAGTTAAAGTAGTCAATTGAGTGTATTGATTGTTGTCTAAAAACATTTTTTATTTATCTATTTATTAAGCGTATATTAAATATATTAAATATAATTATATTTAATTAATTAAAATGTTTAAATATAATTTTGTGTATATTAAAATAAATTATTAATAAATATATACTTGAAATTAATATAATTGAAACTAATTTATAAACTTGAAATAAATATATATTTAAAACTGAATATATATATATATATATATATATATATATATATATATATATATATATATATATATATATATATATATATATATATATATATATATATATATATATATATATATATATATATATATATATAAAGATAAGTATAATAAACCTAATAAATGTATTAAGTTTGCTTCCTAAACAAATAATGAATAAGCAGCCGTACATTGTGTCTCTTTCATGTTTGTTTTGGTTTCGATCCTTGAATATATAAAAATTTGGTTGATATTCTTCATTCTTGCACCTTTAATAATTTAAAAATATTAAAATAATTTAAGATATTTTTCATTCTTGCACCTTTAATAATTTAAAAATATTAAAATAATTAAAGATTTTTTTTCATTCTTGCATCTTTAATAATTTTATAATATTAAAATAATTTAAAATTAAATAATATTAATATATGATATAGATTTTAAAATAATTATAAATAAAAAATATTAAATATTGAATAATTAAAATAAAATAAAAATTCAGTTAGCAGCCACGTCAGCAATTAAATAAATAAATTCAAATTATAAAGATGAATCTGTATTTAAGTTTAATTTTTTAGAAAAGATATATTTTGAAGAAAAAATACTTAAATGAAATTAAATTAATATTTCTTTTTTCTTATAAATTGTAACAAGAAAAGTGTGTCTTTTTTTTTACTAGGTAGTATCTAAAAATCAAATCCGTTTACATCAAAAATAATAAAATAGTTAACTTCCTAATTGAAACCCTTTATTCTTCATACTTTTGATATTGATATTTAAATTTTGGATAATGCTTTAAATTATTCATGTTAGCATGTTAGCCTTAATTTTTTTAGAGAGAAGTCTCTGACATTTATTATGGCTTAAATAATCCATGCTAGCATGTTAGCATGTTAGCCTTAGTTTTTTGAAATTATAAACATTTATATTAATAAAGTAGCCTTAATTTGAAAACAACATAGAAATTGTAAAAAAAGGTGAAGCAAGAGTTTTATGGTCAAGTAAGATTTGTTCTATTTTTATAACAATTCAACAATCAACTTGTTTCGACTCACTAATATTTTGCCTTTTCACCTGTTAAAATAAAGGCTGCTAAGAAGAAAAAGACTGCCCCCAAGGAAATTTCAACTAGTATTTCGAAACAACCTACTGAATCCACCAATGATCCTTCCTCAAAACAAAATGAAACTCTAGAGAAGAAGAAGACGAAAAAGGTATTTCCTTGTTTTTTCTTTTATTCGAATTCCATTTTTACTTTGCTAAGTATCTTTCTTGTTTTCTCAGACTAGTGGGCTTCTTCCAAAATCTCCGAAGAAACGAAAGCATGAGGACCCAATGACTGGCGAAGGTGAATCAGAAAAGTGAAGATGTTGATCTTTCTCCTTTCAAATCGAAAAACAAAAATAAAAATAAGAGCAAGAATTTTGGTGATGGTTATCAACCAACTAATTAACCTGGAGTCGAAATAAAAACTACTGCTCCCCAAACTCAATCCAAAGTTGTTCAACAAACTCAATCTTTAGAGTACATAGTTCTGGAGCACATTGGCGAAAAACCTCTAGATGCCAATCTTGGAAATGAGCTAGGTGCACACAGACATTCCTACGAGTGTCGCTGCTGGTGGTGACACCTATGATGTGTACTTTTCTAGAAACTAACAACATGATAAGCTGTTTCGAAAACGAGAAGTTTCAACAAATGAAGGTATCTCAAAATTCTCGTAGCCGAAGCAGAAATGGCGAACGAGGACATGAACAACAAGAGCAGGATCAGAGAGGATTTCGGCACGCAGTAGCATTCACATAGGTTCTATCCTTCCTTTTCCACCTTTTATCAAAACATTGAGGACAATGCGTGGTTTAAGTGTGGGGGAGGAAGCTTTACCGCTTTCTATTTTCCATTTTCTAAGTAGGTTTTCCTTTATTGCGAATTTCCATTAAATAAAGGGCTAAATATACTTTTAGTCCCTATAAATATGTGACCCTGTAATTTTGGTCCCTCTAAAATTTTCCTTTGAATAATGGTCCTCACAAAATTATTATACACGTAGTTTTAGTCTCTGCTGTTAAACCAATGTGTATTTTTGAATGATGATTTTACAGACGAGTGTAAAACGTTATAAAAAGTTCCTCGAAAAAAAGAAACTCAAAATTTGATTTCTAAATCGAGATTTTCATTGCTTTTATCAATATCTTTTGAAATTTAAAAAATTCATATTTAATTCTTCTCATTTTAAAAAATTATAAAATTTATTAAATAAATATTGTATAGTATTCTAAACACATATGGAAAAAATTATTCAAAAACTTAAAAATTTAAGGGTAATTAAACAGTTTTAAAATTTTTAGAAAATAACAAGGACTAAAACTGCATGAAAAAAAGTTTGTGAGGACCATTATTCGAAGGAAAATTTTAGAGGGACCAAAATTGCAGAGTCACATATTTATAGGGACTAAAAACATATTTAACCCTTAAATAAATATTTATGTACCATTAAGTCTTATATACAAAATTTTCGACTTCCTCCATTTTCTTGAGCCATAACAAAAAAAAATCCATTTGCTAGATGCATAACTCGATGCACTCGAAAAGTATGAAGGCTGTCCATTTTTAAGAAATGTTAGGAGCTTGAGTAAAATAGAAACAAAATTATTACCGTCTTGACACTTTAAAATCCCCGAGTATGCAAGACCGATTTGAGTACCTATTATACCGAAAACCTAAGGCTTTAGTTTTAAGGTAAGTAACCCCGAGGATTTTATTTAGCAGTCGACACCGTCTTAAGCACAAACTACGTAGAGAGTCGATGAATATAAGTGAATGATCCAAAAACAATTGAAAAATTAGATGCTTTACTGTTATAAATAGGGAATGCACCAACTAAGTTAGGTGACCCTCACCCTGTCACTTAATCTAACGTTGTCGGTTGGTTCAGAAGTTATCTAGAATTGAACTTGGTAAGGCGAACTACAGTTTGATCCCCCGCAACTTGTAGTTGGGTAGATAAAAGGAGTGTACCACATAATTGTGCCAAAACTCTGTGCCTAAATGGATCATCACTAACCGGCGACTCTACTATGTGCGTGAAAAGATAATGGGCTTAATGTGATTGCGCGCGAATGAAAACGGGTGAAATATAGCGAAAAGGACTAGGTTGAGCTATAATGGTATGATTTGGATTGATATGCATATGGTGGAGTTGTTTAGTGTCACTACTGTAATTTTAGTGTTGAAATTGAACTCGCAAAACTCTGACAAAAACGGCTCGCAACCAAGTACAATTTGAGTGACATCATGAGTCTGCATTTAACACTTTTCCACTTCTTTCTCAACTTTCTCCATTATCTCCACTACTTCTCTCATGATAACTTTCACAATTTTTCACTATATAAACTAGTTAGCATTCATTTTAGAAGCATCCAAGTTTGTGCGCGAAAGCGCTGTTCGTAGTTTTAGGCAAAAATCACATTTGTAACAGTGATAGTTTCTCACATCGGGGAACTACCACACCATTAGTATTATGCATATAATTTATGTAACGCTTGCATCAATCTTACCACCATTAGTAAAAGCATTTTTGTTCTCTTATTTTCCATCTCTACGGGTTCTTATTTATTGCATTATTATTATTATTATTATTATTATTATTATTATCATAAATGTATCCACCATGTTTCTTTTTATCGTAACTATAATTACTTTTACATTTTTAATTAGTAACATGTCTGGCTAAACTGTTTAGATATCGGTATGTAAATTAATCAAACTAAAGAGATCCGAAATAAATTGACTCAGTTATATTTTATCTTAAATTACTTTTTCTGGTTTTAGTATATAATTATATTTTTAAAAGAGTTTGTTACGGGAGTAAAAACGGACAAAGGTTAAAAATCAATAGAGCGGGAGTTTGAGGTTTTTTCCAGATAGTAGATACTAGACACTATTTTTAATACAGTGGGAGCGCTTTAAACCTGATTAGATTCTATTTGTTTTCAAAAAGTGTTTTTAAATTCGCCTAAACCAATAAAACAAGAGTTTGAGATAAGGGCTTTTAAATGAATATTGTCTACTGAAAAAACAATTTACATTATTTCGAAAATTGGTCAATAATTCTTCAGATCAGTTTGATAAATTACATACTGATATCCGCCTTATTAATATTCTCTAGTTTAGTTTAGTTTTATCTTAGTTTTCCCCAAAATTCAGTTATTCATTAGCCTTAACTTTACGCAGTAACATTAGAGAATGATAAGTTTGATTTTTGCTTTTTGTGGGTTCGATATCTTTTAAAACTACGTGATACGGTTGTGCACTTGCAGTCACGAATCTTATAGACTCTTAAAGTCGCGATCAATTACGCCATCCTTATTTACATCATTAAAGAAAGAAAGAAAAAGGTGAATTAAGACTGTTTGTCGAGTATTATTAAGTTAAATTTTTATATTTTTACTTAACAATTAACACAGACAGATCTACCATTTTCCTCTCTATTTCTCTCTCAGTTAAATTAGTCAATTGAGTATATTGATTGTTGTCTAAAAACATTTTTTATTTATCTATTTATTAAGCGTATATTAAATATAATTATATTTAATTAATTAAAATGTTTAAATATAATTTTGTGTATATTAAAATAAATTATTAATAAATATATACTTGAAATTAATATAATTGAAACTAATTTATAAACTTGAAATAAATATATATTTAAAACTGAAAAAGCAGCCGTACAATAAACCTAATAAATGTATTAAGTTTGCTTCCTAAACAAATAATGAATAAGCAGCCGTATATTGTGTCTCTTTCATGTTTGTTTTGGTTTCGATCCTTGAATATATAAAAATTTGGTTGATTTTCTTCATTCTTGCACCTTTAATAATTTAAAAATATTAAAATAATTTAAGATATTTTTCATTCTTGCACCTTTAATAATTTAAAAATATTAAAATAAGTAAAGATTTTTTTTTCATTCTTGCATCTTTAATAATTTTATAATATGAAAATAATTTAAAATTAAATAATATTAATATATGATATAGATTTTAAAATAATTATAGATAAAAATATTAAATATTGAATAATTAAAATAAAAAAAAATTCAGTTAGCAGCCACGTCAGCAATTAAATAAATAAATTCAAATTATAAAGATGAATCTATATTTAAGTTTAATTTTTTAGAAAAGATATATTTTGAAGAAAAAATACTTAAATGAAATTAAATTAATTTTTTTTTTCTTATAAATTGTAACAAGAAAAGTGTGTCTTTTTTTTACTAGGTAGTATCTAAAAATCAAATCCGTTTACATCAAAAATAATAAAATAGTTAACTTCCTAATTGAAACCCTTTATTCTTCATACTTTTGATATTGATATTTAAATTTTGGATAATGCTTTAAATTATTCATGTTAGCATGTTAGCCTTAATTTTTTAATAGAGAGAAGTCTCTGACATTTATTATGGCTTAAATAATCCATGCTAGCATGTTAGCCTTAATTTTTTTTAGAGAGAAGTCTCTGACATTTATTATGGCTTAAATAATCCATGCTAGCATGTTAGCATGTTAGCCTTAGTTTTTTGAAATTATAAACATTTATATTAATAAAGCAGCCTTAATTTGAAAACAACATAGAAATTGTAAAAAAAGGTGAAGCAAGAGTTTTATCGTCAAGTAAGATTTGTTCTATTTTTATAACAATTCAACAATCAACTTGTCTCTAGCATCTCTCTGTTAAAAAGTAGTCAATTGAGTGTGTAGATTGTTATCTACAAAACATTTTGTAATAATTTATTAATTAAGATTACAATAATATATATCGCGGCTATATATAGATAGAGGGTGTCTTGTTACAAACATACAGTCTCAAAATATGAGCAACTTAACTATCCCAACACTAGTACTACTAGTATTTTTAGTCTCCTGCTGCTCAGCAGAGCAATGCGGAAGACAAGCTGGGGGTGCTTTGTGCCCTAATGGATTATGCTGCAGCAAATTCGGTTGGTGCGGTTCAACCCTCGACTACTGCGGTGACGGTTGCCAGAGTCAGTGCGGTGGCAGCGGCGGCGGAGGCGGCGGCGGAGGCTCCCTTTCCAACCTCATCTCCAGTGACACGTTCAACAACATGCTGAAACATCGCAACGATAATGCATGTCAAGGGAAAGGCTTTTACTCCTACGACGCTTTCCTTAACGCTGCAAAGGCTTTCCCCAACTTCGCCAATAAAGGAGATACCGCCACTAAAAAAAGAGAAATCGCTGCTTTCTTAGGTCAAACGTCTCACGAAACAACCGGCGGATGGGCATCTGCACCCGATGGACCCTACGCTTGGGGTTATTGCTTTCTGAGAGAACAGAATCCCAGCACCTACTGTCAACCAAGCTCTGAATTTCCATGTGCTTCTGGAAAACAGTACTACGGCAGAGGTCCAATTCAGATATCATGGAACTACAACTACGGGCAGTGTGGAAGAGCGATTGGTGTTGACTTGCTCAATAATCCAGACCTCGTCGCTACTGATCCGGTTGTATCCTTCAAGACCGCTTTATGGTTCTGGATGACACCTCAGTCACCTAAACCATCTTGCCACGACGTTATCACCGGAGGATGGAGTCCATCGAGTGGTGATCGTGCGGCGGGGAGACTTCCCGGATACGGAACAGTGACCAACATCATAAACGGAGGACTTGAATGCGGGAGAGGACAGGATGGTAGAGTGCAGGATCGGATCGGGTTTTATAAGAGATACTGTGACATATTTGGAATTGGTTACGGAGATAATCTTGACTGTTACTCTCAGAGGCCATTCGGATCTTCACTCTCATTTTCATCAATCCTGCTTGACTCCATCGCCACCGTAGCCTAGATTGCCTTTTTCTTTCTTTAAAATAAATAAAACGTGAATCACGGTTCACCTTATTCGGTTCACTCATCTATATATATGTGAGTGTGACACATGTACTACTGTTTTTCTCAAACACCGTTTCATACTTGACTATCATTATCATCACTAATCACTATTGTCATCTAACAAAAGTCGCACCCTATCTTGTCTTTTTCTTTATTATGATTCTTTCATTTTAAAACAAGCGATAACATGTTTTTGTTCAACGATCCATATTACTAATAATAAAATGTGAAAGATAATAGGCATCTAAAAATATTTACAAACTACCGTTAAAGATTAATAATTTAAATCTACAACTATATTTATTTTCGTGCATTTTATGTATTATAGATAATGTTTTAAAATCAAATCGGATAGACCAGATATTAGAATTTGTTTGTTAAGATAAAAGAAAAGTGTTTTTAATTTTTTTCTTTTAACTTTTAAATTCTTATTAGTATAGTAATTTAATTTTAGATTTTTATTTGTAAGTTTTTTATTAGTTTTTAGTTTTTTTTCAAAAATCATTTGAAATAGTTTTTGAGTTTGTAACTATTATTTTATGATTTTTTTTGTCATTTATATTTTTATAATTTTAATAAAAACGTATTATTATATTTATTAATTCACATGATGTTATTTTTGTATATAATGAAACAGCTAATTTATCAAATATTCAAATTAATTTATTAATTATTTGTCATCAATAATCAGCTAAAAATTATAAACTATCCACTAACAATTATGGGTTAGTTTTATCATACAAAATCCTAAACTAATTTTTTAAACTATTTGAACAAAATATTTTAAATAATAAAAAGATATTTAACTGCTCAAAATATAATACAAGACGAGATGAAACAGATTTACTAAGATCACACATACAAATTGTAATAATGAAATCATAAAGTTAAATCACCATCTTTTGCTCCTAAATGCTGTCATGAAAAATGATAGAGGTGGAAGAGTAAGAGAAACTATAAACAGCTAAATAAAAATTGAGAATACATTAAATGTGGTTTGAATTTTTATTCATTTGTAAAAAAGAAAGTAAAATTATGATCACAAGCAACAAATATAAAAAAGAAGTGATCAAGATGATGATGAAGTGTATTTTCTAATAGCAGCCGGGGCAACAAGATCTGACAGATAACATAAATCTTTTGATTAAATTATTATGATGCATTGAATTGGATTCGATTCGATGAATCACCATTTACTGACGCACCGTGTAAGTAAATACTAGCAGCCGCCGGGTCAAACATGCTAGCTTTGGTTTTTTTTTCTTTCTTTTTGCTTCAACGCCTTTTTTTCCGGATGTCCTTGAAGGGACTCTTGCTTCAACACCTTTGAAAATATGTCCCAAAACTAAAGCTAACTTTTACAAAAATAATCTTACACTCAACAGTTATTTGTTTTTAATAATATAATTGTTAGGTACTAAAATTAAATTAAGCCAACATGCATACACCTCTAATGATCATTTTAGTTTCTTTAAATAATTAATGCAACTATTACGTATAGTTTCGTTGAATAATCGAATCAATATATAATCTATATATAAATCATATCGACGGTTAATCAATAAATTTGTGAATGTAATTTCATCTCTTAGATGTTTTATATGATGTCAAAATTAAAAATATATAATATTTGTATATTGAACGGTATCTCTCTATGTCTAGACTGTATTTTCATCTTATGACATTTAGGGAATATGTCAAAAGTTTTTGGACAAGTCAAACATTTTAAAATATGCATTTTTGTGAAAAATCGTGTTTGGAATCAACTCCTCCGTATTAGGAGTCGACTCCCTCTGAAGCATTTTCAAGAAAAAAACTCTCTAGTCAATTGGAGTCAATACAAGGTATCTGAAGTCGATACACAACTAAAGGAGTTGACTCCCTCGAACCGCGGGTCGACTCCTACTGAAAGTAATTTTGAAAATTAATTATTTGGTCCAGATGGCTCGACTCCTTCGCATATGTGATCGATACATTACATGAAGGAGTCGACTCCTACGTGTGTGTATCAACTCATACTTAAGCTGATTTTTTAAAATTATTTCTGTCTAAAAGGAGTCAACTCCCAGATAGTATGGGTCGACTTCCTTGTCCTTTGGAGTCGGCTCCGTCTTCGTGTGAGTCGGCTCCCGATGATCTAAATATCAAATTTTATAATTTTGCAACCTACTAATGTTTTTTGTTCTCTCAAGTACACTCTCACACACATATATATTCATTCGTGCATCATTTCTCAAACACAGAACCACAAATATATAAAGCAATTGCTCATCATCTTCATCGTTTCTCTATACATACACACAAACAAATTATACATAATCGTTCTTTTTTGGATGCCATCAAGAGATAGCATGATAACATCCAATTATGATTCGTTGTAATCGATTGAATTGAGAATTCTTTAGGGGTTTTAAATAAGAAAATCAAGATAGGATTTTTCTTCAAGGTTAATTAGTCATTTGAAGGTTTTGGACAAGATTACGCAATTTGAATTCAATCGAGTGAAAGCTTTGAAGAACTGTGGATTCAGTTATGGGAGTAACGCGTGACAGAGGATCAAATTGGTAAATCGTGGATCACGGTACGTTTGCAAGTTGGATTTAACCGAGTGAAGTCTTTGAAGAACAAATATTATTGCAAATGAATAGTGTGAGACAGAGGATCAAATTGAAAAATATCGAATTCACTTGATCGTGTTCTAACCAAGGGGAGATAATAAGATAGGATCAACAACATACTTAGAGTTTTGCTTGTTGGATTACTATTTGTACTCTTGTAATCAATATTTTGCAAAGGTTAATTTCCATTATCTCAATTTCGAACGAAATTTGGGATTGATATACCCATAGCGAGGTCGACGGGGGAATGCCTAAATAAATTCTTGTGTCTTTCTCTTTCTCTCTTACTCTTTACTTTGTGTGTTGTTGCAAATTTCTAAAAACTTCGATAGATAATCTCTTAGATTAATACCATAAATTGTTTCATTGATTAGATTACAATCTCTGTAATTGTAATTGATTTCTAACATCAACAAAATCAAATAAAAAAAATTATTTTTATCGATTGTACTCAAATCAAATAAAAATGTTTGACAAATTGCTTTAGTTAACTTTACCGATTTATCTCATTGAATATCGATTGCTATAGTGTGATTTATTCAAAGTTAATTTGCTAAAAATATATTGATTGTTTTTCTATCATACGTAAACTCGATCTATCGATTGAACGTATATCCAATAATTTCAAAAACGGTTTGGATAGACGATTGTCGATAGAATTTTGTTTCCGCACAACATAGTTCAAACATTATTAAAGCAAAATTTTAAATAAAGTCTATCGTCTAACCGAACTCAATTGCCTCTTATATAAAGAAATTGAGCTACATGATAATCTAATAATTAGATAATAAACTAATAATCATTTAAATTTATATTTATTAATAGTTTAAAGTTTATAATATTTAAAAAATTACTAAACCAAAAAAGAATGAATACATACAAAATAAAAGTAATAATACAAAACTTTTAGTGGGATATTTGTGGGTGCCTATACATGGCTTTCATGCGTGGTGTAATTACAAAGCTTGTATCGAAGTCAAAAATTACTAGTTGGGATCATATGGGCAAGTGCAGGCCCCCTGCTTGTCGCAAAAATTACCAGCTTGTATCATTTTTACAACGTGTTATACATTATTTGGAAACTTCCATTATAAGGCCTCCGTATTAAAAGAAAAATCTTCACTTAAGCTTCCGTCCTCTGTGCTGTACTTTTAGTCTCCATAACAAAGAATCAATGCTTATCTGTTGACTTGACACCAAAATATTTGCGACTCAGTTCCCTTTTTCACTAAGATTAGCTATAAGCTCTGATTTAGCCTTCTCGAGGGCAGCAGCCAAATTTTCAGGCTTCCTCCCACCAGCCTGAGCAAAATTGGGCCTCCCACCTCCTCCGCCTCCACACAATTTTGCAATTTGTCCGATAAATTTACCTGCTTGAATCCCCTGGTCAACCACCCCTGGAGTAAAAGCAGCCACTAGACTAACCTTCCCTTCACCTGGACATGAGCCCAGAACAATAGCAGCTGGATCTGCTAATGTTTCCATTAAATATTCAGCCGCACTTTTAAGTGACTCCGCATCAACATCATCCAAGCACTCAACTAGTATCCTGGAAATATTTCCAACAATCAATAAATAAAAATGATACATCAACGTAAAGATCATACCATCATTAAATTTCAACCATACTTTTTCTATCCTATTTCCAAGTCCTATCAATGGACATATATATACAGTTTACAACAGACCCACTACCAAGGAAAGCTTATTGTACAATGGCTAGAGGTAATGTAGTGTTATTAACGGGCCAAAGGTTAGAGTCTTGGAATCAACCTCCAGTAGATGCTAGGAAAGGTTGCCTATAACAAACCGTGAGTGTGCAGGTTTTCCCGAATCCCGCCATAAGAGCTTTATAATATAGGATTAGGTTGCCCTTTTCACACTCAAAATGGGTCATAGTCTACCCTGAACCCCACAACGGCAGTAGTTTCTTTACATTCAAAAGACATCCATGTTTTAGTTATGTCTGCAGCATTCAAAGAAAATATACTCAAGGGAATATCAATGATGTGATGCAACACCTCTGCTTATTTGTCAGCAGAGATGAATCAAAAGGGGAGGGGGCAGGCGTGTGGGTAACCGACCCTCATCCCATGGCATTCTACTTATATTTCATGGCCAATCACTCAAGTCGGTATTAATAAGGATATATGGACAATCATCAGTGTTGTTTGCACTCGGACATGGGGACAGATCCAATCTCTACCATATGGGGGGTCAAGAAAATTCAATAACTAAGATTACACGAATACTAATTTATTGTAGTTAAATAGCGGAGTATATAATAATATGTAGGGGGGCATCCATTGAAACAGGTGGACTTTGGAGCTTTATTGAAATGGTGAAGACTGAAAACTTGAGCTACTCCAAAGAGTTGATAAAGATCTTGTATTTTGTGGAGTTTCCTCATGCAAAAGCGCAAACGCTATGAGTGAAAAGCTAGAGCCTATGTATATGAAGCATAAATTTCACTGCCAGAATAGGAATATTGCCTTTCACCCAGGAGGTGGCATTTGCAAATGAGAGAAGGAGGGAGGGCCCAAGCCTTCCCCCAGGCCCCGTCCAATCTGTCACTACTCAAACAACCTCTGTTTTAGCAGAGTTCTTGGGCTACCTTCAAGTGCTTAATTTAATTAGGATTAAATTAAATTCGGGTTTTATAGTTTTAACTATTAAATCAATGCCAATCTCTTGAATAATTCTAATCAATAGAAAATTAAATTAACAAAGTGAATACAGATAGAAGATTTATATGCTTGATTATGAATAATTATATATATTAACTCAATTTATCCAAGTTTGAGGTTGTCAATTACATTTTTTTCATTTAATCTTTTGTATGAGAGTAAATTAACTACCTTCTAATTTTTCTTCTAATTACATGAATTCCTTTTTAATATAGTATCGCAAGACTTATTATATAAAATATAAACAACTTTCCCCTTTGCAAGTTATATACAGTAGTATGTATCTTAGAGGCACTAAATTATTTAACGTGTTGCTAATGGGGGAGAAGGCCCTAGCAACAATACACGAGATGGAGAAATATTACCTGTACTGGTTTGAATTCCCCACAAGAAACGCTTTGCTTGCAATAACTGAAGCTTTGTAGACTGCTGCTTTTGCACGCACAGTCGAGTTTTCGTTTCTTGCTGCCCGTAACTCCTCTAAAAGGTTTTCTATCCTTGCAGTTACTTCTTCAGGTTTCACCTTCAAAAGTTGATTATAAGTTATTTGAGGAAAGAAATGGTACCAAATGCAGAAAAGGACAGTCAACAATGGCAATTGAATTTTTATTTTATTAAAGTCTCTTGTTAAAGATTATCATAGAAACAAAGAAATGCACGCAACAAGGACCCCAGATGTGAGCGTGAAAAAAGGCATAAAGTTCCATTATCTTATATATTTAATCCATAACAAAACAAACTAGAAAATATTTATTAAGCGTGAAAGTAATGAAAGTATCCCAGTAAATACATCAATATCACATGTGGGGAAATATTTACAAATGGATGCTTATGTGCACAAATTTAGTTGCTTGACTCATTGATATTAACAGAATAACAAAAATTTAGAACTATGGTGCATGTAGATGAAAATGAAAGATTGAATATTAATTTGAACTTAGCGTGAAAATTGTAATTTTTAAAACTTAGGGAAAAGTGAAAAACTAAGATTGTGAACATACTTTGAGAGTTGAACATAACTGTTTCAGATAAGAATCCCGGGCATTGACATATTCAATAAAAGCTTCCCCAGCTACAGCTTCTATGCGCCTGACACCAGATGCAATACCCTGCTCTGAAATTATTTTAAAACCACGAATTTCAGAGGTATTACTGACATGAGTTCCACCGCAAAGTTCCATCGATACTCCAGGAACATCCACAACACGTACCTGCAGGACACCAATTTCGACAACAAGAAACAGCATAAACATCATATCAGCAGGATAATTACTAATATTGATATATATTGTATTTTCTATATTCATAGTATTTTCCCTGATTATTGAGAAGTTTTAATATAATTTAAAATACATGTCTAAGATATGGAACATATAGACTCTCATTGGTAACTTAGATCCACTAACTTACAGAGGATTTGACTAGTTTATAGTGGATTTAATAAACAAGAATTGTGTGGTAAAGAAACGCATCTCACTAGTTTATAGCATTTGATACGCTATTTGTACAGTTTCAGTGTTCTACAAAGCTGGATGCTCTTAAAATGTTTTCAGAATATAATATTTACTATACCATATATTTTTCACTACCATGGTCCATGAATAGGTGCTGGTGCACGTGGCAGGGAGAGGGATAACTATTGGTGCATCTGAAACGTAACTGAAATCTACCAACGGTAGTACTGATGACAGAATTTGAATACGAGGACATGATGATTCCTAAAAACTACTTGCAAATGATCCCTGAAGGTCAAAGTTCTGACCTCTTTTGAAGTACACACTTTGTGTACATGTAACCTAAATACTTAGAACTACCAAAACAGAAGAAAGCTAAAAGAATTTCAAAGTTAAATATCAAAAGTGTTTGTAGTAAATCCAACCTCTTCACCATACTTTTCTCCAAACATTGCAATTGCTCCTTCTCTTTTTGCTTCAGCAATGGGCATCACTTTGGTCTGAAGAAGAATCGCATCCTCAACCCATCCGTTGATTAGCACTTCAATTTCTACAAGCTCGCTGTCAAGAATTGGACGGTGGAAGTTGAAATCAAACCTGAGACGATCAAAAGCCACCAAAGAACCAGCTTGAGAGGTCTCCTGACCAATGACTTTTTTAAGTGCAGCTTGTAGTAAATGAGTAGCAGTATGATGAACCTGCAAAGCACCAATTACATTACATTCACCGTAATATTGAACACTTGTAAGCTTGGAATTTAAAAATATGCATGACTACAATGATGCAAGGATTTGTCTATCAAATTTTATTGAGACGAAAGATTCACCTAACAAAATTTTGACAAGGTGCACAGTTTTTGTACCTGAGCTCGTTGCCTCAACTTAACATTTACTGTTGCCTCCACTTGTTTGCCAACCTCTACAACACCCTTATGGACTGTGCCCTTGTGAACAAATATATTACCAAAAGACTTCTGAACATCGATTATCTCCACAACAGCTTTAGGTTGATTCTCACCCTCTGAAATATATAGAAAACCATTATCTCCAATTTGTCCTCCTGATTCAGCATAAAATGGAGTCTTGTTCAGCAAAATTTCTACATTACTCCCTTCACTAACACGTACAGCTGGATCACCATTTACCACTAGGCTTGCTATAATTGCGTTACAATAAAGACTATCATATCCAATAAATTCAGTGTCAGATACATTGTCTGCAATAGTTGTCCCACTTCCAATGGCAAGCTTGACAGTATTGTGTGCGGCTTGAGACTGCTGCCTTTGTTTCTCCATCTCAATATCAAAACCATTCATGTCAATACTCACACCACGTTCTTCAGCCACTTCTTTTGTTATTTCCATTGGGAAACCAAAAGTATCATACAAAATAAACACATCTTCACCAGCCAAGCAAGGTACAGTTTCATTTCTTTCAGCACTTGATATAGCATCAGCAAGCTTCTCCTCAAGCAACTTTTCTCCTCTCTCAAGCGTCTGAACAAATCGAAGCTCTTCTCTCTTCAACTCCTCAAGGATACGGGGTGCTCTGTTCTTCACATCAGCATCAATATGTGTACTTAATTCTACTACTTTCTCGGCAATAATAGGTAAAAATGCTCCTTCAAGGTCTCCTCTACCATCCCCTTTTATACCAAGCAACCTGCTTGTGCGAACAACCCTTCTGATAAGTCGTCGAACAACATAACCTCTCCCAACATTTGATGGGACAACGCCATCAGAGATGAGAAACACAATTGCACGCATGTGGTCTCCTACAATCTAAAGGGAAAAAAATAACATACGCTAAAAGTAATCAGAAAGGCAGATTGAAATAAAACTACTTAAAATTATACTGCAACTTGTATGAAAATAGTCATACTTACTTTAAGGTACCTTTTGGTCTGATCATCAGAAATTCCATATGAAACATTTGCTAATTCAGATGCCTTCTCTATAATGGGGAGAATCAAGTCAGTTTCATAGTTGTTTGGAACCTGCGGTGAACACTTAATAAATATAAAAAGTAGTTGAGGATCAAATGAAAATGATAGTAGTGTGAGTAATGTTTCATTGACACCTTTTTTCCTTGCCCCGTTTTTGTCAACATGCAAGTGGGGGGTGTAAAGTAGGGAGAAAGAAAAACTGGAGTGGAAAATTACAAATGGTCACTTACACAACAGTTCAAATGAATGCAATACCTTTTGAAGAATGCGAGCCATGCGCTCGAGACCGAGGCCAGTATCTATGTTCATCTGCTTTAGTGGTTCAAGAGAACCACCGTCTTTTTTGTTGTATTGCATAAATACTAGATTGTAGAACTCTATGAAGCGTGTATCATCATTAAGATCCTGCTTCCATCCCCAGGCCACAAAATGTAAAACATTGTCATTGAAGTGATTTGGAATAACTCAAATTGTAAGTGTATCATACTTACGACGTTGTCATATCCCCTCTCAGGATGGAAATCATAATAAATTTCAGAGCATGGACCGCAGGGGCCTGTGGCTCCACTGGTCCAAAAATTGTCATCTTCACCCAACCTCTTTATTCGCTCAACGGGGACACCAATCTGCAGAGAAAGGAAGAGCATAGAATTGACTTAAAAGGAAAAGTGATGAAAGGAAAAAAGAGGATGGGGAAATTTAGCAAACCTGTTGAGACCAGAAGTGAAAAGTTTCATCATCATGTTGATAAACACTAATCCATAATCTCTCAGGAGGCAAAGCAAACCTAAAAGTAAATGGAAGAGATGAAAATAAAATAGAAAGAGAAAGAAACAAGAGAGAGAGGAATGGGGGATGTTACTGACTCAATGGTAGATAGGTCCCAAGCCCATTGAATAGCTTGTGTTTTAAAGTAATCACCAAAGCTGAAGTTGCCAAGCATCTCAAAGAAGGTATGATGGCGTGAGGTTTGGCCAACGTTGTTGATATCATTAGTACGAATGCACCTTTGTGCAGTAGTAGCACGAGGGACTTGTGTAGGAAGCTTACCAAGGAAGATGGGTTTGAATTGAAGCATCCCAGCGATAGTGAGAAGAACAGTGGGGTCATCTGGGACTAGAGAAGCACTAGGAAGAACCTTGTGACCACGGGAAGCATAAAAATCCAGAAATCGTTGGCGTATGGAATCTCCACTCACACAATTATCAACCACGGTGAGTTGTTCGCCTTGAGGCTGGGAATGAGATGATGGTGTGCAAAAGGGGAAACGACGATGACGTGGAGATAGTTGTAGTTGTTTGAGAGATATAAATCCTGATTATTAATGTTGAGTGAGTGAGTGAGTGAGTGAGTGAGTAGTACTAGTAATTAATAAATGGAAGAGGAGTGAGTAATTACCGATGGAGGTGGAGGTGGAAGTACAAATCGGTACGGTATGTTTTGGAAGCGGCAACGGGAGGAGCCGTGGGAGTTGAACCGCCAACCCCTCCATGGCGAATGATTATTATTCAGAATGAACAGATAACCATATCTTGTTTCACTTTTGAGTTTTCCCTCCTCATCCTCACCACATATTCATGTTGCTATATTGCCAATTCGCACATTTTTTTTATTTATTTATTTATTTTTCTTTCTTTATCCATACCATTTTATATATTATTAGTTCATTTTAAAAAATATTAACAATATTAAATTGTATTGTTAAGTATCTCTTTGATTTATATAAATATTTGTATATCATTAAAAAAATTTAAAATATATTGCGGTGCCATGAATTTAAGTAATGTAAATTATTTTAAATATTAAATTTATTTTAAATTAAAATAAATGAGTGACATTTAATTATACTATTTATTTAATTGGTTGACGATACTTTTGATATCTTGAGGGTGCTTATACCCTAGCAACTTATTAGTAAGTGATATCTTGAGGGTGCTTATACCCTAGCATCTTATTAGTAAGTGATATCTTGAGGGTGCTTATACCCTAGCAACTTATTAGTAAGAACTATTCATCTTAGTCTTAAAGTTTATTTGAAACGGTAAATTCTTTTTCATTTCAAGCATCGTATTCATCTTTTAACATTATCATATATTTTTAGCTTAAATCCTTATAGATCATAAAATAATTTTAACATTATCATATATTTTTAGCTTAAATCCTTATAGATCATAAAATAATTTGAACGGAAATCAAACATTATAGACTAAAACAAAGAATAATGAAAGAAAAAATTACTTGCTTAATTGCAGTTTTGGTTCTCTTATTATGTTTTTTTTTTTTATCTTCATAGTTTAAAATTCAGAATTTTGGTTCCTAAATTATAGTTTTTTGAAGATTATAATCTCTTTGCAAATCTGAGACCAATTTTTGATAACATGACGCATAATCTAATGACCTGCCACATGCCAACTCATATTTTGCTTATTTCAATTTTTTTATTAATTTTGTAAATTACATATTATATTTCATTTTATTTTATATTTCAGAAAAATTATTTGAAATAATTATTTTATAATTAACACATATTGAATACTCAAACCCTAATTGTAACTTTCCCAATTCGATTTGCTTGCTCGTTGCTCACCACCACTCACCATCTTCTTCAGTCTTCGTTCTACCCTCCGTCTCACTGCTCACCACTGCTCACCATCTTCTTCGCCCTCTGTCTCGCTGCTAACTGAGTCACAGTCATTTTTCTCTGATTTTTGGGAGTTGATTTCGATTATCAAAAGTTGTTTACAATGTCAAATTCAACCTATGTTTCAAGGTAAATGATTATGTGTTTGAACCGAACCTGCATTTCAGAAAACTTATTTGAAATAATTATTTTATAATTAACACATATG
This sequence comes from Vicia sativa, assembly GCA_021764765.1. NCBI lineage: Eukaryota > Viridiplantae > Streptophyta > Magnoliopsida > Fabales > Fabaceae > Vicia > Vicia sativa. Next base: position 7,801,606 of record CM038796.1, read on the forward strand.
GAATACTCAAACCCTAATTGTAACTTTCCCAATTCGATTTGCTTGCTCATTGCTCACCACCACTCACCATCTTCTTCAGTCTTCGTTCTACCCTCCGTCTCGCTGCTCACCACTGCTCACCATCTTCTTCGCCCTCCGTCTCGCTGCTAACTGAGTCACAGTCATTTTTCTCTGATTTTTGGGAGTTGATTTCGATTATCAAAAGTTGTTTACAATGTCAAATTCAACCTATGTTTCAAGGTAAATGATTATGTGTTTGAACCGAACCTGCATTTGTTTATGATTTGTGTTTGAATCGAACATGCATTTGTTTATGATTTGTGTTTGAACCGAACCTGTGTTTGCTTATTATTTGTATTTGAACCGAACATGTGTTTGTTTATGATTTGTGTTTGAACCTGCGTTTGTTTATTTCGTCTCAAATGTTTAATGGTTATTCTTTGTACATGTTTTCTGTAGGCCATCTGCAAACCAAACTGTCAGACTTAGAATTCATCATAAAGGAGAATTTATATATCATCATGTAAAGTTGTATGTAGGTGAAGTTGTTACTGAAATGAATTGGGATTGGGATATGAATTTAATGTCCTATATGGACCTTGAATCTATGATTAAAAATGAAGGATATGGCAATATAAGATGTCTTTGGTATTGGATCCCTGCGCTATCATTTACTCGAGGACTTCGTCTGTTGATTAATGACCAAGATATTCTAACCTTCATTGAAGATGTTAAAGGATACAATGTCATTGATGTTTATGTTGAGCACCCAATTGAAATACTTGAGTTTGTTGATGTTGTTGAAATACCTACCGCTGAAATACCTGAAGTTAATAACCCGGTGAATGTGCAAGTTGAAGAATTAAATGTGGAAGCTGATGCGAATGTGGAACAAGCTGCTGATGTGAATGAAGAAGTAAATGTGGAGGATGAGTAGGTTGCTGATGTGAATATGGAAGCTACGCAAATTGATGAAGTTAATGTGGGGGAAGATGAAAGTGAAACAAATCTGGATTATGCAGTGAGGAGGACGAGGATGATGAGGATGAAAGTGATATTGATTTAGGACCCGAAGTTAATGTCGATTGGACAACAGTGTTGCCCAATGATCAAACTCAACATTTTTCAAGTCATAACGTTATTTCTGATAACGAGAGTTTTGATTCAGATGGACTTCAGACTCCACCAGAAAGTGATGTTGAAGATGAGATGAAGAGGTTTCCAATTTTTAAAGAGAGCAAGAAATTTGAGGTAGGAATGATGTTCAAAGATAAGTTGCAAGTTAGAGATGCTATAAAAGTGTATGCAATGGCTAACAATAAAAATGTCTTCTTAAGAAAAAATGACAAGACAACAATGGTTGTACGATGCATGGAAGGTTGTCCGTTTTATATACGTTTTAGTATGAGGACTAACAATTGATTTTGGCAACTTGTTAGGTTTACCGATGATCATGGTTGCCATAGGACACCAAAGAATAGACAAGCCAAAACATATTGGTTAGCTCGTCAATTTGTTTATACCTTCAGACATAGTCTTGAAATGAAGACTAAAGGGTTGATTACTAAAGCCCTTCAAAAATGGGGCGTGAAGTTGACGACTGACCAAGCTTACAGGGCCAAGAGAAAAGCGATAAATCTAATTCAGGGTGCTGGTCGTGAACAATTTACACATTTGAGGAGGTATGCTGAAGAATTGCTCAAGTCAAATCCAAACTCTTCGGTCAAGATATAATGTGTTATTTCCGAAAATGGTCCAGTTTTTGAGAGAATTTATGTGTGCTTGGAAGGTTGTAAGGCTGCATTTGCAACCACATGCAGGCCACTGATTGGGTTAGATGCATGTTTTTTAAAAGGGGACTTTGGAGGTCAATTGATATCTGTGGTGGGTAAGGATGAAAATAACAAGATGATGCCGATAACATTTGCGGTTGTAGAAGCAGAAACAAAGGATTCATGGCAATGGTTCATAAAGTTATTACTTGATGATTTACAATCCATCCATCACAAAGTCTATGGATTTATCTCCGATCAACAAAAGGTACGTTACTTTACGTCATTGTATTGCATGTTAATTAGGTACAATGAAAGTATGTTATATCCATTAGAGTATGTTATTTACAATATGTTACCTATTAACATTATACAGTATATTATAGTATGTTATTAACATTATGAATTACAAAGTATGCACTGTTAATGTTGTTTCAGGGATTGGTACCAGCTATTTTAGAGACCAACCCATATGTTGAGCATAGGTTGTGTGTGAAACATTTGTATGGTAATTGGAGATAAAAATATCTTAGACTAGAGATGAAGGAAGCTCTTTGGAGGGCTGCTGGGGCCACAACTATGCCTGGATGGGAGAGAGCCATGAATGACATGAAAAAGCTCAATCCTAAAGCTTAGAAAGACATGATGGAAGTGTCTGCTACTTATTGGAGTATATATCACTTTAAGCCGCACACACAAAGTGACTTGCAAGTCAATAATATGTGTGAGTCATTCAATAGAGCAATCTTGGAGCATAGAGACAAACCAATCATTACCCTGCTTGAAGGAATCAAACACTACATAATTGTGAGGATTGCTATTGAAAAGGATGCTTTAAGTAGATGCAAAGGTATCATAAGTCCTAAAATCCAAAAAAATTTAGAAAATAAAAAGAGGGAAGCTGAAGGATGGACTGCAACGTTGCATTCTGATGACGATTTTGCTATATTTAGGGTGTCAAACGGTGTTGAAACATACACTGTTAATTTGCTGCAGAAGATATACGCATGTAGAAAATGGGATCTAATTGGGATACCATGTTGTCATGCTATTGCATGTATATGGCATAACAAAAAGGAGCCAGAAGAGTATGTTTCTTCATATTACAGGTAAACCATCAACTATATGAAAATCATGCCTAATCAAATTGTCATATCAAATTGCTAAACATATTATGTCTGTTTGTTTTTGTGTCTAAGAAGTCTACTGTCATGGCTACTTATAGCCACATTGTGTTTCCGACAAATGGTCCACAACTATGGCCATCCGAAGGATCTGAGCCAATCAAGCCACCAGTCATATGGAGAGTGATTGGTCGTCCAAAGAAGAACCGCAACAAGACAAATGACGAGCCTAGATATACAAACTCTTTGCCCTGAAATCGTCAAACCGTTAATGTCAAAAATGCGGGAACATGGGACATAATAAACGGACTTGCAAAGGGAAAAGGGCAGCTGAGAGAGCTATTCCAAAAGGTGGCAACAAAAAGGCGAAAGGAAAAAAGAAAGCGACTGGTGTTGCACAAACTATTATAGAAGGATGGTCGCAAGCACTACAAGCAACCCAAAACAAGTTATTAGTTTATAACAAATTGTGTTAACAATGTCCAAAACAAGTTGTGTTGGCTTTTTGAATCAAGTGTGAAAAGTGCTGCATTATGTTATAAATTACAGTTTCTAAATGTGTGGAACAAATAGTTCATGTCCATTTTTTACTTAAATATAAGTTACATGTTCTGTCAAATTTATAAAGCAGTGTTGCCAAAATTATGTCAAAATTTGAATTATTTATACAAAGAAATTGTGCCAAAAAGATGCTAGTAGTATGCCAAACTTATACATAGAGATTGTGCCAAAATTATGCCAAAATCAAGACATTTCATTTCATTAACATAGAGATTATATCATATTCCACATATCAAACTTATACATGTGTTGTAATAAAGACAAACACAACTAACAATAACAACAACAATGACAAAATCAAAAAATATCCCATGAACTTAATTTTCATCTTCAACATTTCTTCATTTTTCTTTGTGTCCCTAATTAGATCCATAAGCTCTTCATTCTTGTCTTTCAAAGATCGAACCATTTCTTTTGCACGGCTACTCATTTCTTCATCAACCCATTGAAAATAGTTACATCCCTTTTTCTTCATTACCTTAAAATTACCACATCCATGAAATCTTCTTCCAGAATTCTCACGCGTCCATGAAGTCATCAATGGGGGATTCAAAATCACACCAGCATCTAATCCCTCTTTTTATAAGACCTGAATTGTTAGTTGAGGTAAATGAGAAATTAGAGTCAGCCATTAGTGAAGAAGAAGAATGGAGGTTGATGGGCTGCAAAGGGAAAAGGAAGAACGGGGTTCAATATATTGCAAAGGGAAGAAGAGAATTGAGAATGGACTGCAAATGGAAGAAGAGAGTGGCTGAGTTAGGTTTTCACATTAAATCATTAGGGTTCCATTATATTAATTTAAGTTTTTATAATATTATATTATTTTAATATAATAAGTATTTATAAATATACGATTAAATTAAATATAAAATTAATAAAAAAATTGAAATAAGTAAAATATGAGTTGGCATGTGATAGGTCATTAGGTTATGCGTCATTTCATCAAAAATTGGTCTTAGATTTATAAAGGGACTATAATCCTCAAAAAACTATAATTTAGGGACCAAAATTCCAGATTTTAAACTATGGGGACCAAAAATGAAAAAAATACATAATAGGGGGACTAAAACTGCAATTAAGCCGAAATTCTCTAAGGGGATTCTTCAAAAGATTAATATTTAAGGGGATTCTTCAAAAGATTAATATTTGGATGGAGAGATTAAGCAGGGGTTGGTAGCTAGACACGAGCATATAACAAACCATATTATTAGATGAATGACTGTCCACAAAGAGCAGGTTGAATTGTAGAGTTTGGAGTTTATAATTGCTGCGGATAACGTTTATATGAAACAATTGTAAGAAAGTATTAATGTATCAACAAAGATGTAGTTTGAGTTTAACCTGATCCAAATGTTGCAACCGGTAATTCCTCAATTATGAATTTTGCTGAAAGTTTATATAATTGTGAAGTATTTAACACACTCTGAATTCTTAAGCTCTTTGACATAAAGGAATGGAAAAAAAAATTGAATGTTGGTGCACATTAGGTAACAGTTACAAATCGACTTCATTTTAATAATGAATAGTCAAAATATGTAAAACCCAGGGAATGATTTGAAAGCAATTTTTACCAATGAAGGATCTGAATGCTATAGGCCTTGAATGGTGACAAATGGGACTACAGAAGGGTAAAAAAACCAATACAAAAGGTAAAGTGTTAAAATTTGTTGTGCACAATAATCTTTTGTGAAGCACCCAGCACCCTAGACAATAACTATTAATCAAAACAAAAATCCACAATCATCTGATTAAAGAAACCCTGAAAAATTACTTACATCACAGGTATCCCTTCATTGATCTCTCAAACACTCAATATTATATACAATAAATCAATGGCTACAACGGCAATTGAACCATGGCGGAAAAATTGTTTCCTTGCCCATACTGAATGCCACCACTCTTATCAGTTATCCATTCTTAACAATCAAGCTAAGACAAAATTCATATATCAAAGATGAAATTTATGCATCACAAGACCCCATTCTTCCCAGCAAATATTTCACCCACACCTAAGCCCTCAATGTTCTACCTGGTTTCCTACTCCTTTTACTTCAAATTCCTCAGTTTGTTTTGTATCAAAACAGCAGTGGGGCTACAACAAAACAGTCTAAACTTGAGAAGTCAAATGCACAAGATAAAAACAGTGGAAGTTAAGGGAACTCACACTCTGCAGTGTATACCACCTGCTGATTTCCTTTAGAACACTTCTTTCCACATACGCATTCTGTGTGCTATTTCCAGCTTTCATGTTATGATGTGTTAGTTTGATTTGCTATATAAACTTATCCTTACATCCAAGTCTTGTACAATCAAATACTACACCACACCTAATAGCTATCTATTAGACAATCATTACATTTAAGTTTTTCAAAGATCAAATCAAATAGATACACTAACAACAGATATAAATAATTAGTAAGTTCAATTATATTTCCTCAGTAGTTGATGATTGTATTCATGGAAAGACTAATCAAAAGAATATTGAATGTATATAAGATTTGGGAGCAGTTGATAAAAGAAAGAGTACATACAACCTGGAAGCTTATTTGCTGTAGCATGAAAATGAAATGCCATGACAACAAAGTTTGTAATAATATACAGAAACTGAAACTCATAAACTGCTTACAGATGGATACCAAAAAGAAAGGTAACAAAGAAGCCTATAATGAGTTATTGACAACTTAACCATGAAGTTGAGATGAAAATGCTACGCAAATGGCCAATGAAAGCTGTCAGTTACAGGCCTGGCACGGTAGATCACTTCATTCATTCAGCATTCTGCCAATTAAGAGAAACAAATTTGTAACATGCGAACACAAATAAACAAAGGAATCAAAGAAAAAACAAAATATAAGATTGTGGTGGTGACTGACTTGATTAAGAGGATTATCAGGAGATTTCTTCCAAAGCTTCCAAATCATATCCTTGTATTGTGTGTAAGTAAGTCCCGGCTTCTCTTGCTTCAATATCGGAAGTTCCGCCTCTTCAAATGCCTGATAAATCAATGAAATCAAAATTAGGGTTTGATTAAGAAGTAAAAGAATGAAGAATAAGAGATAAAGGAAGATACCTTGAAGGAAGCTTTGAGACGTTTCTCGGGATGCCTGTCGAGGGGTAAGTTGTTATCGATGCTCATCTGAGCGATGGCTTCGTCAAGAGTACTAGCTTCGATTATGGAATCATCGCGATTCGTGTTTGATACAAGCACCACTCTCTCGTACTCCTCCTCCGCGGCCGAGCGGTTATTCGCTTCCGCTGCTTTCTTCTGAGCCAGAGCCTGCTCCTCCTCGCGCCGTTTCCTCAGCTCCGCCTCCGTCACCTTTGGAACCGGGATCGACACTCTGTTTGCCTTCTTGTCCGGTTTTTTAATCATCTTCTCGAGCTCTTTCTCCTCCAGCTCCGCCAATCGACGAACCTCCGCTCGCTTGGCCGCCGCCTCGGCCTTCTTATCAGCCTCTTCTTCTCTCTTCTTGGCGGCGCGTGGCTTTGAACTCTCGGCCTCTCGCCAGTATTGCTCCTCCTTCTCTCGAGTCTCCCGTTCCTTTTTCTCCGTTTCAGCGGCGCTTTTGCGAGCCCTTGCGACCTCGGCCTTCGAATTGACACCCATCTTTTTCGGCATCTTAACGCTTAGTGTAGTAGGGTTTGGGTGGTGAATTGGTACTATCTTCTTCTGTTTCTGCAAACAAACGGTGAAATGGAAGAAACAAACTCCCAACGCGTACACCGCACGCATTCATCAAATCCAACCCAAATGATCCATGGGCTTAAGCCCGCTCCATCACTATTGCCCACTAACAAGAGTAAATAAATATATCAACCATCAAATTATTTCAACTAAATTTTTATATGAAATTAATTCAAAGTATAATACTATAATTCTAATATGAATGTGTATGTGAAAAATGTATATTGTTGATTAGATCAACTTGCGATTTAGAGAATTGAGTATTTGTCTTTTGCAAGAAGAGTGGTCTTGGCTAAAAATGTTATGGATGGATGTTATTCTGATTTATTCGATGAAGACAAATGTGATTCTTAAGGCGTGTATATAAGTGATTCATCGGTTATAGAAAAAAATTATATGAGGAGATACTATATATAAGAGAAAATATCATGTTATGAAGTGGAAAATTGTTATTAAACTCAAATGTTTAGGAGGTACGGAATTGAAAAGATTTTACATCATAAACAAAGCATGCATTCTAAAAGTGAGTTAGAAGTTTTGAGTATTGTCCAAAAAAGTACAGATGTGTGTTATCTGGATTTTTCACATACCCAAACCCTCAACGTATTAACGAAAGGTTGAAGAAACACTTGGAAAAACCTAATTGCTCATGTGATAATTTCTTCGATAAAAAAGTTGAAAGAGTATTTCGATATATACATTCAAGGGAACGTGTTGAAGGTCCTATGCGTATAGTAATGTTTAGGACTTAGTAATTTTTAGAATAAGTTTGAAGGTCACTTCGACTATTCATAACAATTTCATCAACATATACTTTGGTTGAAAATAGGGGTTTGTTCTTAGGTACGCTGAAGGCGAATGCTACTTTCTTATAAAATCATTTGTAATCTCTGATAACAATTTTCTAAGATTAGAGAGTTGTTGTCTCTCCCAGACATAACTAACTTTTCGCATATTCTCGTCTTATTTTTTTCGTTATATTTTATGTATTGATTATTATTATTGAAGGTCGTTAAGTTGGTTACTACATTTCTTTGCCCTCGCATATCAAAGTATTGATTTAAATTGAACCTTGTCATTTTGACAACAAGTGGCACCCACTATAGGGCAAATGGGTATTGTTTACAAGTGTGCACCATGGCTTCCCGGGATATCGTAAAAAAATTGGAGACAATTTTTGGTTATGAAAAGTTAATATGCAAGCAATTTTAAGTAAAGAAAAATGAAGCTTTGAAGGGGCGTTAATGTCTATAAGGCTTGCATCAACAGAAAAATATCAACATGGTGGATAAGCCCATGCATGGCATTATATTGTGTCTCGAAGATAAAGTTCTAAGAGAAGTCTCCAGAGAGCAGAGTGCTACTTTGATGTGGGAAAAACTGAAAGATTGTGTATGACTAAGTCTTTAACTCACATGTTTTGTCTGAAACAAACATTTTATTCATTATGAATGGTGGAGAACAAATCCATAGTGCAATAGCTGGCAAAATTTCACTAGATTTATTGATAATATTGAAGTGAAGATTGCTGATGAAGACAAGGCTATACTCTTGTTAAGTTCACTACTCATGTCATTTGAGCACTTTAATGATGCCCTTTTTATGGTGATAGGGTACTATTACATAGTATGAAATCCAGACGGCGGTAAAATCCAAAAAAAAAAATCAAAGACGAAAGATTTGAAAATGGAAGATCAATAGGAGGAGGTGAGCATAAAGGGGTGTCCAAGGATTCACTACTATAGGCCCTCACCTTTGCACACCTCATTAGCATTCACTTCTATAGACCCTCACATATGCTAGTAGCAAGGATTTTCCTTATTTTTGCATCCAACACTTTAGTCTAAATGTCTCAAACTAATGTCACGACACTTTGTTCCTTATTGTATTTTTTCGACGTCTGACTCATCCAAATAAAGTTCATTTCATTGCTTCCAGCAGTATTGTATTCGAATTCATATGAAACATTTATAATAGAAGAAACATCATTATTCAAAGGGATTTTCTTTCCTCCAACCTTATTTCTTGTAGAGGTCTATCATACCCCAATTTTTGACCTAAGATACCATCTTATATCATTCACATATCATTCAACACAAGTTAGCTTGTGTGTGTGCTTCTTGAGCCAAATTAGGGTTTTGAATCAAATCTTTCATCTGTTCAAGATATGATCAATTAGGGTTTGAGTCTCTACTCACCACTAATGATCTATCTTCATCAATCATCAACATTTGATCTTCAAATTCCAATAATTTCCTCAAGATCTATCATGAATCGACCAAATTAGGGTTTTGATCGGGGATGGTGTATCATTGATTTTTTGCTCAATGAATGACCTAATTGCTTGGAGCATGATCTCAAAATAACCAATGCAATATCTTGACCTAATTTCTTGATTCAAAACATATCCAAAGACATGGTTGATCATCAGAGAAATTCTGAATCATCTAACAAAAAGTCAACTGTCCAGATCAGTCAAACTTTGACTTTTTTGTCAACTTTTTGAAATTCAAATTTTTCAATCATCAAAGCATTTCAAATTATCGATCATGATTATCAAAAATAAAAAATGTGTGAAAAAGTCAACAAAAAGTCAAAACATGATTTTTCTAAACACTTAGAAAAATTTTCAAGTGTTTTTATCACATTTTTCATCATTTTCATGACCATTTTTCACCTAGATCCATTTTGATTCAAGAAAAACATCCAACATGAAAGTTGCAGATATTCTTCCAAATTTTCCAAAATGTCAAAGAACATTAAAAAATATTTTGTGGAGCTATGGTTTTGAAATTTGACATTATAGTTTCAAGAACATGAATTATAGGTCATTTTTCCAAGTTTTCAAGTCATTTTTGCCGAAATCCTCTTCTAGAAGCCTTGTCATCACCAAGGGATAAGTTTTCACTCAAAAATATCTTGTGATCATGATTGAAGAAGAGATTAAAATACTTGAGTTTTTAACCATGGTTTGCAAAGTTAACCATGTGCATTAAATGCAAAGATTCTATTCTTACCTCTTAAGCCAACTTGCAAAAATCCTTCAATCCTATCTTGTCTTACTTGTCAAACTTCTTGGACTATAAATAGAGGTCTTTGCTCATTTCAAAATCACACCAAAACAACCATAAGCTTGTTTTCTCTTTCTTTTCTTAAGTTACAAGTTTCAAAGTTCCAAAATGTGAGAATTACAAATCTCCAAACCTTGCAAGTTCTGATCAATCTCAAGCTTCAAACGCTCTCCAAATACCATTAGGAAGTTGTTAGAATCATCAATCTATCACCAAAATAAGCCAAACTCTGAATTGCTTTTCAAACTCCATAAACTTGCAAATTGAGCCTTAACTTGCTATCTCTCATTCCACTCGTGCATTCTTAATCTTTCACTTCAAACATCATCATACACTCCATAGAAGTGATCCAAACCCTTAAATCACATCTGTAACATCTCCAACATCAAAATAGAATCACACTTCAACCTATGGCAGTTGGACTTGGGAAGATTGTTCCAGGCTATCTCAAAGCAAGTTGAGCAGTTCTACACCTTCCATAAGGTCCACTAAAGCTACACAAACCATTAAAACACTTATGGAACAACTCCCTCGAGGAATTCGATTTCTTCTCATAGGGGTAAGTTTCTCAACTTTGAATTCTTCAATTTCTGCGTTCCAGTTTAAAAATTACTATGCTATTATGTTTCTGCATGTGAGAGGATCATAAACCCTCAATCAATTGCTTGAATTGGTGCACATACACGATTTCATGATCAAAAAACACAATTAGTGTTCTTCGTGTTCATGCGAAAATTAATCACCTTACACTTAAAATAAATGAAATTAATTACCACCATCATGTTCCTGGGCAAATTTCGAGAAAGTTTGATGTTTACATCATTCAATTTCATTGAGAAATGAAGGAGATAAAAAATCAAATCATGAGGAAGAAGAAGATTATTCTTGGCGCATTTTTTTGATTTTTCCTAAATTTAAATTTTCAGTTTAATATATATTTATTGGTTGTTGTTTCATAAACGGATAAAACAGCCACCCCAGTGACAGAGCGCGCGCCTTTCATGTCATTCATTGCCTTTGGTTCAGGGTTCGAATCCCCCTAAGACCTTTTACTTTTCACTTTTCTTCCATTTTCAACTATTTTTCAAAACTGATTTTCCAAACTGATTTTCAAATATATTTAATTCAAGGTGCATAAATGACAAGCCACACACATGGCTCAGTGGTAAATATTTTCACATGCAAGCCTAAGGTCATGAGTTCAACACTCCTTAGGACCAAAACTTAATTTTTATCTCTTGTTTTCTTCACATGTTCAACAAACTTCAACATTTTCAAAAACCAATCAAAATTTCTCATTTTGAGATGATTTTTTGCACACTTGTCATTTAATATACCTATTTTATGATTATGTCAAAAAATTCCAAATAAATTTTCTTTTGATATATTTTTATTAGGTTAAAATAGATGTTTTTAAGTGTTTTTAAATACTTTCAAAAATGTTTTCTTCTTGATTTTCAACCTAATCTTTTTCAAAACAATCATGTGAATACCTTTCACTTTTCAAACCTTTTCAAAATGTTTTAGTTAACTTACACACCTCTTTTCCATGATCGATTTGATTAAATCTTTGGAAATACAAACCGAACTAGTTTTTTTCCTCGAAAATCTTTTGAATTCAAAATCAAATTGATCATTGGCCTCCCTTACGGTGTAAGTCCCAACCCTCCTATGTATATATTTAGTTTCCTTGTATATATCCACCCTTTTTGTACATATTCCACCTTTTTGTAAATATTCAAGTATAAGTAGTATCGTTCACTAGTTTTACTCCGCTTGTTTATACACCAATTCTGCTGGTATTAAGAGGAGCATTATTCTCGGTGAAACTGCTCTTATTTTAGTGGCCCTCCCTTAAGGTGTAAGTCCCACTCCTTTGTATATATCCAAGTATACTAGATTATCCTCTTCTTTTAAACACTTGTTTATATATTGATTTCACACTCCTTTGTATATATCCAAGTTACACTAGCTTTAATTGCTTGTTTTATACACTTGTTTATATATTTCCTTCATAAACTCCTATGAATGCACACACACACTTTGTCATATATACTTGTTCATATACTTGTTCATGTTTATTTATGTCATTACAACTAGTATAACAACTAGGTTCCCCATAGCCTCCTCTTAGGATTCATACAAAAGAACTCTCTCGTTGTGTTAGCCTTCTCTCGGGCTTCGTACAAAAGAACTCCCTCGTTGAGTTAGCCTCGTCTTGGTATTCGTACAAAAGAACTCCCTCATTGAGTTTAGCCTTCTCTTGGGCCTCATACAAGAAAGAGACCTGGAAATCTCTAACAGCCTCCTATTGGGCTTCCAATACAAAGAATCACCTTCGCTAGGATAGAACCCTAAGTACGGTTTCCCAGTGAAATCACTCTTAAAGCCAAGTCAGTCATACCCTATAGCCTTCTCTTGGGCTCCCAATAAGAGGACCCTCGATTTCCCTCGGAAAGCCTCCTCTTGGGCTCACAATAAAAGAACCCTCGATGTCCCTCGGATAGCTTCCTCTTGGGCTTACAATACAAGGACCCACAGACTTCTTAAAAGCATCCCCTTAATCAATAACAAAAAATTTATCCTAAGAGATAAGACATGAATCATATTTATGGAAGAAGTATCTCATCTATAGCATCACATACAAATCAAACATACAAATCAAACATTTTTCAAAACAAACACTTTTTCAAACAAGACATCTTTCTTAACTGTAAGTGGTAATGCTTGTACACTCAAGCAAAACACCCAATGCTTACAATGAAAGGTTCAAAGTTTTTCAAGCATATTTCTTAACTTGTAAGTGGCAACGCTTGCACACTCAAGCAAAACGCCCAATGCTTACAATGAAATACTCAAACAATCAAAATTTCAAAAATGTATGTGATGAAATAGATTAGATACATTTTTCATTAAGATGACACTTGTCGTTGTCTCTTAAATTTTTTGCTTCCACTAGCACATAAGTGGGAACTACGATTGCTCTAACTTTCTCAACCTCCTTTTGATAATACATAGGCACAAGGTCTCACCCTTGGCGAGCATACTTCTTTCTCCCTCAAACCAAACAAATCCTAGTTCCCTTAGATCCGAGCTATAGATGCTCTGATTCCCTCTAGGGGATATGTATGCATAGGATCCCAATGATCTTTGCGAGCATAATCATAATAAATAAACTTAGGCTCCTGCCTAATCTACCTTCTTAAATCCCAAAGGAGAAACTTTCCCAAAATAGCATAGCAAATAAAACAAAAATGCACAAAAAGGTTCCTATAGAATACTATAGATATATAGGGTGCTAATATCCTCCCTTTATATAACCAACCCTGTTAACCAGGTCACTCCCCCATGCATTGCATTTAGCTCACACTAATCACATTGCATATCAAGTTTAGGGTATTTCAGCTTTCCCCTTTTCATTTCCTTTCTTGCTTGGAACCAATAAAGTTTCGTGCTCGCGACATCTTTTAAATAAAAAATCAAAGAGTAAATCATTTTGAGCCGGAGATTCGAATTCCAATTTGATTCTCTCGTTCTTCACTTTTTACCGTGAATAGAAAAATGGCGCCTCTGCTGGGGAGTACCAAGCTTTTATTGTTTCCAAAAAAGAAAAGAAAAAGGGTTAAGCCTCATTTGTGCATTTGTTTGTTTTATTTTATATGTTTTGTTCTATTACTCGCAATTTCATGTGATGGAAAAAATCCTAACCCGTATTTAAGAAATTTTCTAAGAATTAGGTTGGGGTATAGTCCTATTAACTTACGAGGAGTCTCAGTCCTTAATAAGTTAATTTGAGATCCCTCGCTCAGTGGAGGTTTTTCTTGGGGGTAATTGTGTTTAGCAAGTTATTTGCAAAGACATTTTTGCTTTTCAAGTGAACCAGCGAAGCTGAGTTGGCTGTAGAACTCATAACCCATCCTGGCCATTTAGGATGTAGTGCAAAAACTATTCAGGTATAGACTTGGTTTAGTTGTCAAGCGAGACTACGATCAGGCGAGTTTTTCTTGAAAAATATTATTGGACTACGAGTTAGTTGTTTAAACCGATAATATTTCAAAGAGAAGTATAGACCCTGTATTATCAGTAGAACATGTTTTATAGGTGATTAAATCCATAGAACTTACCCGCATTTGGTTCTTATTATTGACCTCAGGCTCGTAACTCCGAATGTTCGAACCTTTGTTGTGTGTAACCATGTTTGTATCTTTGTAGCATTCATGCATTCCTTGTAACACCCCATCTAAATACCCCGAATATATTAATTAAATTAATAACTAAATCATCTTTAATCAGAGTTAACACGGTATAATAAGGGATGTCACAATTAATAAATAAAATAAACCTTCAATTCAAACTGTAGCCATGCTACACTGAGGATCATCATCCAACAATTCAAAACATCATAAGACCATGTCTTACACAGCGGAATACCAAAATCAATCAAATTAATAAAACATTTAGTTCTCAAGGAATTCAAATCCAAAACTATTAAATAATAACGTTTCTTTAAATAATCGAGCATCGAGCATGACACGGACTACAAGATAAGCTCTAGAGTCATCCTCACCGACTCCTACTAAATCAATCGAAATGGTAAAGTAAGGGTGAGACTTCTCATAATCAAAGCATATTATAAGTCTTTCAATCAATAATATAATGCAAGCATATTATTCTACCACTCATTACCAATCGTAATCCAATACACAATCATAGTCATACAATTCAACATGCATCTTCAATCAACAATAAAGGCATTGCAACACCGGAAGACATCCTAACATGTTACAATCCTATGCAAACACTAATGCACTCAATGCATGCGCCGACTTGACCAAGTCACCTAACACCGATCCATCACCAACGGATACCATTCGATTCGTCCATAACCACTCGGACACGAATCCAGCTAACCACCCATCCTCCTCGGTATCGGTTATCGGCAAATCCAAGTCAAATTCCGCACAATGGGAATTAACTTCACCAAAATAATGCATATGCACGCACAAGCATGCAACATTCATCACCTATGTATACATTCCTTTAACATAATCGAGTCACAAACCAACATGATATATCAATAATTCATGCATACATCCACATCGGCATAATCATGCAAATCAATCAACGCATACATCTAACCTCGGCATAAACATGCTATTACATCTACACAACACCGTATCCTTATCATCAAGTACCTACTACACATACATCTTTAATGTGTCGTTAAAATTCATCATTTTCGAAATTATACCCTTTCCCAAAATAATTTCAAGTTTTCCAAAATATTTTCATTTCATAAGGTAGAGCATTAAATTTAAGAAATAACGTCCAAAAGGCAAAACGGACTTACTTTTTGAAGTTATGAATTTTGAAGTTTCAAATTTTTTTCCTTCCTCCAGTAACCGGTTCACAAGTTCAAAATAACGTGCCCTGGAAAATGTATGGGGAACCGGTTCCTCCGGTGAGGAACCGGTTCCAAAATCCATTTTGGAAAATCAACGTGGAACCCGTTCCTCCCACAGAACCGGTTCGAGTTCAAAATGCTATTTTTCATTGTTTAAAAGTGGAACCGGGTTCTCTCCGGGGAACCGTTTCACGACCATCACCCAAAATTCAGTTTTTGACAGATTTCTTTCATCCTCAATCAATCAAATTTTACCCATACGAATCCCATCATTGGAAACACCAAAATATATCATTTTGCATCATTCATCACATCAATTATCATCTTTCCATCATTTCTATTCATTAACTGACACCTTAATCATATTCCATACATATTCTAACACAATCAGACTCACTCTGACACCCACTGACACTATTAGGTATACATCCAAGGAACCCTAGAAATTCCTAACATAGATTTCCTAACATGCCATAACCTATACTATCAACATCAAAACCTATAATAAGCCATAATCGGAAATCACCCTTACCGGTGGTTTCTTGAGATTCACGCTCCTAGGTCTTTTCCTTCTTTCCTTCTCTTCTCACTTCTACGTAGCCTTGTTTTCTCCAAATGAATCTATTTTTCTTCTTTTCCTTATTTCATTCCTTTTATTCCTCTTATTTCCTTTTAATCATAATTAAATAAAATAATATCACTTTCTCCTCCAATTAATCCCATCATAAATCTTAATATTCCCACATATTAAATAAATTATGTTCTCAATTAAATAATTAATTAAAAATCATAAGCATTTAATTATTGAATTATTTTGGGGTGTCACATTCCTCATTTCTCATTTTCTTTCCATAAAATTTCCAAAGAATTTAGAGAATATTTCTTTGCAAACATTCTAGGTTAGAGTGATGGATGTAAGAAGAAGAAATACCAAGAGATATGGGTTTAGATTTCCTGATGTGAAAAAGTTAAAAGCGTTAGCATCTTTGGTCGAAGATACCTCGGATTTCAGAAAACGCTATGGAACTCTTTTAACTATCTTGAACACTAACGTTGATGAAGGACTTCTTACAACCTTGGTTTAGTTTTACGATCTTATCTATCGTTGTTTCACTTTCCCTGATTATCAGTTGATGCCTAATTTGGAAGAGTACACAAATATTTTAGGTATCCTAGTGTTTGACAAAGTGCCTTTCAATGGTTTGGAAGCCATTCTGAAGCCACAAGTCATTGCAGTGATTACTCATTTAAGGAAATATGAGATAGATAAAAACTTGAGCACTAAAGGAAATCTCTTAGGACTAACTTCAAAGTTTCTAATGGAGAAAGCTTTTAGTTTTGCCGAAGCCGGTAGTATGGTAGCTTTTGAAGTTATTTTAGCTTTGCTCATTTTGTTAAAACAAAGTTTTTTCTAATAATATATTAAAGTTTTGATGATAACAAGTATAATAAATTTTGTATAAATGTTATGACCCTCTGATGAATATGATACTCTGACATGCTTATGTTTATTTTCAGAAGATGTTCTGGCTCAAGCGCTAAATGAAACATATACATCATGCTGAACAGAAGATGAAGTATTAGAAGTTCTAATGAGAGTAGAACTTCTAGGCATGCCCGCTAGAAGCAACTTCTAATAGAAGCATGCAAGCGCAAAACTATGATAGAAGCACCAAAGAATGTTCTGATTAGAAGATGTTTGCTTACAGAAGATCATGAAATTAGAAGTTTTGATGAGAGTAGAACTTCTGGTCACGCACGCTAGAAGCAAATTCTGATAGAAGCATGCAAGCGTAAACCTCTGATAAGAAGCACCAAAAGAATGTTCTGATTAGAAGATGTTTGCTTACAGAAGATGAAGTTAGAAGTTCTGATGAGAGTAGAACTTCTGGTCATGCAAGCTAGAAGTAACTTCTGATAGAAGCAGGAAAGAGTAAACTTCTGATAGAAGCACCAACAGAATGTTCTGATGAGAAGATATTATAACAAGGCTTACAGAAGATCATTATCAATACATACGTTATCTTCTAAAAGACAAAACCTGCCACAGTAACGTAAACCTACTGAGCAAAGAAAACAAAATACTTTATGCCCGCTTCAAATTTCACCATATTTTGTTAACATTTATGCCCACTTCAAATTTCACCAAATTTTCTTAAGATTTAAGCCCATTTCAATATTTCACCATATTTTCTTCAGATTTATTCCCACTTCAAATTTAACCATATTTTGTTAAGGTTTATGCCCACTTCAAATTTCGGCATATTTTGTAAAGAACTATGCCCACTTCAAATTTCTGCATAATTTCTTAAGATTTATGCCCACTTCAAATTTCTCCATATTTTATTATGATTTACCCACATTTCAAATTTCACCATATTTTGTTAAGTTTTTTGTCCCCTTCAAATATCACCATATTTTGTTAATATTTTTTTACACTTCAAATTTCACTAGTTTTTCTTAAGATTTATGCCCGCTTGAAATTTCACCATATTTTGTTAAGATTTATGCCCACTTCAAATTTCACCATATTTTGTTAAGATTTATGCCCACTTCAAATTTCACTATGTTTTTTTAAGATTTATGCAAACTTCAAATTTAGCCATATTTTGCTAAGATTTATGCCCGCTTCAAAATTCACCACATTTTGTTAAGATTTATGCCCGCGTCAAAATTCACCATATTTGGTTAAGATTTATCCCTCGTTCAAATTTCACCATATTTTGTAATGATTTATGCCCAATTCAAATATCACCATATTTACTTAAGATTTACGCCCTCTTCAAAATTTCACCATATTTTCTTAAGATTTATGCCCACTTCAAATTTCAACATATTTTCTTAAGATTTTTGCCCACTTCAAATTTCACCATATTTTTTTGAGATTTATGCACACTCTAAATTTCACCATATTTTGTTAAGATTTATGATCGCTTCAAAATTCACCATATTTTGTTAAGATTTATGCCAACTTAAAATTTCGCCACCATATTTCACCATATTTTGTTAAGTTTATGCTTTTCACCATATTTTGTTAAGATTTTGCCCTTCAAATTTCACCATATTTTGTTAAGATTTTGCCATTCAAATTTCACCATATTTGTGGTTAAGCTTTTTCACCATATTTTCTTAAGATTTCACCATTCACTTATTTTGTTAAGGTTTGTGCCCTTCACCATATTTTGTTAAGATCTATGCCCACTTCAAATTTCACCATTCAATTTAAGATATTTTTTTATATTTTGCCTTATGCCTTCACCATATTTTGTTAAGATTTATGATACTCTTCAAATTTCACGCTATTTTCTTAAGATTTATTCCAAATTTCACCATATTTTGTTAAGATTTATGCCCACTTCAAATTTCACCAAATTTTCTTAAGATTTAAGCCACTTCAAAATATCACCATATTTTTTTATATTTTGCAAGATTTTGTTTCAAATTTATTTTCTTAAGATTTGTTCAAATTTCACCATATTTTGTTAAGATTTATCCACATTTCAAATTTCACCATATTTTGTTAAGATTTTGTCCCCTCAAATATCACCATATTTTGTTAATATTTTTTACACTTCAAATTTCACCAATTTTTTAAGATTTATGCCCAAATTTCAAATTTTGCTTATTTATGCTCACTTTTTCACCATATTTTCACATTTTTTCAAATTTCACCATATTTTGTTAAGATATTTTGTTAATAATTTTTACTTAGAATTTTTTTTCTTAAGATTTATGTCCCTTCAAATTTCACCATATTTTGTTAAGATTTATGCCCACATCAAATTTCACCAATTTTCTTAAGATTTAAGCTAGTTTCAAAATTTCACCATATTTTCTTTTTTATTCCACTTCAAATTTAACCATATTTTAAGTTTATGCCCACTTGAAATTTCACCATATTTTGGGAAGAACTATGCCCACTTCAAATTTCAGATATTTTCTTAAGATTTATGCCCACTTCAAATTTCTCCATATTTTATTATGATTTATCCACATTTCAAATTTCACCATATTTTGTTAAGTTTTTGTCCCTTCAAATATCACCATATTTTGTTAATATTTTATTACACTTCAAATTTCACTAGTTTTTTTAATTTTTGCTTCAAATTTCACTATATTTTGTTAAGATTTATGCCCACTTCAAATTTCATATATTTATGCTTTCAAATTTTGTTAAGATTTATGCCGTTCACCATATTTGTTAAGATTTATGCCCTTCAAATTTCACCATATTTTATGATTCAATTCAAATTTCATATTTGATTTATTTCAAATTTCACCATATTTTCTTAAGATTTATGCCCACTTCAAATTTCACCATTTTTCTTAAGATTTTTGCCCACTTCAAATTTCACCATATTGAAGATTTATTTTGTTAAATTTTTTTAAATTCCATTCAATTTTACACCATATTTTCTCAAGATTTCTACCCACTTCAAATTTCACCATACTTTCTTAAATTTATGCCCGCTTCAAAATTCACCATATTTAGTTAAGATTTTTGCCCACTTCAAATTTCACCATATTTTGTTGAGATTTATGCACACTTAAATTTCACCATATTTTGCGATTTCAAATTTCACCATTTTGGTTAATTTATTTTGCCCACTTTCACCATATTTCACCATATTTTTTAAGATGGCCAATTTTGTATGCACCTCAAATTTCACCATATTTTCTTAAGATTTATGCCGACTTCAAATTTCACCATATTTTGTTAGGCTTATGCCCTTCAAATTTCACCATATTTTGTTAAGATTTATGCCTTCAAATTTCACGTTATTTTCTTACATATTTTGTTAAGATTTATGCCCACTTTTCACCAAATTTTCTTTTTTCAAGATTTTTTCCCTTCAAATTTAACCATATTTTGTTAAGATTTATGATACACTTCACCACGAGATTTTCTTAAGATTTATACCGCTTCAAATTTCACCATATTTTGTTAAGATTTATCCACATTTCAAATTTCACCATATTTTGTTAAGATTTTGTCCCTTCAAATATCACCATATTTTGTTAATATTTCTTCAAATTTCACCAATTTTCTTAAGATTTATGCCCTTCAAATTTCACCATATTTTGTTAAGATTTATGCTTTCAAATTTCACCATTTTTGTTAATATTTATCCATTTTCAAATTTCACCATATTTTGTTAAGATTTTCGCCCTATCACCATATTTTGTTAATAATTTTTCTTAGAACTTCACCAATTTTTCTTAAGATATATTTTGATTTCACCATATTTTGTTAAGATTTATTTTCAAATTTCACCAATTTTCTTAAGATTTAAGATAGTTTCAAAATTTCACCATATTTTCTTGATTTATTCCCACTTCAAATTTATATTTTGTTAAGGTTTATGCCCACTTTTTAATTTTGTGAAGAACTATGCCCACTTCAAATTTCAAATATTTTCTTAAGATTTATGCCCATTCAAATTTCTCCATATTTTATTATGATTTATCCACATTTCAAATTTCACCATATTTTATTAAGTTTTTGTCCCTTCAAATATCACCATTTTTTTAATATTTTATTACACTTCAAATTTCACTAGTTTTTCTTAAGATTTATGCTTGAAATTTCACCATATTTTGTTAAGATTTATGCCCACTTCAAATTTCACTATATTTGTTTTAAGATTTATGCAAACTTCAAATTTCGCCATATTTTGTTAAGATTTATGCCCGCTAAATTCACCATATTTTGTTAAGATTTATGCCTCAAAATTCAACATATTTGGTTAAGATTTATCCCCCTTTTCACCATATTTTGTAATGATTCATTTATTTATTAAGATTTTTCAAAATTTCACCATATTTTCTTAAGATTTATGCCCACTTCAAATTTCACCATATTTTCTTAAGATTTTGCCAACTTAAAATTTCACCATATTTTGTTGATTTATGAACACTCTAAATTTCACCATATTTTGTTAAAATTTATGATCGCTTCAAAATTCACCATATTTTGTTAAGATTTATGCCCACTTAAATTTCACCATATTTTCTTAAGATTACCCACTTTCAATATTTTGTTAAGGTTTACCATACCATTTTGTTAAGATTTTGCCCACTTCAAATTTCACCATATTTTGTTGAGATATTTTAAATTTAAGATTTAAGCAAAATTCACCATGTTTGGTTAAGATTTATGCCCACTTCAAAATTTCACCATATTTTTTAAGATTTGCCCTTCAAATTTCACCATATTTTTTAAGGTTTGTGCCGCTTTTCACCATATTTTGTTAAGATCCACCAAATTTCACCATATTTTCTTAAGATTTATGCCTTCAAATTTCACCATATTTTGTTAGGCTTATAAACTTCACCATATTTTGTTAAGATTTATGATACACTTCAAATTTCACGCTATTTTCTTAAGATTTATTCCCGCTTCAAATTTCACCATATTTTGTTAAGATTTATGCCTATTTCAAATTTCACCAAATTTTCTTAAGATTTAAGCCCACTTCAAAATATCACCATATTTTTTCATATTTATTCCCACTTCAAATTTAACCATATTTTGTTAAGATTTATGATACATTTCAAATTTTCTTAAGATTTATACCCGCTTCAAATTTCACCATATTTTGTTAAGATTTATCCACATTTCAAATTTCACCATATTTTGTTAATATTTTTTTACACTTCAAATTTCACCAATTTTTCTTAAGATTTATGCCCGCTTCAAATTTCACCATATTTTGTTAAGATTTATGCTCACTTCAAATTTCACCATATTTTGTTAATATTTATCCACATTTCAAATTTCACCATATTTTGTTAAGATTTTTGTCCCCTTCAAATATCACCATATTTTGTTAATAATTTTTTCACTTAGAACTTCACCAATTTTTCTTAAGATATATGCCCGCTTCAAATTTCACCATATTTTGTTAAGATTTATGCCCACATCAAATTTCACCAATTTTCTTAAGATTTAAGATAGTTTCAAAATTTCACCATATTTTCTTCAGATTTATTCCCACTTCAAATTTAACCATATTTTGTTAAGGTTTATGCCCACTTGAAATTTCAGCATATTTTGTGAAGAACTATGCCCACTTCAAATTTCAGCATATTTTCTTAAGATTTATGCCCACTTCAAATTTCTCCATATTTTATTATGATTTATCCACATTTCAAATTTCACCATATTTTATTAAGTTTTTTGTCCCCTTCAAATATCACCATATTTTTTTAATATTTTATTACACTTCAAATTTCACTAGTTTTTCTTAAGATTTATGCCCGCTTGAAATTTCACCATATTTTGTTAAGATTTATGCCCATTTATAATTTCACTATATTTTTTTAAGATTTATGCAAACTTCAAATTTCGCCATATTTTGTTAAGATTTATGCCCGCTTCAAAATTCACCATATTTTGTTAAGATTTATGCCCGCGTCAGAATTAACCATATTTGGTTAAGATTTATCCCCCCTTCAAATTTCACCATATTTTGTAATGATTTATGCCCAATTCAAATTTCACCATATTTACTTAAGATTTACGCCCACTTCAAAATTTCACCATATTTTCTTAAGATTTATGCCCACTTCAAATTTCACCATATTTTCTTAAGATTTTTGCCCACTTCAAATTTCACCATATTTTGTTGAGATTTATGAACACTCTAAATTTAAATATTTTGTGATTGCTTCAAAATTCACCATATTTTGTTAAGATTTATGCCCACTTAAAATTTCACCATATTTTCTTAAGATTTCTACCCACTTCAAATTTCACCATATTTTGTTAAGGTTTATGTCTGCTTCAAAATTCACCATATTTTGTTAAGATTTTTGCCCAATTCAAATTTCACCATATTTTGTTGAGATTTATGCACACTATAAATTTCACCATATTTTGTTAAGATTTCCGATCGCTTCAAAATTCACCATGTTTGGTTAAGATTTATGCCCACTTCAAAATTTCACCATATTTTCTTAAGATTTCTGCCCACTTCAAATTTCACCATATTTTTTTAAGGTTTGTGTCCGCTTCAAAATTCACCATATTTTGTTAAGATCTACGCCCACTTCAAATTTCACCATATTTTCTTAAGATTTATGCCGACTTCAAATTTCACCATATTTTGTTAGGCTTATGCCCCTTCAAATTTCACCATATTTTGTTAAGATTTATGATACTCTTCAAATTTCACGCTATTTTCTTAAGATTTATTCCCGCTTCAAATTTCACCATATTTTGTTAAGATTTATGCCCACTTCAAATTTCACCAAATTTTCTTAAGATTTAAGCCCACTTCAAAATATCACCATATTTTTTCATATTTATTCCCACTTCAAATTTAACCATATTTTGTTAAGATTTATGATACACTTCAAATTTCACGAGATTTTCTTAAGATTTATGCCCGCTTCAAATTTCACCATATTTTGTTAAGATTTATCCACATTTCAAATTTCACCATATTTTGTTAAGATTTTTGTCCCCTTCAAATATCACCATATTTTGTTAATATTTTTTTACACTTCAAATTTCACCAATTTTTCTTAAGATTTATGCCCGCTTCAAATTTCACCATATTTTGTTAAGATTTATGCTCACTTCAAATTTCACCATATTTTGTTAATATTTATCCACATTTCAAATTTCACCATATTTTGTTAAGATTTCCGTCCCCTTCAAATATCACCATATTTTGTTAATAATTTTTTCACTTAGAATTTCACCAATTTTTCTTAAGATTTATGCCCGCTTCAAATTTCACCATATTTTGTTAAGATTTATGCCCACATCAAATTTCACCAATTTTCTTAAGATTTAAGCCCGTTTCAAAATTTCACCATATTTTCTTCAGATTTATTCCCACTTCAAATTTAACCATATTTTGTTAAGGTTTATGCCCACTTGAAATTTCAGCATATTTTGTGAAGAACTATGCCCACTTCAAATTTCAGCATATTTTCTTAAGATTTATGCCCACTTCAAATTTCTCCATATTTTATTATGATTTTTCCACATTTCAAATTTCACCATATTTTGTTAAGTTTTTTGTCCCCTTCAAATATCACCATATTTTGTTAATATTTTATTACACTTCAAATTTCACTAGTTTTTCTTAAGATTTATGCCCGCTTGAAATTTCACCATATTTTGTTAAGATTTATGCGCACTTATAATTTCACTATATTTTTTTAAGATTTATGCAAACTTCAAATTTCGCCATATATTGTTAAGATTTATGCCCGCTTCAAAATTCACCATATTTTGTTAAGATTTATGCCCGCGTCAAAATTCACCATATTTGGTTAAGATTTATCCCCCCTTCAAATTTCACCATATTTTGTAATGATTTATGCCTGTCGCACCCCAAAATTTACCCTCCTTTCCATAATCTTTCTTGGAATATTGGTTTATGTTCCTTTCTCTTGTATCCACCCAAATTATTTGAAACGAATGATTTGTCAAAATTCGTGGTTCTGGATTTCTTGAAGTTTATGATTTATCGGTCAATTATTCCATTTTTGGGATTTCTTCTTAAGTTTGTGGTCTATGCAAGGGTTTGAGTTTTTAGACCAATCTTGTACATCCAAGTTTTTACCAATTACAAGATACAAGAATTGTGGTTGGTGCAAATCCATCCGAATTCCAGTGCACAATTGCAAGTTCCTGAAGCCCAAAGGAAGTTCAAATTCTCGAGCCAATTGGAATGTTGGTTTATGTTTTAGCAAGTTGATCACGAGTTGGAGTTCATAGGAAATTTTGAATTCTATTTATTGAAACAAGGCAAGATAGGATTATTGAATCTTTTATGGCGACTCAAACGTTCAAATTATTAAATTCAAAGTCTAAGTCCTAAGCTTGCACCAACATTGGCAAGTTGAATTTTGAACACTTTTCAAATTCAAAGTCTAAGTCCTAAGCTTGCACCAACATTGGCAAGTTGAATTTTGAACACTTTTCAAATGCGGATCTTGTTCAAGTATTCTAAAGCGCGTTACGAGTCCATTCAAGTTTATTACGAGTTTTGGAAAATTTTGCCAAGACTTGTTTTATTCAAAGATTAATACGAGGACAAGGATTACAAATATGGAACATTATGTTATATGATTCGAAGATTGGAAAATGTTCAGAACCAAGCTTTTTCTCTCTATTCTAATTTCAACTTTTGTTTTCACAAAGAGGGAAAAGAAAGAAAGTTCAACATTGGAAATGTAAATTCAAGTTTACATGTATGTCATGGATGTTACAAGATTGCTACGAGTTTACTTTCAATTTGCAACTTGTTACAAAAGAAGCAATCCAAATACTACAAAGTCTAAATGCTACGAGTTGCTAAAGTTCCTAAACTAATGCTACGATCTCCGTTGTTTCAACATTTTGTTATCCTCCAAGTTTCTCTTCACGCATTGTCAATTTTCTGCTCCATACCGTGCCATCCAAGCATGCCGATGCGCAACATGAAACAAGAAACAAATCACAAGTTAGTAAGCATAAATGAAATGAAAATGCGAAACTATCATAGAATTATTCTTTTGCCAAGGTTCATCATTAGGCGTTTGGCGGAATCGGGTTTTTGCTAAAAGCCTCAGAATCTTGTTTGAAGATTAATCATCGGCGGAAAATGGCTCATTCGCAAATCACGGGCTGACCCGGTTCACGAACAAGCATACAACGGCTGCAAGCATACAAAAGCAAGCTTTTCCGAATCGACAAGCATACACATCAGTTCACGCTTCCGGCAGCATAAAGCAAAGAATCCGCAGCATACGATATCCCACAATTTGAGGCAATAAACAACAAAAAGGCAGGTTTTAACACAACAAAAAAGCAAATCAAGCGCAACAGCAGATACATAGCAATCATGTCGAGGCAACAGGGCAATTGAGAAAGTAAGAAGAAAAAGAAGCAATATAAATTCCAGCAAGCACTTAGCAGCCACAAGTTTGTGTATCAATTCATCATGATAAGGCATCATCACAACATTCAGCCCAGCAATTTAAACCCCAAAAGCCATACAAGTACAAATGATCATCACAATATTCCAAGTAACCATTGAGCTTCAAAATAAGCCACAAAGTTAAGTCGAGCGAGCGCATGTAAGAAATAAGCCACAAAGTAAGATCAGAGCAGAGCAGAGCAGGGAATTCAGAAACAAAAGGCAAAAGAACTCAGAAATTCATCATGACCAAGACATAGGCAACTGGGACAAGGGACAAGCTAAGACCAAATATGATATCTGTTCAAGAGAGATAAAGACCCCAACACTGAACAAAAAGAGACAGAGAGAGAGAAAGAAGATGAGAAAAACATAACAGCAACCAGAACGAGAATCCCAGAATCAAAAAACAAACACAAGCATCAGACATTAGTTCAAAACCAGCAACAACAATCCAATCAAAAACGCAAGCATATAAGAACCGGACAACATCATCATTTTCACACAACCAACACCTTCAGATTCATTTGTTTCAGAAATTTATTCTGACATTCGAAAAAGAAGAGAGGAAGAAGAGTTCGGAAAAGTAGTACCCGTTTGTTTGACGGAGGGGTTGCGAATCGTGTCACCGTCCTCCTCCTTTTGCCAGTTCAAATCTGTAAGCACATTTAAGAAAACAATCAAAACCGAAATCAAACAAATCGAACCAATATAAGAAAATCCACATGCAAACCGATCGCGGTGAAGAGAGAAAGAGAAGATGAATGATCGCGACACCGGCGACGCTGTGAGAGAGCGAGAGAGACAAATCGCGACACCGGCGCGGTGAGTAACAGAGATGATAACGAGAGCGGCCGGTGAGAGAAGGGTGATAGAGCGGTCGGTGAGAGAAGGGTGAGAGGGGCCACGGCGAGGGTTCCGCGAGAGAGAGATGAGGGTTTGAAGAAGATGAACACGATGAAGAAAGACAGATTGTCTTTCTAATTTCCTTTTTCTTTTCCTTTTTATTTTCAAAACAAAAAAATATAAAATAGTTTATTTTATTTATTTTATTTATTTAATTATGTTATGATGTTGTGTCCGGTGGTGACAAGTGTCACCACCTTTTATTTCTTTTAAAATAAAATTTTCTTTTATTCCTTTCTTCTATTTATTTTTTCTTTTAATTTTAAGAAAAGAAAGGATGTTAATTAGAAAATAGTGATACAACAATACATCATTTGGGGCCGGTTGGAATATTTCCGAAAGACCGATCCGACGCACCCGAATCGCCAACAACACGATGAATTTTGCGGAGTATTCGAGTTCAGATGGATTTCTTCGCGCCAAAATCACGACAATCCAGGCTATTTCTAAACTTAATCTATTTCAATTAATTTATTTTGTCGTAAATAATTTTGTTGCGATGTACTAAATAATTGTTTGATCTGATAGTTTTTGTTTGATGACTTATCGATTAAACTATTAGCCGATTTTTCATCAAACAGAAAAGATCGTCTCTACTAATTATTTAAATTTCCGATTGTATTGTATGGTATTTTTGTCTGTTTACCTATTCATTCAGGAATTATTCACCATTGTACACGTTGCACACAACGGAAATTAAAATCAACTTGATTTCATCCTGATTGGCTCATACGCCGATTTCTTAAAGGGTCTCATGGTTGGGGATGGGCATGGCCATCCTCACGAGATTGGTTAAAGCCCTTGTTGCTTTTACCGATCATAACCCGAAAACAACATTGGTCTATATACCAATCACCATGCACCGTGGTCTCATGGTTGGGGATAGAGCACCTATCCTCACGAGGTTAATTGAGTCCACATCGATTAACCATAACCCGCTTCCATTTCATCTCGACGCATCGATTACCAATAAATTTCAAACCTCGATCCAACGTCGAGTGCATTTTCAAAACCTTTTCATAATAAAATACAAGTTTTAAGTCATTGGACCATTGCTTAAAAATTTATCCCAATGAACTCTTAGTCTTTAAGTCGTGGACGCTAGGTCGGTTGCTTAAAGACTTCTAATTAACATGTTTTGCTTCTTTTTCTAAAGAAAACCTCTTGGCTCACCGATTTCTTAAAGGTTTCATAGTTGAGGATGGGGGCCATCCTCACGAGGTTAATTAAAGCCCTTGTTGCTTTAGTTAAATCCCAACCGAATCATTCTTTCTCTTGCGGTCCGTTACAAATTCCATTTAAAACACTTTCATAATTACAATTCCAAACCTCGATCCAATGTCGAGTGTCTTTTCAAAAGTTCTTTTCATAATCAAATACAAGTTTTAAGTCGTTGGACGCTAGACCAATTACTTAAAACTTGTCCTGAACTTTCGTCTTTAAGTCGTTGGACGCTAGACCCGTGTCTTAAAGACTCTAAATATAACTTCGTTTCACCTCACTCTTTCATAAGAAAACCTTTTGGGTGATAGGCGATTCGCGAACATTCGTTCTCTCGGTTTCTAGTATTTGAATCGTGGCGCTAGCCTCGTTGTTCAGTACTTTTCATCCACATAAAAACAATTCAACCCATTCAAATTCTTTTCATATGCGATCATTAAACTCTTTTGGATAAAGAGTGTGCAATAGTCATTTCAAATCTGACGAGGACTTAAGCTTTTCAAACAAACAAAACAAGTCCTAGCTCAAAGATTTGAAACGTCTAAACGCACGATTTTTCGGATAAAATCAATACAACCAATTAAAGCCTTTTAAGAGGAACTACGAGTTTTGACTTTCCCATTGCACGAGGAATATGTAGGCACAGTTACGAAACCGTGTCAAACTCAAAATAATAAGAAACAAATTGCTTTCTTTTAGCATCCATAACTTAGTGAACACACACACAAAAGCGTAGAATTAAATGGGTCCCATCGACGATGGATGTAAGTGCTAATAACTTCACGCCGACTCGATCTCACTCTTTGGTCACGTAGACCGCCTTATCCGCTTGTTTGGGGTTTTATCTATATTTCCCCGTTCTTTTCAGAACGAATAAAATTAGGTGGCGATTTCACAGTTTTCGAGAATTTAAAAGATTTTTGAAAATCGAGTTGCTTCAATGCCCAATTCAAATTTCACCATATTTACTTAAGATTTACGCCCACTTCAAAATTTCACCATATTTTCTTAAGATTTATGCCCACTTCAAATTTCACCATATTTTCTTAAGATTTTTGCCCACTTCAAATTTCACCATATTTTGTTGAGATTTATGAACACTCTAAATTTCACCATATTTTGTTAAAATTTATGATCGCTTCAAAATTCACCATATTTTGTTAAGATTTATGCCCACTTCAAATTTCACCATATTTTCTTAAGATTTCTACCCACTTCAAATTTCATCATACTTTCTTAAAATTTATGCCCGCTTCAAAATTCACCATATTTTGTTAAGATTTTTGCCCACTTCAAATTTCACCATATTTTGTTGAGATTTATGCACACTATAAATTTCACCATATCTTGTTAAGATTTCCGATCGCTTCAAAATTCACCATGTTTGGTTAACATTTATGCCCACTTCAAAATTTCACCATATTTTCTTAAGATTTCTGCCCACTTCAAATTTCACCATATTTTGTTAAGGTTTGTGCCCGCTTAATAATTCACCATATTTTGTTAAGATCTATGCCCACCTCAAATTTCACCATATTTTCTTAAGATTTATGCCGACTTCAAATTTCACCATATTTTGTTAGGCTTATGCCCCTTCAAATTTCACCATATTTTGTTAAGATTTATGATACTCTTCAAATTTCACGCTATTTTCTTAAGATTTATTCCCGCTTCAAATTTCACCATATTTTGTTAAGATTTATGCCCACTTCAAATTTCACCAAATTTTCTTAAGATTTACTTCAAAATATCACCATATTTTTTCATATTTATTCCCACTTCAAATTTAACCATATTTTGTTAAGATTTATGATACACTTCAAATTTCACGAGATTTTCTTAAGATTTATACCCGCTTCAAATTTCACCATATTTTGTTAAGATTTATCCACATTTCAAATTTCACTATATTTTGTTAAGATTTTTGTCCCCTTCAAATATCACCATATTTTGTTAATATTTTTTTACACTTCAAATTTCACCAATTTTTGTTAAGATTTATGCCCGCTTCAAATTTCACCATATTTTGTTAAGATTTATGCTCACTTCAAATTTCACCATATTTTGTTAATATTTATCCACATTTCAAATTTCACCATATTTTGTTAAGATTTCCGCCCCCTTCAAATATCACCATATTTTGTTAATAATTTTTTCACTTAGAATTTCACCAATTTTTCTTAAGATTTATGCCCGCTTCAAATTTCACCATATTTTGTTAAGATTTATGCCCACATCAAATTTCACCAATTTTCTTAAGATTTAAGCCCGTTTCAAAATTTCACCATATTTTCTTCAGATTTATTCCCACTTCAAATTTAACCATATTTTGTTAAGGTTTATGCCCACTTGAAATTTCAGCATATTTTGTGAAGAACTATGCCCACTTTAAATTTCAGCATATTTTCTTAAGATTTATGCCCACTTCAAATTTCGCCATATATTGTTAAGATTTATGCCCGCTTCAAAATTCACCATATTTTGTTAAGATTTATGCCCGCGTCAAAATTCACCATATTTGGTTAAGATTTATCCCCCCTTCAAATTTCACCATATTTTGTAATGATTTATGCCCAATTCAAATTTAACCATATTTACTTAAGATTTACGCCCACTTCAAAATTTCATCATATTTTCTTAAGATTTATACCCACTTCAAATTTCACCATATTTTCTTAAGATTTTTGCCCACTTCAAATTTCACCATATTTTGTTGAGATTTATGAACACTCTAAATTTCACCATATTTTGTTAAAATTTATGATCGCTTCAAAATTCACCATATTTTGTTAAGATTTATGCCCAATTAAAATTTCACCATATTTTCTTAAGATTTCTACCCACTTCAAATTTCACCATATTTTGTTAAGGTTTATGCCTGCTTCATAATTCACCATATTTTGTTAAGATTTTTGCCCACTTCAAATTTCACCATATTTTGTTGAGATTTATGCACACTATAAATTTCACCATATCTTGTTAAGATTTCCGATCGCTTCAAAATTCACCATGTTTGGTTAACATTTATGCCCACTTCAAAATTTCACCATATTTTCTTAAGATTTACCCCTTAAATTTCACCATATTTTGTTAAGGTTTGTGCCCGCTTCAAAATTCACCATATTTTGTTAAGATCTATGCCCACTTCAAATTTCACCATATTTTCTAAAGATTTATGCCGACTTCAAATTTCACCATATTTTGTTAGGCTTATGCCCCTTCAAATTTCACCATATTTTGTTAAGATTTATGATACTCTTCAAATTTCACGCTATTTTCTTAAGATTTATTCCCGCTTCAAATTTCACCATATTTTGTTAAGATTTATGCCCACTTCAAATTTCACCAAATTTTCTTAAGATTTAAGCCCACTTCAAAATATCACCATATTTTTTCATATTTATTCCCACTTCAAATTTAACCATACTTTGTTAAGATTTATGATACACTTCAGATTTCACGAGATTTTCTTAAGATTTATGCCCGCTTCAAATTTCACCATATTTTGTTAAGATTTATCCACATTTCAAATTTCACCATATTTTGTTAAGATTTTTGTCCCCTTCAAATATCACTATATTTTGTTACTATTTTTTTACACTTCAAATTTCACCAATTTTTCTTAATATTTATGCCCGCTTCAAATTTCACCATATTTTGTTAAGATTTATTCTCACTTCAAATTTCACCATATTCTGTTAATATTTATCCACATTTCAAATTTCACCATATTTTGTTAAGATTTCCGTCCCCTTCAAATATCACCATATTTTGTTAATAATTTTTTCACTTAGAATTTCACCAATTTTTCTTAAGATTTATGCCCGCTTCAAATTTCACCATATTTTGTTAAGATTTATGCCCACATCAAATTTCACCAATTTTCTTAAGATTTAAGATAGTTTCAAAATTTCACCATATTTTCTTCAGATTTATTCCCACTTCAAATTTAACCATATTTTTTTAAGGTTTATGCCCACTTGAAATTTCAGCATATTTTGTGAAGAACTATGCCCACTTCAAATTTCAGCATATTTTCTTAAGATTTATGCCCACTTCAAATTTCTCCATATTTTATTATGATTTATCCACATTTCAAATTTCACCATATTTTATTAAGTTTTTTGTCCCCTTCAAATATCACCATATTTTTTTAATATTTTATTACACTTCAAATTTCACTAGTTTTTCTTAAGATTTATGCCCGCTTGAAATTTCACCATATTTTGTTAAGATTTATGCCCACTTCAAATTTCACTATATTTGTTTTAAGATTTATGCAAACTTCAAATTTCGCCATATTTTGTTAAGATTTATGCCCGCTTCAAAATTCACCATATTTTGTTAAGATTTATGCCCGCGTCAAAATTCACCATATTTGGTTAAGATTTATCCCCCCTTCAAATTTCACCATATTTTGTAATGATTTATACCCAATTCAAATTTCACCATATTTACTTAAGATTTACGCCCACTTCAAAATTTCACCATATTTTCTTAAGATTTATGCCCACTTCAAATTTCACCATAT
This sequence comes from Vicia sativa, assembly GCA_021764765.1. NCBI lineage: Eukaryota > Viridiplantae > Streptophyta > Magnoliopsida > Fabales > Fabaceae > Vicia > Vicia sativa. The sequence goes on from CM038796.1 coordinate 7,834,800, forward strand.
TTTCTTAAGATTTTTGCCAACTTCAAATTTCACCATATTTTGTTGAGATTTATGAACACTCTAAATTTCACCATATTTTGTTAAAATTTATGATCGCTTCAAAATTCACCATATTTTGTTAAGATTTATGCCCACTTAAAATTTCACCATATTTTCTTAAGATTTCTACCCACTTCAAATTTCACCATATTTTGTTAAGGTTTATGTCTGCTTCAAAATTCACCATATTTTGTTAAGATTTTTGCCCAATTCAAATTTCACCATATTTTGTTGAGATTTATGCACACTATAAATTTCACCATATTTTGTTAAGATTTCCGATCGCTTCAAAATTCACCATGTTTGGTTAAGATTTATGCCCACTTCAAATTTCACCATATTTTCTTAAGATTTACCACTTCAAATTTCACCATATTTTTTAAGGTTTGTGTCCGCTTCAAAATTCACCATATTTTGTTAAGATCTACGACCACTTCAAATTTCACCATATTTTCTTAAGATTTATGCCGACTTCAAATTTCACCATATTTTGTTAGGCTTATGCCCCTTCAAATTTAACCATATTTTGTTAAGATTTTTGATACACTTCAAATTTCACGAGATTTTCTTAAGATTTATGCCCGCTTCAAATTTCACCATATTTTGTTATGATTTATCCACATTTCAAATTTCACCATATTTTGTTAAGATTTTTGTCCCCTTCAAATATCACCATATTTTGTTAATATTTTTTTACACTTCAAATTTCACCAATTTTTATTAAGATTTATGCCCGCTTCAAATTTCACCATATTTTGTTAAGATTTATGCTCACTTCAAATTTCACCATATTTTGTTAATATTTATCCACATTTCAAATTTCACCATATTTTGTTAAGATTTCCGCCCCCTTCAAATATCACCATATTTTGTTAATAATTTTTTCACTTAGAATTTCACCAATTTTTCTTAAGATTTATGCCCGCTTCAAATTTCACCATATTTTGTTAAGATTTATGCCCACATCAAATTTCACCAATTTTCTTAAGATTTAAGCCCGTTTCAAAATTTCACCATATTTTCTTCAGATTTATTCCCACTTCAAATTTAACCATATTTTGTTAAGGTTTATGCCCACTTGAAATTTCAGATATTTTGTGAACTATGCCCACTTCAAATTTCAGCATATTTTCTTAAGATTTATGCCCACTTCAAATTTCTCCATATTTTATTATGATTTATCCACATTTCAAATTTCACCATATTTTATTAAGTTTTTTGTCCCCTTCAAATATCACCATATTTTTTTAATATTTTATTACACTTCAAATTTCACTAGTTTTTCTTAAGATTTATGCCCGCTTGAAATTTCACCATATTTTGTTAAGATTTATGCCCACTTCAAATTTCACTATATTTGTTTTAAGATTTATGCAAACTTCAAATTTTGCCATATTTTGTTAAGATTTATGCCCGCTTCAAAATTCACCATATTTTGTTAAGATTTATGCCCGCGTCAAAATTCACCATATTTGGTTAAGAATTATCCCCCCTTCAAATTTCACCATATTTTGTAATGATTTATGCCCAATTCAAATTTCACCATATTTACTTAAGATTTACGCCCACTTCAAAATTTCACCATATTTTCTTAAGATTTATGCCCACTTCAAATTTCTCCATATTTTCTTAAGATTTTTGCCCACTTCAAATTTCACCATATTTTGTTGAGATTTATGAACACTCTAAATTTCACCATATTTTGTTAAAATTTATGATCGCTTCAAAATTCACCATATTTTGTTAACATTTATGCCCAATTAAAATTTCACCATATTTTCTTAAGATTTCTGCCCACTTCAAATTTCACCATATTTTGTTAACGTTTATGCCTGCTTCAAAATTCACCATATTTTGTTAAGATTTTTGCCCACTTAAAATTTCACCATATTTTGTTGAGATTTATGCACACTATAAATTTCACCATATCTTGTTAAGATTTCCGATCGCTTCAAAATTCACCATGTTTGGTTAACATTTATGCCCACTTCAAATTTTCACCATATTTTCTTAAGATTTCTGCCCACTTCAAATTTCACCATATTTTGTTAAGGTTTGTGCCCGCTTCAAAATTCACCATATTTTGTTAAGATCTATGCCCACTTCAAATTTCACCATATTTTTTTAAGATTTATGCCGACTTCAAATTTCACCATATTTTGTTAGGCTTATGCCCCTTCAAATTTCACCATATTTTGTTAAGATTTATGATACTCTTCAAATTTCACGCTATTTTCTTAAGATTTATTCCTTCAAATTTCACCATATTTTGTTAAGATTTATGCCCACTTCAAATTTCACCAAATTTTCTTAAGATTTAAGCCCACTTCAAAATATCACTATATTTTTTCATATTTATTCCCACTTCAAATTTAACCATACTTTGTTAAGATTTATGATACACTTCAGATTTCACGAGATTTTCTTAAGATTTATGCCCGCTTCAAATTTCACCATATTTTGTTAAGATTTATCCACATTTCAAATTTCACCATATTTTGTTAAGATTTTTGTCCCCTTCAAATATCACTATATTTTGTTACTATTTTTTACACTTCAAATTTCACCAATTTTTCTTAATATTTATGCCCGCTCAAATTTCACCATATTTTGTTAAGATTTATTCTCACTTCAAATTTCACCATATTCTGTTAATATTTATCCACATTTCAAATTTCACCATATTTTGTTAAGATTTCCGTCCCCTTCAAATATCACCATATTTTGTTAATAATTTTTTCACTTAGAATTTCACCAATTTTTCTTAAGATTTATGCCCGCTTCAAATTTCACCATATTTTGTTAAGATTTATGCCCACATCAAATTTCACCAATTTTCTTAAGATTTAAGATAGTTTCAAAATTTCACCATATTTTCTTCAGATTTATTCCCACTTCAAATTTAACCATATTTTGTTAAGGTTTATGCCCACTTGAAATTTCAGCATATTTTGTGAAGAACTATGCCCACTTCAAATTTCAGCATATTTTCTTAAGATTTATGCCCACTTCAAATTTCTCCATATTTTATTATGATTTATCCACATTTCAAATTTCACCATATTTTATTAAGTTTTTTGTCCCCTTCAAATATCACCATATTTTTTTAATATTTTATTACACTTCAAATTTCACTAGTTTTTCTTAAGATTTATGCCCGCTTGAAATTTCACCATATTTTGTTAAGATTTATGCCCACTTCAAATTTCACTATATTTGTTTTAAGATTTATGCAAACTTCAAATTTCGCCATATTTTGTTAAGATTTATGCCCGCTTCAAAATTCACCATATTTTGTTAAGATTTATGCCCGCGTCAAAATTCACCATATTTGGTTAAGATTTATCCCCCCTTCAAATTTCACCATATTTTGTAATGATTTATGCCCAATTCAAATTTCACCATATTTACTTAAGATTTACGCCCACTTCAAAATTTCACCATATTTTCTTAAGATTTATGCCCACTTCAAATTTCACCATATTTTCTTAAGATTTTTGCCAACTTCAAATTTCACCATATTTTGTTGAGATTTATGAACACTCTAAATTTCACCATATTTTGTTAAAATTTATGATCGCTTCAAAATTCACCATATTTTGTTAAGATTTATGCCCACTTAAAATTTCACCATATTTTCTTAAGATTTCTACCCACCTCAAATTTCACCATATTTTGTTAAGGTTTATGCCTGCTTCAAAATTCACCATAATTTGTTAAGATTTTTGCCCAATTCAAATTTCACCATATTTTGTTGAGATTTATGCACACTATAAATTTCACCATATTTTGTTAAGATTTCCGATCGCTTCAAAATTCACCATGTTTGGTTAAGATTTATGCCCACTTCAAAATTTCACCATATTTTCTTAAGATTTCTGCCCACTTCAAATTTCACCATATTTTTTTAAGGTTTGTGTCCGCTTCAAAATTCACCATATTTTGTTAAGATCTACGCCCACTTCAAATTTCACCATATTTTCTTAAGATTTATGCCGACTTCAAATTTCACCATATTTTGTTAGGCTTATGCCCCTTCAAATTTAACCATATTTTGTTAAGATTTATGATACACTTCAAATTTCACGAGATTTTCTTAAGATTTATGCCCGCTTCAAATTTCACCATATTTTGTTATGATTTATCCACATTTCAAATTTCACCATATTTTGTTAAGATTTTTGTCCCCTTCAAATATCACCATATTTTGTTAATATTTTTTTACACTTCAAATTTCACCAATTTTTATTAAGATTTATGCCCGCTTCAAATTTCACCATATTTTGTTAAGATTTATGCTCACTTCAAATTTCACCATATTTTGTTAATATTTATACACATTTCAAATTTCACCATATTTTGTTAAGATTTCCGCCCCCTTCAAATATCACCATATTTTGTTAATAATTTTTCATAGAATTTCACCAATTTTCTTAAGATTTATGCCCGCTTCAAATTTCACCATATTTTGTTAAGATTTATGCCCACATCAAATTTCACCAATTTTCTTAAGATTTAAGCCCGTTTCAAAATTTCACCATATTTTCTTCAGATTTATTCCCATTTCAAATTTAACCATATTTTGTTAAGGTTTATGCCCACTTGAAATTTCAGCGTATTTTCTGAAGAACTATGACCACTTCAAATTTCAGCATATTTTCTTAAGATTTATGCCCACTTCAAATTTCTCCATATTTTATTATGATTTTTCCACATTTCAAATTTCACCATATTTTATTAAGTTTTTTGTCCCCTTCAAATATCACCATATTTTTTTAATATTTTATTACACTTCAAATTTCACTAGTTTTTCTTAAGATTTATGCCCGCTTGAAATTTCACCATATTTTGTTAAGATTTATGCCCACTTCAAATTTCACTATATTTGTTTTAAGATTTATGCAAACTTCAAATTTCGCCATATTTTGTTAAGATTTATGCCCGCTTCAAAATTCACCATATTTTGTTAAGATTTATGCCCGCGTCAAAATTCACCATATTTGGTTAAGAATTATCCCCCCTTCAAATTTCACCATATTTTGTAATGATTTATGCCCAATTCAAATTTCACCATATTTACTTAAGATTTACGCCCACTTCAAAATTTCACCATATTTTCTTAAGATTTATGCCCACTTCAAATTTCACCATATTTTCTTAAGATTTTTGCCCACTTCAAATTTCACCATATTTTGTTGAGATTTATGCACACTATAAATTTCACCATATTTTGTTAAGATTTCCGATCGCTTCAAAATTCACCATGTTTGGTTAAGATTTATGCCCACTTCAAAATTTCACCATATTTTCTTAAGATTTCTGCCCACTTCAAATTTCACCATATTTTTTTAAGGTTTGTGCCCGCTTCAAAATTCACCATATTTTGTTAAGATCTATGCCCACTTCAAATTTCACCATATTTTCTTAAGATTTATGCCGATTTCAAATTTCACCATATTTTGTTAAGCTTATGCTCCTTCAAATTTCACTATATTTTGTTAAGATTTGTGATACTCTTGAAATTTCACGGTATTTTCTTAAGATTTATGCCTGCTTCAAATTTCACCATATTTTGTTAAGATTTATGCCCAATTCAAATGTCACTATATTTTTTTAAGATTTATGCAAACTTCAAATTTCGCCATGTTTTGTTAAGATTTATGCCCGCTTCAAAATTCACCATATTTTGTTAAGATTTATGCCCGCGTCAAAATTCACCATATCTGGTTAAGATTTATCTCCCCTTCAAATTTCACAATATTTTGTAATGATGATTAACCAATTCAAATTTCACCATATTTACTTTAGATTTACGCCCACTTCAAAATTTCACCATATTTTCTTAAGATTTATGCCCACTTCAAATTTCACCATATTTTGTTGAGATTTATGAACACTCTAAATTTCAACATATTTTGTTAAAACTTATGATCGCTTGAAAATTCACCATATTTGGTTAAGATTTATCCCCACTTAAAATTCCACCATATTTTCTGAAGATTTCTGCCCACTTCAAATTTCACCATATTTTTTTAAGGTTTGTGCCCGCTTCAAAATTCACCATATTTTGTTAAGATCTATGCCCACTTCAAATTTCACCATATTTTCTTAAGATTTATGCCCGCTTCAAATTTCACCATATTTTGTTAAGATTTATGCTCACTTCAAATTTCACCATATTTTGTTAATATTTATCCACATTTCAAATTTCACCATATTTTGTTAAGATTTCCGTCCCCTTCAAATATCACCATATTTTGTTAATAATTTTTTCACTTCAAATTTCACCAATTTTTCTTAAGATTTATGCCCGCTTCAAATTTCACCATATTTTGTTAAGATTTATGCCCACATCATATTTCACCAATTTTCTTAAGATTTAAGCCCGTTTCAAAATTTCACCATATTTTCTTCAGATTTATTTCCACTTCAAATTTAACCAATTTTGTTAAGGTTTATTCCCACTTGAAATTTCAGCATATTTTGTGAAGAACTATGCCCACTTCAAATTTCAGAATATTTTCTTAAGATTTATGGCCACTTCAAATTTCTCCATATTTTATTATGATTTATCCTCATTTAAAATTTCACCATATTTTGTTATGTTTTTTGTCCCCTTCAAATATCACCATATTTTGTTAATATTTTATTACACTTCAAATTTCACTAGTTTTTCTTAAGATTTATGCCCGCTTCAAATTTCACCATGTTTTGTTAAGATTTATGCCCACTTCAAATTTTACTATATTTTTTTAAGATTTATGCAAACTTCAAATTTCGCCATATTTTGTTAAGATTTATGCCCGCTTCAAAATTCGCGATATTTTGTTAAAATTTATGCCTGCGTCAAAATTCACCATATTTGGTTAAGATTTATCTCCCCTTTAAATTTCACCATATTTTGTAATGATTTATGTCCAATTCAAATTTCACCATATTTACTTAAGATTTACGCCCACTTCAAAATTTCACCATATTTTCTTAAGATTTATGCCCACTTTAAATTTCACCATATTTTGTTAAGATTTATGCCCACTTCAAATTTCACCATATTTTGTTGAGATTTATGAACACTCTAAATTTCACTATATTTTGTTAAAATTTATGATCGCTTCAAAATTCACCAAGTTTGGTTAAGATTTATGCCCACATCAAAATTTCACCATATTTTCTTAAGATTTCTGCTCAGTTCAAATTTCACCATATTTTGTTAAGGTTTGTGCCCGCTTCAAAATTCACCATATTTTGTTAAGATCTATGCCCACTTCAAATTTCACCATATTTTCTTAAGATTTATGCCGACTTCAAATTTCACCATATTTTGTTAGGCTTATGCCCCTTCAAATTTCACCATATTTTGTTAAGATTTATGATACTCTTCAAATTTCACGCTATTTTCTTAAGATTTATTCCCGCTTCAAATTTCACCATATTTTGTTAAGATTTATGCCCACTTCAAATTTCACCAAATTTTCTTAAGATTTAAGCCCACTTCAAAATATCACCATTTTTTTTCATATTTATTCCCACTTCAAATTTAACCATATTTTGTTAAGATTTATGATACACTTCAAATATCACGAGATTTTCTTAAGATTTATGCCCGTTTCAAATTTCACCATATTTTGTTAAGATTTATCCACATTTCAAATTTCACCATATTTTGTTAAGATTTTTGTCCCCTTCAAATATCACCATATTTTGTTAATATTTTTTTACACTTCAAATTTCACCAATTTTTCTTAAGATTTAGGCCCGCTTCATATTTCACCATATTTTGTTAAGATTTATGCTCACTTCAAATTTCACCATATTTAGTTAATATTTATCCACATTTCAAATTTCTCCATATTTTGTTAAGATTTCCTTCCCCTTCAAATATCACCATATTTTGTTAATAATTTTTTCATTTCAAATTTCACCAATTTTTCTTAAGATTTATGCCCGCTTCAAATTTCACCATATTTTGTTAAGATTTATGCCCACATCAAATTTCACCAATTTTCTTAAGATTTAAGCCCGTTTGAAAATTTCACCATATTTTCTTCAGATTTATTCCCACTTCAAATTTAACCAATTTTGTTAAGGTTTATTCCCACTTAAAATTTCAGCATATTTGGTGAAGAACTATGCCCACTTCAAATTTCAGAATAATTTCTTAAGCCACTTCAAATTTCTCCATATTTTATTATGATTTATCCACATTTAAAATTTCACCATATTTTGTTATGTTTTTTGTCCCCTTCAAATATCACCATATTTTGTTAATATTTTATTACACTTCAAGTTTCACTAGTTTTTCTTAAGATTTATGCCCGCTTCAAATTTCACCATATTTTGTTAAGATTTATGCCCACTTCAAATTTCACTATATTTTTTAAAGATTTATGCAAACTTCAAATTTCGCCATATTTTGTTAAGATTCATGCCCGCTTCAAAATTCACCATATTTTGTTAAGATTTATGCGCGCGTCAAAATTCACCATATTTGGTTAAGATTTATCTCCCCTTCAAATTTCACCATATTTTGTAATGATTTATGCCCAATTTAAATTTCACCATATTTACTTAAGATTTACGCCCACTTCAAAATTTCACCATATTTTCTTAAGATTTATGCCCACTTCAAATTTCACCATATTTTCTTAAGATTTTGCCATCAAATTTCACCATATTTTGTTGGTTTATGAACACTCTAAATTTCACCATATTTTGTTAAATTTATGATCGCTTCAAAGTTCACCATATTTTGTAAGATTTGCCCATAAAATTCCTATTTTCTTAAGATTTCTACCCACTTCAAATTTCACCATATTTTGTTAAGGTTTATGCCCGCTTCAAACTCACCATATTTTGTTAAGATTTTGCCCTTCAATTTCACCATATTTTGTTGAGATTTATGCACACTATAAATTTCACCATATTTTGTTAAGATTTCAGATCGCTTCAAAATTCCCCATGTTTAGTTAAGATTTATGCCCACATCAAAATTTCACCATATTTTCTTAAGATTTCTGCCCAATTCAAATTTAACCATTTTTTGTTAAGGTTTGTGCCCGCTTCAAAATTCACCATATTTTGTTAAGATCTATGCCCACTTCAAATTTCCCCATATTTTCTTAAGATTTATGCCGACATCAAATTTCTTAAGATTTATGCCCACTTCAAATTTCCCCATATTTCCCCATATTTTGTTAGGCTTAGGCCCCTTTAAATTTCACCATATTTTGTTAAGATTTATGATACTCTTCATATTTCACGCTATTTTCTTAAGATTTATTCCCCCTTCAAATTTCACCATATTTTGTTAAGATTTATGCCCACTTCAATTTTCACCAAATTTTCTAGAGATTTAAGCCCACTTCAAAATATCACCATATTTTCTTCATATTTATTCCCACTTCAAATTTAACCATATTTTGTTAAGATTTATGATACACTTCAAATTTCACGAGATTTTCTTAAGATTTTTCCCTGCTTCAAATTTCACCATATTTTGTTAAGATTTATCGACATTTCAAATTTCACCATATTTTGTTAAGATTTTTGTCCCCTTCAAATATCACCATATTTTGTTAATATTATTTTACACTTCAAATTTCACCAATTTTTCTTAAGATTTATGCCCGCTTCAAATTTCAGCATATTTTGTTAAGATTTATGCCCACATCAAATTTCACTATATTTTGTTAAGATTTATGCCCACTTCAAATTTCACCATATTTTGTTAATATTTATCCACATTTCAAATTTCACCATATTTTGTTAAGATTTTCGTCCCCTTCCAATATCACAGTATTTTGTTTATATTTTTTTACACTTCAAATTTCACTAATTTTTCTTAAGATTTATGCCCGCTTCAAATTTCACCATATTTTGTTAAGATTTATGCCCACTTCAAATTTCACTATATTTTGTTAAGATTTATGCAAACTTCCAATTTCACCATATTTTGTTATGATTTATGCTCGCTTCAAAAGTCACCATATTTTGTTAAGAGTTATGCCCGATTCAAATTTCACGATATTTTCTTAAGATTTACGTTCACTTCAATATTTCACCATACTTTCTTAAGATTTATGCCCACTTCAAATTTCACCATATTTTCTTAAGATGTTTGCCCACTTCAAATTTCACCATATTTTGTTGAGATTTATGCACACTCTAAATTTCACCATATTTTGTTGAGATTTATGATCGCTTCAAAATTAACCATATTTCGTTAAGATTTATGCCCACTTAAAAATTTCACCATATTTTCTTAAGATTTCTGCCCACTTCAAATTTCACCATATTTTGTTAAGGTTTATGCCCGCTTCAAAATTCATCATATTTTGTTAAGATCTATGTCCACTTCAAATTTCACCATATTTTCTTAAGATTTATACCCACTTCAAATTTCACCATATTTTGTTAAACTTATGCCCATTCAAATTTCACTATATTATGTTAAGATTTATGATACACTTCAAATTTCACGAGATTTTTGTCAGGTTTATGCCCGCTTCAAATTTCACCATATTTTGTTAAGATTTATGCCTTTTTCAAATTTCATCAAATTTTCTTAAGATTTAAGCCCACTTCAAAATTTTACCATATTTTCTTTAGATTTATTCCCACTTCAAATTTAACCATATTTTGTTAAGGTTTATGCCCACTTCAAATTACACCATATTTTGTGAAGATCTATGCCCACTTCAAATTTCAGCATATATATTCTTAAGATATATGTCTTTATTTTGTTAATATTTTTTTACACTTCAAATTTCACTAGTTTTTCTTAAGATTTATGCCCGCTTCAAATTTCACCATATTTTGTTAAGATTTATGCCCACTTCAAATTTCACCATATTTTGTTAAGATTTATACCCGCGTCAAAATTCACCATATTTGGTTAAGATTTATCCCCCTTTCAAATTTTACCATATTTTCTAAAGATTTATGCCCACTTCAAATTTCACCATATTTTCTTAATGTTCGCCCTTCAAAATTTCCTATTTCTTAAAATTTATGCCCACTTCAAATTTCACCATATTTTCTTAAGATTTTTGCCCCACTTAAAATTTCTCCATATTTTGTTGAGATTTAAGCACACTCTAGATTTCACCATATTTTGTTAAGATTTATTATCGCTTCAAAATTCACCATATTTTGTTAAGATTTATGCCCACTTCAAAATTTCACCATATTTTCTTAAGATTTCTGCCCACTTCAAATTTCAGCATATTTTGTTAAGGTTTATGCCCGCTTCAAAATTCACCATATTTTGTTAAGATCTATGTTCACTTGAAATTTCACCATATTTTCTTAAGATTTATACCCACTTCAAATTTCCCAATATTTTTTTAAACTTATGCCCATTCAAATTTCACCATATTTTCGTAAGGTTTATGCCATCTTCAAATTTCACCATATTTTGTTAAGATTTATGACTTCTTCAAATTTCACCAAATTTTCTTAAGATTAAGCCCACTTCAAAATTTCACCATATTTTCTTTAGATTTATTCCCACTTTAAATTTAACCATATTTTGTTAAGGTTTATGCCCACACTTCAAATTTCACCATATTTTGTGAAGATCTATGCCCACTTCAAATTTCAACATATATTCTTAAGATTTATGCCCACTTACAATTTCACAATATTTTGTTAAGATTTATCCACACTTCAAATTTCACCACATTTTGTTAAAATTTTTTTACACTTTAAATTTCACGAGATTTTCTTAAGATTTATGCCCGCTTCAAATTTCACCATATTTTGTTAAGATTTATGCCCACATCAAATTTCACCAATTTTCTTAAGATTTAAGCCCGTTTGAAAATTTCACCATATTTTCTTCAGATTTATTCCCACTTCAAATTTAACCATATTTTGTTAAGGTTTATGCCCACTTGAAATTTCAGCATATTTTGTGAAGAACTATGCCCACTTTAAATTTCAGCATATTTTCTTAAGATTTATGCCCACTTCAAATTTCGCCATATATTGTTAAGATTTATGCCCGCTTCAAAATTCACCATATTTTGTTAAGATTTATGCCCGCGTCAAAATTCACCATATTTGGTTAAGATTTATCCCCCCTTCAAATTTCACCATATTTTGTAATGATTTATGCCCAATTCAAATTTCACCATATTTACTTAAGATTTACGCCCACTTCAAAATTTCACCATATTTTCTTAAGATTTATGCCCACTTCAAATTTCACCATGTTTTCTTAAGATTTTGGCCACTTCAAATTTCACGATATTTTGTTGAGATTTATACCCACTTCAAAATTTTACCATATTTTCTTAACATTTCTGCCCACTATAAATTTCACCATATTTTGTTAAGGTTTATGCCCCCGATTATTCACCATATTTTGTTATCATCTATGCCTACTTCGAATTTCACCATATTTTCTTAAGATTTATGCCCACTTCAAATTTCACCATATTTTGTTAAACTTATGCCCATTCATATTTAACCATATTTTGTTAAGATTTGATACACTTCAAATTTCGAGATTTTCTTAAGATTTATGCCCTTCAAATTTCACCATATTTTGTTAAGTTATGCCCTTCAAATTTCACCAAGTTTTCTTAAGATTTAAGCCCACTTCAAAATTTCACCATAATTTCTTGATTTATTCCACTTCAAATTTAACCATATTTTGTTAAGGTTTATGCCCACTTCATTTTACTATATTTTGTGAAGATCATGCCCACTTCAATTTCACATATTTTCTTAAGATTTATGCCCACTTCAAATTTCTCCATATTTTGTTAAGATTTATCCATATTTCAAATTTCACCATATTTTGTTAAGTTTTTGTCCCCTCAAATATCACCATATTTTGTTAATATTTTTACACTTCAAATTTCACTAGTTTTATTAAGATTTATGCCAGCTTGAAATTTCACCATATTTTGTTAAGATTTATGCCCTCAAATTTCACTATATTTTTAAGATTTATCAAACTTAGAATTTCACCATATTTTGTTAAGATTTATGCTGCTTCAAAATTCACCATATTTTATTAACATTTATGCCGCGTCATAATTCACCATATGGTTAAGATTTATCCCCTTCAAATTTCACCATATTTTGTAAAGATTTATACTTCAAATTTCACCACATTTACTTAAGATTCGCCCACTTCAAATTTTCACCATATTTTCTTTAGATTTATGCCCTTCAAATTTCACCATTTTTCTTAAGATTTTGCCCTTCAAATTTTACCATATTTTGTTGAGTTTATGCACCTAAATTTCACCATATTTTGTTAAGATTTATGATCGATTAAAATTCACCATATTTTGTTATGATTTATGCCCTCCAATTCCCATATTTCTTAAGATGTCCACTTCAAAATTTCACCATATTTTCTTAAGATTTATGCCCCTTCAAATTCCACCATATTTTGTTAAGATTTTTGCCTTAAATTTCACCATATTTTGTTGAGATTTATACACTCTAAATTTCACGATATTTTGTTAAGATTCGATCGTTTCAAAATTCACCATTTTTGGTTAAGATTTATGCCCACTTCAAAATTACACCATATTTTCTTAAGATTTCTGCCCACTTCAAATTTCACCATATTTTGTTAAGGTTTATGTCCGGTTCAAAATTCACCATATTTTGGTAAGATCTATGCCCACTACAAACTTCACCATATTTTCTTAATATTTATGCCGACTTAAAATTTCACCATATTTTGTTTAGCTTATGCCCCTTCAAATTTCACTATATTTTGTTAAGATTTATGATACTCTTCAAATTTCACGCTATTTTCTTAAGATTTATACCCGCTTAAAATTTCACCATATTTTGTTAAAATTATGCCCAATTCAAATTTCACCAATTTTTTAAGATTTAGCCCTTCAAAATTTAACCATATTTTCTTGATTTATTCCACTCAAATTTAACCATATTTTGTTAAACTTTATGCCCTTCAAATTTCACCATATTTTGTGAAGATGCCACTTCAAATTTCACATATTTTCTTAAGATTTATGCCCTTCAAATTTCACAAATTTTGTTATGTTTTATCCATTTCAAATTTCACCATATTTTGTTAAGATTTTTGTCCCTTCAAATATCACCATATTTTGTTAATATTTTTACATTTCAAATTTCACCAATTTTTCTTAAGATTTATGCGACTTCAAATTCCACCATATTTTGTTAATATTTATGCCCACTTTAAATTTCACTATTTTGTTAAGATTTACATGAACTTCAAATTTCACCATATTTTGTTAAGATTTATGCACTTCAAAATCACCATATTTTGTTAAGATTTATGCCCACTTCAAAATTCACCATGTTTGTTAAGATTTATCCTCCTTAAAATTTCACCATATTTTGTTAATTTTTATACCCACTTCAATTTCACCATATATTCTTAAGATTTACGCCCACTTCAAAATTTCACCATATTTTCTTAAGATCTATGCCCACTTCAACTTTCACCATAATTTCTTAAGATTTTTGCCCACCTCAAATTTCACCATATTTTGTTGAGATTTATGCACACTCTAAATTTCACCATATTTTGTTAAGATTTATGATCGCTTCAAAATTCACCATATTTTGTTAAGATTTATGCCCATTTCAAAACTTTACCATATTTTCTTAAGATTTCTGCCCACTTCAAATTTCACCATATTTTGGTAAGGTTTATGCCCGCTTCAAAATTCACCATATTTTGTTAAGATCTATGCCCACTTCAAATTTCACCGTATTTTCTTAAGATTTATGCCGATTTCAAATTTCACCATATTTTGTTAAGCTTATGCTCCTTCAAATTTCACTATATTTTGTTAAGATTTGTGATACTCTTGAAATTTCACGGTATTTTCTTAAGATTTATGCCTGCTTCAAATTTCACCATATTTTGTTAAGATTTATGCTCACTTCAAATTTCACCAAATTTTCTTAAGATTTAAGCCCACTTCAAAATATCACCATATTTTCTTCATATGTATTCCCACTTCAAGTTTAACCATATTTTGTTAAGATTTGTAATACACTTCAAATTTCACAGTTTTTCTTAAGATTTATGCCCGCTTCAAATTTCACCATATTTTGTTAAGATTTATGCCCACTTCAAATTTCACCAAATTTTCTTAAGATTTAAGCCCACTTAAAAATTTCACCATATTTTCTTCAGATTTATTCCCACTTCAAATTTAACCATATTTTGTTAAGGTTTATGGCCACTTCAAAGTTCACCATATTTTGTGAAGATCAATGCCCACTTCAAATTTCAATATATTTTCTTAAGATTTATGCCCACTTAAAATTTCTCCATATTTTGTTAAGATTTATCCACATTTCAAATTTCACCATATTTTGTTAAGTTTTTTGTCCCCTTCAAATATCACCATATTTTGTTAATATTTTTTTACACTTCAAATTTCACTAGTTTTTTTTAAGATTTATGCGCGCTTGAAATTTCACCATATTTTGTTAAGATTATGCCCACTTCAAATTTCACTATATTTTGTTAAGATTGTACAAACTTCAAATTTCACCATATTTTGTTAAGATTTCCTTCAAAATTCACCATATTTTGTTAAGATTTATGCCAGCGTCAAAATTCACCATATTTGGTTAAGATTTATCCCCCTTCAAATTTCACCATATTTTGTAAAGATTATGCCCTTCAAATTTCACCATATTTACTTAAGATTTACCCACTTCAAAATTTCACCATATTTTCTTAAGATTTATGCCCAATTCAAATTTCACCATTTTCTTAAGATTTTGCCCACTTCAAATTTCACCATATTTTGTTGAGATTTATGCACTCTAAATTTCACCATATTTTGTTAAGATTTATGTCATTCAAAATTCACCATATTTTGTGAAGATTTATGCCACTTCAAATTTCACCATATTTTCTTAAGATTTATGCCCACTTCAAAATTTCACCATATTTTCTTAAGATATATGCCCACTTCAAATTTCACCATATTTTCTTAAGATTTTTACCCTCTTCAAATTTTTCCGTATTTTGTTGAGATTTATGCACACTCTAAATTTCACCATATTTTGATAAGATTTATTATCGCTTCAAAATTCACCATATTTTGTTAACATTTATGCTCACTTCAAATTTCACCATATTTTATTAAGATTTACGCCCACTTCAAAATTTCACCATATTCTCTTAAGATTTATGCCCACTTCAAATTTCACCATATTTTGTTTAGATTTTTGCCCACTTCAAATTTCACCATATTTTGTTGAGATTGATGCACACTCTAAATTTCACCATATTTTGTTAAGATTTATGATCGCTTAAAATTCATCATACTTTGTTAAGATTTATGCCCACTTCAAAATGTTACCATATTTTCTTAAGATTTCTGCCCACTTCAAATTTCACCATATTTTGTTAAGGTTTATGCCCGCTTCAAAGTTCACCATATTTTGTTAAGATCTATGCCCACTTTAAATTTCACCATATTTTCTTAAGATTTATGCCCAGTTTGAATTTCACCATATTTTGTTAAAGTTATGCCCAAATTTCACTATTTTTATTAAGATTTATGTACACTTCAAATTTCACAGTTTTCTTAAGATTGATGCCCTCTTCAATGTCACCATATTTTGTTTAGATTTATACCACTTCAAATTTCACCAAATTTTCTTAGATTTAAGCTCCTTCAAAATTTCACCATATTTTCTTGATTTATTCCACTAAATTTAACCATATTTTGTTAGGTTTATGCCCTTCAAATTCCACCGTATTTTGCAGAGGCACTTCAACATTTGTTGTCTCTTGTAACACTTTTTGGTAACATGTAGAAATTGTTGCCTTAAATTCATATAACAACGTTCGATTGTTGTCAAAAATATATTTACAACCTTGATAATCGTTGCCTAAAATACTTTGGGGCGTTTATGGGCGATACTCTTTTGTTTTTATTTAGCAGTTGTTAATTGTGCCCTTAATTGCTTTTAGGGGACAATTTTAGAAGCGTTAAAATATATTTCTTTAGCAATGTTTGACAGTTGTCCCAAAAATATTTTTGGGACATTTTAGGTATTACATTAGTTCTAATAAAGGCTACATTTCACATGTTGTTATATAATATATGATAGTTAATTATTAATTAAAACAAAACAAAACAAATTTGGCAGAAATTTATTGTTTTCCACATCTTTTTCTATTTCCTGAAAACTAACACAATTCTCAATGATTCTCTCCTTGATTCACTTCCTTCATTTAATTCTTCAATTAAATTGAATTCACGCTATGCCCTTCTTCCTTTCGATTTACGGTCGACCCTTTCTTCGTTCACCCAAATTCACCACCGTCGATCCTTTCTTGTTATCGATTCACCATCGTTTCACAATCGAAAAATTTGTAAGTTGGCTTCAATTCACCTTTGAATCATCTTTCAACGAAGAAGAAACTCCAAAAGAAGCGAATAAATCCCATCTTTGGCCGATCTCGGCCCTTGTTCCTAAGATTGTCCCTCTTTTTCATTGGTGTCTGGTAATCTTACTTTTCTTAGTTTTGCTATATCACTTATGTGTGTTGCTTGTATGAGTGTTCATGTCTTTGTGTTGATGGATACACGCATGATATTAAATATTTTGTAATAAGGTTTGTGAGGTTAAACTACGGTTGATTTTGTCATATTGTCACAGTGATATAGGCTTGTGTTTTTTTGTTGTGTGGTGTTTACTTTTCAACTCTATATGATTTGGTAAGGATTGTAGCAATTGTGATCATAATTTGGATACCTTTTAACCCTAAAATGTATACTATCGAATAGTAACTTTGTATCCACCAATTTCACTTAGGTTTTGTTTAGGTTTCGTGTTGTCATTAAGTCCATTATTGGTTTGGATAATTTTCCACTTTCAAATTTCACATGTCTATATAGATTTAGGTTTTTGTAATTGTATTTGTTATTCCATTTGGTATCTTTCGTTTGACCATTTTTGTAGTGATACATATGTCGGTTGGATTTTGGTTTGGGAAAGAAGGGAGCGAAAATCCTGTTAGTTTTAATTTTGGTTTTGTTGAGGAATTTCATTCATGTTCTTAGATTATTGACTTCAGTTTCTCATGGTATGTTTGATAGTTTAACAGCTAATCCCATATTTTTGTTAGTTGGATTTTTGTTTACTTTGTATGTGAAGGTAACTTTATGCACCTGTTCTTTGCTTGTTTATGCAATACGGTTTGTTAAAATTTTGCTGCCAAGTTCAACTTTTTGGGAGAGCATCTTTATTAATACCTATTTGTTAAGATACTCCTTGACATATTTTGTGAAACAAGCCATTGTTGTCACATTGAGTACTAAAATTTATGCCATTAACATATAAAAGCCAACCAATTACAGTACCAAATTATCTAGTTGTTTATAGAAACAAAAATTAATTCAAATGATAAAATTTGAGTTTCTTTGTTTATGCCACATTCCATATCACACATGATATTGGGTGCTACACCACTAAGTCCACCCTATTAAAATTAAGTTGGTATTATCTTTGGTGGTGAATTTAAAAATTTTCGTCTTCAAATTTCCACCCATCTCTATTTGACTTTCTGTTCCCTATCATTACCTCTTCGGTTTTGAAATTATTTTGGTTTCAGTTTAAGGGTTAGTTGATTTGAAACTACCTCTGATTACATATTTTGTAAGTATTCGCTACTTCTTTTTGAGATTTTTATCTAATCCGTGGTTACTTGTATGATATGAACTTATTTATCTAATCCTTGTCTCTAAACGGTTTTCTTTGATGCCAACTATAGAACCACATATAATGATATGAAATATTCAAAGGTGTTCTACCCTTCGCCGTCACTAAAATTATATTCTTGAGGTCACCATGAATTTTCAAAAATTTTATAAGCTAAGACTAATAGTTTTAATTTGGAATATGGATAATCATCTAAATTTAAGAATGTTTTAATTCCTAAGATGGATATGAATATCTATACAAATTTCACCTATTTATTGGAGAAATTTTCATATTATCACTTATGAAATATTAAAGAAAATAAGCACTTAAAATTATGTCGCATTTCCTTGAAGATCTTGAGTGGTTTCGATAAATTGAGACACCTTTAATGGAAATCTCTTTCCCACCCAGTGCTATCACCTTTTGTAGCAAATTTCCATGCAACTCAATGAGTTTAGCCGGCAAAAACCTTTTTGATAGATTAATGCACTATATATATATATATATATATATATTCTTAATTTTGTTTTCATTATGTTTTGTTATGATTATGATTTATTCTATTGAATTTTCAACATTGTGATGTTTCTTTCTTTTTTGGGCGTGACAATTTAATTATTCTTGTTCTTGATTACTCTAAATTTCACCATTTAGATTCGAACTTATCACCCCATATAAATCTTCAATATTATCTTTGTCATTATTTTCTAAGATTTATTGGCACCATCCATCGGTTTTTATCCCAACTTAAACACCTATATTTAAGATCTTGAGAAGATAGTAAGCGAAAACTCAGATTTTTTCAAAATTTCCAATGCTAAATTTCACATGTTGTTCTTCTCTTGTGTTTTGGTCGCATCGGAAAATACCATATTTTGTTATGGAACTATGTCATCAAATTTCACCATCATATAGTTAATTAAAGCTCCTTTTCTCAATTTTTTGAATGTATGCTTTAAATTTCACCATAAGTTACCTTAAGATTTGTGTACTTCACATATCACCATATTTTAGTTAAAGTTTGAACTCGATTTTGTTATATTACAACTTTTATGGATGTATGGTTTAAGTTATATAATTGATATTATTTTTGAAGCCAACTATTTTGACTATATTGTTTTGATAATAATTTCACCATATTTTTTAAAGTTTACACTTAAAATTTCACCATATTATTGTGGCTACACTTCAAAAAGCCATATTCTGATTCGATTTAAAGCGGCGATTTTTAATTTTGCCAATTTTGCAAAAGATTTGTCTTAGAATGCCGTAAATTTTCGTCACCATTCCTTTTCTATGGCCATGTTTTTCAAATTTCACCCAAAAATTTAAAAACATCCTCGAACAATAAACCACTTTTGTTGAGGCGCCTAAATTTCCCATATTTTTTAAGCGGCCATTTTCAAATTTCAACATATTTGTTATTTAAGAGGCTAAATGTTTTGTGAGATTTATGCCCACTTCAAATTTCACATATTTTCTTAAGATTTATGCCCACTTCAAATTTCACCATATTTTGTTGGTTATCTTTTCAAATTTCACCATATTTTGTTAAGTTTTTGTTCAAATATCACCATATTTTGTTAATATTTTTACATTTCAAATTTCACTAGTTTTCTTAAGATTTATGCCCGCAAATTTCACCATATTTTGTTAGATTTATGCCACTTCAAATTTCACTATATTTTGTTAAGATTTATACCAACTTCAAATTTCACCATATTTTGTTGAATTTATGTTAACTTAAATTCACCATATTTGTTAAGATTTATGCCAGCTTCAAAATTCACCATATTTTGTTAAGATTTATCCCCCTTCAAATTTCACCATTTTGTAAGATTATGCCCATAAATTCACCATATTTACTTAAGATTCGCCCATTCAAAATTCACCATATTTCTTAAGATTTATGACCAATTTCACTATTTTCTTAAGATTTTGCCCACTTCAAATTTACCATATTTTATTTGAGATTTATGCACCTCTAAATTTCCTATATTTTGTTAAGATTATGCCACTTCAAAATTCACCATATTTTGTTAGATTTATGCCACTTCAAATTTCACCATATTTTCTTAGATTTATGCCCACTTCAAAATTTCACCATATTTTCTTAAGATTTATGCCGACAAAATTCCACCATATTTTGTTAAGATTTTGCCCACTTCAAATTTCCTGTTGAGTTATGCACCTCTAAATTTCACCATATTTTGTTAAGATTTATGTCGCTAAAATTCACCTTTTTGTTAAGATTTATGCCACTTCAAATTCCACCATATTTTCTTAAGATTTCGCCCTTAAAATTTCACCATATTTTGTTAAGTTATGCCCACTTCAAATTTCACCATATTTTGTTAAGATTTTGCCCACTTCAAATTCACCATATTTTGTTGAGATTTATGCACCTCATTTCACCATATTTTGTTAAGATTTACATCGCTTAAAATTCACCATATTTTGTTAAGATTTATGCCCTCTAAATTTCACCATATTTTATTAAGATTGTAGCTTCAAAATTCACCATATTTTGTTAAGATTTATGCCCACTTCAAATCCATATTTTCTTAAGATTTGCCCACTTCAAATTTCACCATATTTTCTTGAGTTGTGCCACTCAAATTCACCATATTTTGTTAGTTATGAAAATTACACTTCAAATTTCACCAAATTTTCTTAAGATTTATGCCTTCAAATTTCACCATATTTTTTAAGATTTATGCCCACTTCAAATTTCACCAAATTTTCCAAGTTAAGCCCACTTCAAATTTCACCATATTTTCTTGATTTATTCCACTTAAATTTAACCATATTTTGTTAGGTTTATGCCCACTTCAAATTTCACATATTTTGTGAAGATCTATGCCACTTAAATTTGACATATTTTCTTAAGATTTATGCCCACTTCAAATTCTCCATATTTTTTAAGATTTATCCATTTCAAATTTCACCATATTTTATTAAGTTTTGTAAATATCACCATATTTTGTTAATATTTTATGTTCAATTTCACTAGTTTTCTTAAGATTTATGCACTTCAAATTTCACCATATTTTGTTAAGATTTATGCCACTTCAAATTTCACTATATTTTTTGGTTATAAAACTTCAATTTACCATATTTGATTTATACCGCTTCAAAATTCACCATATTTTGTTAAGTTTATGCCGCGTCAAAATTCACCATATTTGGTTAAGATTTATCCCCCTTCAAATTTCACCATATTTTGTAAGATTTATGCCCAATTCAAATTCCTATGTTTGTTAAGATTTGCCCACTTCAAAATTTCCATATTTTCTTAAATTTATGCCGCCAATTTCATATTTTCTTGAATTTTTGCCAACAAGAAATTCCATATTTTGTTGATTTATGCACTCCTAAATTTCACCATATTTTGTTAAGATTTATGATCGCTTCAAAATTCACCATATTTTGTTAAGACACTTCCCACCTCAAATTTTGCCATATTTTCTTAAGATTTATACTGCTTCAAAATTTCACCATATTTTCTTAGTTACATGAAGCCCAAAGATTTCCACCATATTTTGTTAAGTTTATACTCTAAATTTCACCATATTTTGTTAAGATTTGATAAATTCACCATATTTGTTAAGATTTATGCCCTTCAAAATTTCACCATATTTTCTTAAGATTTACGCCCACTTCAAATTTCACCATATTTTGTTAGGTTTATGCCCTTCAAAATTCTATTTTTTAGATCTATGCCCTTCAAATTTCATATTTTCTTAAGATTTATCCGGCTTCAAAATTCACCATATTTTGTTGGGCTTATGCCCCTTCAAATTTCACTATATTTTGTTAAGATTTATGATGCTCTTCAAATTTAAGCTATTTTCTTAAATTTATCTTGCTTCAAATTCACCATATTTTGTTAAGATTATGCCCTTCAAATTTCACCAATTTTCTTAAGATTTATTACTTCAAAATATCCATATTTTCTTCATTATTCCACTTAAATTTAACCATATTTTGTTAAGATTTATGATACAATAATTTCATGAATTTTCTTAATTTATGCGCTAAATTTCACTATATTTTGTTAAGATTTATACCCACTTCAAATTTCACAAATTTTCTTAAGATTTAAGCCTTTAAAATTTCACCATATTTTCTTGATTTATACCACTTCAAATTTACCATATTTTGTTAAGGTTTTTTACTTCAATTTACCATATTTTGTGAATCTTGCCATAATTTTGACATATTTCTTAAGATTGCCACTTCAAATTTCTCCATATTTATTATGATTATCCACATTCAAATTTCATATTTTGTTAAGTTTTTTGTCCTTCAAATATCACCATATTTTGTTAATATTTTTTACACTTCAAATTTCACTAGTTTTCTTAAGTTTATGCCCTTCAATTTCACCATATTTTGTTAAGTTGCCCACTTCAAATTTCACTATATTTTTAAGATTTATGCAAGCCAAATTCACCATATTTTGTTAGGATTATGCTTCAAAATTCACCATATTTTGTTAGATTATACAGTCAAAATTCACCATATTTAGTTAAGTTATCCTTCATTTCTGTATTTTGTAAAGATTTATACCCAATTCAAATTTCACCATATTTACTTAAGATTCGCCCACTTCAAAATTTCACCATATTTTCTTAGATTATGCCACTTCAAATTTCACCATATTTTCTTAGATTTTGCCCACTTCAAATTTTACCATATTTTGTTATACACCTCAAATTCACCATATTTTGTTAAGATTTATAGTCGCTTCAAATTCACCATATTTTGTTTGATTGCCACCTCAAGTTACCATATTTTCTTAAGTTATACCCTTCAAATTCACCATATTTTCTTAAGATTTATGCCCAATTCAAATTTCACCATATTTTGTTAAGATTTTTGCCCACTTCAAATTTCACCATATTTTGTTGAGATTTATACACACTCTAAATTTCCCATATTTTGTTAAGATTCGGTGACTTCAAAATTCACCATATTTGGTTAAGTTGTGCCATTCAAAATTCACCATATTTTCTTAGTTTCGCCCCTTCAAATTTCACCATTTTTCTTAAGATTTATGCCAACTTCAAATTCACCATATTTTGTTAAGATTTATGCACACTTTAAATTCCTGCATTTTGTTATGATTTATAGTCTCTTCAAAATTCATATTTTGTTAGATTTATGCCCACTTCAAATTTCACCATATTTCTTAGTTATGCCCTTTAAATATCACCATATTTTCTTAAGATTATACCCACTTCAATTCACCATATTTTGTTGAGATTATACTGCCTCATTTCCACCATATTTGTTAAGATTTATGATCACTTCAATATTCACCATATTTTGTTAAGTTATGCCCTTCAAAAATTTACCATATTTTCTTAAGATTTACGCCCTTCAAATTTCACCATATTTTGTTAAGATTATACCCACAAAATTCACCATATTTTGTTAAGATTTACCCATAAATTTCACCATATTTTTCTTAAGATTTATGCCACTTCAAATTTCCTTGCCATATTTTGTTGGAAGTATGCCACTTCAAATTTCACTATATTTTGTTAAGATTTATGCTCTTCATTTACCTATTTTCTTAGTTATGCCGCTTCAAATTTCACCATATTTTGTTAGATTTATGCCCGCCAATTTCCTGCAATTTTCTTAAGTTTATGCCCCTTCAAATATCACCATATTTCTTCAGATTTATGCCGCCAAATTTCACCATATTTTGTTAAGATTTGTATTACCTTCAAATTTCACCATATTTTTCTTAAGATTTATGCCGCTAAATTTCACCATATTTTGTTAGATTTATACCCTTCAAATTTCACCATATTTTCTTAATTTATGCCCACTTCAAAATTTCACCATATTTTCTTGATTTATGCCCTTTAAATTTCACCATATTTTGTTAAGTTTATACCCTTCAAATTTCACCATATTTTGTTAGATTTATGCCATATAATTTACGCATATTTTCTTAAGATTTATGCCCTTCAATTTCACCATATTTTGTTAAGATTTATCCACATTCAAATTTCACCATATTTTGTTAAGTTTTTTTGTCCCTTCAAATTTCACCATATTTTGTTAAGATTTTTACTTCAAATTTCACTATTTTTCTTAAGATTTGTGCCCAACAAATTTCACCATATTTTGTTAAGTTTATGCCCACTTCAAATTTCACTATTTTTTTTAAGATTTATACAATTCAAATTTCACCATATTTTGTTAAGATTATGCCACTTCAAAATTCACCATATTTTGTTAAGATTTATACCCAAATCAAATTTCACCATATTTTCTTAAGATTTATCCCCCCTTCAAATTTCACCATATTTTGTTAAGATTTATGCCCATTCAAATTTCACCATATTTTCTTGATTCGCCCACTTCAAAATTTCACCATATTTTCTTAAGATTTATGCCCTTCATTCACCATATTTTCTTAAGATTTTGCCCACTTCAAATTTCACCATATTTTGTTGAGATTTATTACACCTCTAAATTTCACCATATTTTGTTAAGATTGTAATCGCTTCAAATTCACCATATTTTGTTAAGATTTATGCCCACCTCAAATTGCACCATATTTTGTTAAGATTTGTGCCCTTCAAAATTTCACCATATTTTCTTAAGATTTATACTGATTCAAATTTCACCATATTTTGTTAAGATTTTGCCCACTTCAAATTTCACCATATTTTGTTGAGATTTATGCCTCTAAATTTCACCATATTTTGTTAAGATTCGTCCTTCAAAATTCACCATTTTGTTAGATTTACCCACTTCAAATTTCACCATATTTTCTTAAGATTTATGCCCACTTCAAATTTCACCATATTTTGTTAAGGTTTATGCCACTTCAAATTTCACCATATTTGTTAAGATCTTGCCTTAAAATTTCACCATATTTTCTTAAGATTTGCCACCCTTCAAATTTCACCATATTTTGTTAGATTTTGCCCTTCAAATTTCACTATTTTGTTAAGATTTATGCACTCTAAATTTCACCATATTTGTTAAGATTTATGTCCTTCCAAATTCACCATATTTTGTTAAGTTATGCCCTTCAAATTTCACCATATTTTCTTAAGATTTCCCACTTCAAAATTTCACCATATTTTCTTAAGATTTGCCTTCAATTCACCATATTTTGTTAAGTTTTTGCCCACTTCAATTTCACCATATTTTGTTGAGATTTATGCACACTCTAAATTTCAAATGTTTGTTAAGATTTATTAAGCAAAATTCACCATATTTAGTTAAGATTTATCCCTTCAAAATTCACCATATTTTCTTAGTTTATGCTTCTAAATTTCACCATATTTTGTGGTTTGCCCAGCAAAATTCACCATATTTTTTAAGATCTATGCCACTTCAAATTTCACCATATTTTCTTAGATTTATGCACAGCTTCAATTTCCACCATATTTTGTTAGGATTATGCCTGCTTCAAAATTCACCATATTTTGTTAAGATTTATGCCCCTTCAAATTTCACTATTTTTTTAGATTTATGCCCTTCAAATTTTTCACTATATTTTGTTAAGATTCCTTCAAATTTCACCATATTTTCTTAAATTTTACCACTTCAAATATCACCATATTTATTATTCACTGCAAATTTCACCATATTTTGTTTAGATTTATGTCACTTCAAATTCCACCATATTTTGTTAAGATTTATGCCCTTCAAATTTCACCATATTTTGTTAAGTTATGCCTTATAATTTCACCATATTTTCTTAAATTTATGCCCACTTCAAAATT
>CM038796.1:7861397-7923794 GCA_021764765.1 Vicia sativa
CCACTCTAAATTTCTACCATATTTTGTTAAGATTTATCCACATTTCAAATTTCACCATATTTTGTTAAGATTTATGTCCCACTCAAATTTCACCATATTTTTGTTAATATTTTTTTTACACTTCAAATTTCACCAATTTTTGTTGAGATTTATGCCCCACTCTAAATTTCAATTATATTTTGTTAAGATTTATGCCCACTAAATTTCACCATATTTTGTTAAGATTTATCCACATTTCAAATTTCACCATATTTTGTTAAGATTTCTGTTCCCTTCAAATATCACTATATTTCATAATAATTTTTTTCACTAAATTTCACCAATTTTCTTAAGATTTATGCCTTCAAATTTCACCATATTTTGTTAAGATTTATGCCACATCAAATTTCACCAATTTTGTTAAGATTTATGCCCTGCTTCAAAATTTCACCATATTTTCTTAAGACGATTCCCACTTCCAAATTTCACCATATTTTATTAAGATTTATGCCCACTTAAACTCTTTCCCACATATTTTGTAGTTAACTATACCACTTCAAATTTCCACCATATTTTCAAGATATATGCCACTTCAAATTTCACCATATTTTATTAAGATTTATCCACATTTCAAATTTCACCATATTTTGTTAAGTTTTTTTGTCCTCAAATTTCACCATATTTTGTTAAGATTTTATTACACTCAAATTTCACTAGTTTTTCTTAAGATTTATGCCCGCCTAAATTTCACCATATTTTGTTAAGATTTATGCCCAATTCAATTTCACCATATTTTTTAAGATTTGCGTAAACTCAAATTTCACCATATTTTGTTAAGATTATGCCCACTTCAAATTCACCATATTTTGTTAAGATTTATGCTCATTAAATTCACCATATTCTCAAGTTAAGATTTATCTCCCCTTCAAATTTCACCATATTTTGTTAAGATTTAACCAATTCAAATTTCACCATATTTTCTTAAGATTTATGCCCACTCAAAATTTCACCATATTTTCTTAAGATTTATGCCCCTTCAATTTTTCACCATTTTGTTAAGATTTATGAACACTCAAATTTCAACATATTTTGTTAAATTTATGCTCACTCAAAATTCACCATATTTTGTTAAGATTTATCCCCACTTAAATTTCACCATATTTTGTTAAGATTTCCCACTTCAAATTTCACCATATATTTTTTAAGATTTATGCCCGCTCTTACCCACTATATTTTGTTAAGATTTATGCCCACTTCAAATTTCACCATATTTTGTTAAGATTTATGCCCGCCTAAATTTCACCATTTTGTTAAGATTTA
Organism: Vicia sativa; assembly: GCA_021764765.1. NCBI lineage: Eukaryota > Viridiplantae > Streptophyta > Magnoliopsida > Fabales > Fabaceae > Vicia > Vicia sativa. The sequence continues at coordinate 7,862,697 of CM038796.1, forward strand.
TGCTCACTAAATTTCACCATATTTTGTTAAGATTTATCCACATTTCAAATTTCACCATATTTTGTTAAGATTTCCGCCCTTCAAATTATCAACCATATTTTGTTAATAATTTTTCTACTTCAAATTTCACTCAATTTTTCTTAAGATTTATGCCCGCTTCAAATTTCACCATATTTTGTTAAGATTTATGCCCACATCAAATTTCACCAATTTTCTTAAGATTTAAGCCTGCTTTCAAAATTTCACCATATTTTCTTCTGATTTATTTCCACTTCAAATTTAACCATATTTTGTTAAGGTTTATGCCCACTTGAAATTTCAAGATATTTTGTTAAGAATCTATGCCCACTTCAAATTTCACCATATTTTCTTAAGATTTATAACACTTCAAATTTCTCCATATTTTATTATGATTTATCCTCATTTCAAATTTCACCATATTTTGTTAAGTTTTTTGTCCTCTTCAAATATCACCATATTGTTAATATTTTATTACACTTCAAATTTCACTAGTTTTTTAAGATTTATGCCCGCCTAAATTTCACCATATTTTGTTAAGATTTATGCCCACTTCAAATTTCACTATATTTTTTAAGATTTATGCAAACTTCAAATTTCACCATATTTTGTTAAGATTTATGCCCGCCTAAAATTCACCATATTTTGTTAAGATTTATGCCAACCAAAATTCACCATATTTTGTTAAGATTTATCTCCTTCAAATTTCACCATATTTTGTAAGATTTATGCCCAATCAAATTTCACCATATTTACTTAAGATTTAGATCCCACTCAAAATTTCACCATATTTTGGATTTATGCCCACTTAAATTTCACCATATTTTGTTAAGATTTGCCCACTTCAAATTTCACCATATTTGTTGAGATTTACACACTCTAAATTTCACCATATTTTGTTAAAATTTATGATCGCTTCAAAATTCACCAATTTTGTTAAGATTTATGCCCACTCAAAATTTCTCACCATATTTTCTTAAGATTTCACTTCAAATTTCACCATATTTTGTTAAGGTTTATGCCCGCTCAAATTCACCATATTTTGTTAAGATCTATGCCCACCTAAATTTCACCATATTTGTTAAGATTTATGCCACTTCAAATTTCACAATTATATTTTGTTAGATTTATGCCCTTCACCCACCATATTTTGTTAAGATTTATGATACTCTTCAAATTTCACCTATTTCTTAAGATTTATGCCCGCTCAAATTTCACCATATTTTGTTAAGATTATGCCCACTCAAATTTCACCATATTTTCTAAGATTTATGCCCACTTCAAAATTTCAACATTTTTCATATTTATTCCCACTTCAAATTTCACCATATTTTGTTAAGATTTATGATACCTCAAATTTCAACATATTTTGTTAAGATTTATGCCGTTCAAATTTCACCATATTTTGTTAAGATTTATCCACTTCAAATTTCACCATATTTTGTTAAGATTTTTGTCCCTTCAAATTTCAAATATTTTGTTAAGATTTTTACACTTCAAATTTCACCAATTTTTCTTAAGATTTATGCCCACTTCAAATTTCACCATATTGTTAAGATTTATGCTCACTCAAATTTCACCATATTTTTGTTAATATTTATCCACATTTCAAATTTCACCATATTTTGTTAAGATTTCTTCCCCTTCAAATATCACCATTTTGTTAATAATTTTTCACTTCATTTCACCAATTTTTCTTAAGATTTATGCCCGCCTAAATTTCACCATATTTTGTTAAGATTTATGCCCATCAAATTTCACCATATTTTCTTAAGATTTAAGCCTACTTGAAAATTTCTTCACCATATTTTCTTCGATTTATTCCACTCAAATTTAACCATATTTTGTTGTTTATGCCACTTAAAATTTCAACCATATTTGTTAAGATTTATGCCCACTTCAAATTTCGTATCAATTTCTTACCACTTCAAATTTCCATATTTTATTAAGATTTATCCACATTTCAAATTTCACCATATTTTGTTATGATTTTTGCCCCTTCAAATATCACCATATTTTGTTATTTTATTACACCTCTTTCACTATTTTTCTTAAGATTTATGCCCACTTAAATTTCACCATATTTCTTAAGATTTATGCCCACTTCAAATTTCACTATTTTTTAAGATTTATGCAACTTCAAATTTCACCATATTTTGTTAAGATTTATGCCCACTCTAAAATTCACCATATTTTGTTAAGATTTATGCCAGGCTAAAATTCACCATATTTGTTAAGATTTATCCCCCTTCAAATTTCAACCATATTTTGTAAGATTTATGCCCAATTCAAATTTCACCATATTTACTTAAGATTTATACGCCCACTTCAAATTTCACCATATTTTCTTAAGATTTATGCCCACTTCAAATTTCAACCATATTTTCTTAAGATTTTGCCCACTTCAAATTTCACCATATTTTGTTTTAAGATTTATGAACACTTAAATTTCACCATATTTTGTTAAGATTTATGATCGCCTAAATTTCACCATATTTTGTTAAGATTTATGCCCACTTAAAATTTCACCATATTTTCTTAAGATTTATACCCACTCAAATTTCACCATATTTTGTTAGATTATTTACCACTCAAATTTCACCATATTTTGTTAAGATTTTTGCCCACTTCAAATTTCAACCATATTTTTGTTAAGATTTATGCACACTATAAATTTCACCATATTTTGTTAAGATTTCGATCGCTTTCAAAATTCCATATTTTGTTAAGATTTATGCCCACTCAAAATTTCACCATATTTTCTTAAGATTTCTGCCCAATCAAATTTCACCATATTTTGTTAAGATTTATGCTCGCTCAAAATTCACCATTTTGTTAAGATCGCCCACTTCAAATTTCACCATATTTTCTTAAGATTTATGCCCATATCAAATTTCACCAGATTTATGCCCACTTCAAATTTCCCATATTTCACCATATTTTGTTAGGCTTATGCCCCTTCAAATTTCACCATATTTTGTTAAGATTTATGATACACTTCAAATTTCACCATATTTTCTTAAGATTTATTCCCTTCAAATTTCACCATTTGTTAAGATTTATGCCCACTTCAAATTTCACCATATTTTCTTAAGATTTATGCCCACTAAAAATTTCACCATATTTTCTTAAGATTTATTCCCACTTCAAATTTCACCATATTTTGTTAAGATTTATGATACACTTCAAATTTCACTATATTTTCTAAGATTTATCCCGCTCAAATTTCACCATATTTTGTTAAGATTTATCCACATTTCAAATTTCACCATATTTTGTTAAGATTTTGTCCTCAAATTTCACCATATTTTGTTAATATTATTTTAACTTCAAATTTCACCATATTTTCTTAAGATTTATGCCCGCTCAAATTTCAACCATATTTGTTAAGATTTATGCCCATTCAAATTTCACCATATTTTGTTAAGATTTATGCCCACTTCATTTCACCATATTTTGTTAAGATTTATCCACACTAAATTTCACCATATTTTGTTAAGATTTATGCTCCCTTCCAAAATTTCACAATATTTTTATTAAGATTTTTTACACTTCAAATTTCACCATTTTTCTTAAGATTTATGCCCGCCAAATTTCACCATATTTTGTTAAGATTTATGCCCACTCAAATTTCACCATATTTTGTTAAGATTTATAAACTCAAATTTCACCATATTTTGTTAAGATTTATGCTCGCCTAAAATTCACCATATTTTGTTAAGATTTATGTTCATCTAAATTTCACCATATTTTCTTGATTTATGCCCACTCAAATTTTCACCATATTTTGTTAAGATTTATGCCTCCACTTCAAATTTTCACCATATTTGTTAAGATTCGCTTTCACTCTAAATTTCTCTTTCACCATATTTTGAGATTTATGTACACTTAAATTTCACCATATTTTGTTAAGATTTATGCTCACCTAAATTCACCATATTTTGTTAAGATTTATGCCCACTTCAAATTTCACCATATTTTCTTAAGATTTACCACCTAAATTTCACCATATTTTGTTAAGATTTATGCCCACTTAAAATTCACCATATTTTGTTAAGATTTATGCCCACTTCAAATTTCACCATATATCTTAAGATTTATGCCCACTTCAAATTTCACCATATTTTGTAAAGGTTTATGCCCATTCAAATTTCACCATATTTCGTTAAGATTTATGATACAATTCAAATTTCACGAGATTTTCTTAAGATTTATGCCTACTTCAAATTTCACCAGATTTTGTTAAGATTTATGCTCTTTTTCAAATTTCACCAAATTTTTGTTAAGATTTATGCCCACTTCAAATTTCACCATATTTCTTAAGATTTATTCACTCTCCAAATTTCACCATATTTTGTTAAGATTTATGCCCACTTCAAATTTCACCATATTTTGTTAAGATTTATGCCCACTTCAAATTTCAAAGATATTTTCTTAAGATATGTCTTATTTTGTTAATATTTTTTACACTTCAAATTTCACCATTTTTCTTAAGATTTATGCCCGCCTTAAATTTCACCATATTTTGTTAAGATTTATGCCCACTCAAATTTCACCATATTTTGTTAAGATTTATGCCATTCAAATTTCACCATATATTTTGTTAAGATTTATCCCCTTCAAATTTCACCATATTTTCTTAAGATTTATGCCCACTCAAATTTCACCATATTTTCTTAAGATTTATGCCCACTTCAAAATTTCACCATATTTTCAAGATTTATGCCCACTTCAAATTTCACCATATTTTTAAGATTTTGCCCACTTAAAATTTCACCATATTTTGTTAAGATTTATGCACCTAAATTTCACCATATTTTGTTAAGATTTATTATCATTCAAATTTCACCATTTTGTTAAGATTTATGCCACTTCAAATTTCACCATATTTTGTTAAGATTTTCACTTCAAATTTCACCATATTTTGTTGTTTTGCTCGCCTTCAAATTCACTATTTTGTTAAGATTTATGTTTTCAAATTTCACCATATTTTCTTAAGATTTATGCCCACTTCAAATTTCCCAATATTTTTTTAAACTTATGCCCATTCAAATTTCACCATATTTTCTTAAGATTTATGCCACTTCAAATTTCACCATTTTGTTAAGATTTATGACTTCTTCAAATTTCACCAAATTTTCTTAAGATTATGCCCACTTCAAAATTTCACCATATTTTCTTTAGATTTATTCCCACCTTTAAATTCTCACCATATTTTGTTGTTTATGCCCACTTCAAATTTCACCATTTTGTTAAGATTTATGCCCACTCAAATTTCAATATATTTTCTTAAGATTTATGCCCACTTAAATTTCACCATATTTTGTTAAGATTTATCACACTTCAAATTTCACCATATTTTGTTAAGATTTTTACACTTTAAATTTCACCATATTTTCTTAAGATTTATGCCTCGCTTAAATTTCAATATTTTGTTAAGATTTATGCCCACTTCAAATTTCACCAAATTTTCTTAAGATTTAAGCCACTCAAAATTTCACCATATTTTATTAAGATTTATGCCCACTCAAATTTCACATATTTTGTTAAGATTTATGCAACTTCAAATTTCACCATATTTTGTTAAGATTTATGCTCACTTAAATTTCACCATATTTTGTTAAGATTTACGCCCGCTTCAAAATTCACCATATTTTGTTAAAATTTATCCCCTCAAATTTCACCATATTTTGTTAAGATTTATGCCCACTTTAAATTTCACCATTTTTCTTAAGATTTATGCCCACTCAAATTTCACCATATTTTCAAGATTTATGCCCACTTCAAATTTCACCATATTTTCTTAAGATTTTGCCCACCTAAATTTCAACCATATTTTGTTGAGATTTATTAATTTCAAAATTTTACCATATTTTCAACATTTCACTCACAAATTTCACCATATTTTTTGTTGTAAGTTTATGCCCGCTTCAAAGATTCACCATATTTTGTTATCATCTATGCCCACTTCAAATTTCACCATATTTTCAAGATTTATGCCCACTCAAATTTCACCATATTTTGTTAAACTTATGCCCATTCATTTAAACCATATTTTGTTAAGATTTATGATACACTTCAAATTTCACTTCTAGATTTCTTAAGATTTATGCCCGCCTAAATTTTCACCATATTTTGTTAAGATTTATGCCCACTTCAAATTTCACCAATTTTCTTAAGATTTAAGCTCACTTCAAAATTTCACCATATTTCTCTTATTTATTCCCACTCAAATTTAACCATATTTTGTTAAGGTTTATGCCCACTTCAAATTTTACTATATTTTGTGAAGATTCATGCCCACTTCAAATTTCAAGATATTTTCTTAAGATTTATGCCCACTTCAAATTTCCATATTTTGTTAAGATTTATCCATATCAAATTTCACCATATTTTGTTAAGTTTTTGTCCCTTCAAATATCACCATATTTTGTTAATATTTTTTTACACTTCAAATTTCACTAGTTTTTATTAAGATTTTGCCCGCTTGAAATTTCAATATTTTGTTAAGATTTATGCCCACTTAAATTTCACTATATTTTTTAAGATTTATGCAAACTTAAATTTCACCATATTTTGTTAAGATTTATGTTCGCTTCAAAATTCACCATATTTTGTTAAGATTTATGCTCACACAAAATTCACCATATTTGGTTAAGATTTATCCTTCAAATTTCACCATATTTTGTAAAGATTTATGCCACTTCAAATTTCACCATATTTACTTAAGATTTACGCCACTTCAAATTTCACCATATTTTCTTTAGATTTATGCCCACTCTAAATTTCAATTATTTTTCTTAAGATTTTGCCCACTTCAAATTTTACCATATTTTGTTGAGATTTATGCACACCTAAATTTCACCATATTTTGTTAAGATTTATGATCGATTAAATTCACCATATTTTGTTATGATTTATGCCCACTCAATTTCACCATATTTTCAAGATATATGCACACTCAAAATTTCACCATATTTTCTTAAGATTTATGCCCACTCAAATTTCACCATTTTGTTAAGATTTTGCCCACTTCAAATTTCACCATATTTTGTTGAGATTTATGCACACCAAATTTCACGAATTTTGTTAAGATTTCCGACTGCTCAAAATTCACCATATTTGGTTAAGATTTATGCCCACCTCAAAATTTCACCATATTTTCTTAAGATTTCTACCACTTCAAATTTCACCATATTTTGTTAGTTATCCCGCTCAAAATTCACCATATTTGGTTAAGATCTATGCCCACTTCAAATTTCACCATATTTTCTTAATATTTATGCCGACTTTAAATTTCACCATATTTTGTTAGTTTATGCCCTCAATTTCACCATATTTTTTGTTAAGATTTATGATACCTTCAAATTTCAATATTTTCTTAAGATTTATACCCGCTTAAAATTTCACCATATTTTGTTAAAATTATGCCCAATTCAAATTTCACCAATTTTTTTTAAGATTTAAGCCCACTTCAAAATTTAACCATATTTTCTTCAGATTTATTCCCACTTCAAATTTAACCATATTTTGTTGTTTATGCCCACTCAAATTTCAACCATATTTTGAAGATTCATGCCCACTTCAAATTTCAAAGATATTTTCTTAAGATTTATGCCCACTTCAAATTTCACCAAATTTTGTTATGTTTTATCCACATTTCAAATTTCACCATATTTTGTTAAGATTTTTGTCCCCTTCAAATATCACCATATTTTGTTAATATTTTTTTACATTTCAAATTTCACCAATTTTTCTTAAGATTTATGCGGCTTCAAATTCCACCATATTTTGTTAATATTTATGCCCACTTTAAATTTCACTATATTTTGTTAAGATTTACGCAAACTTCAAATTTCACCATATTTTGTTAAGATTTATGCTCGCTTCAAAAGTCACCATATTTTGTTAAGATTTATGCCCACTTCAAAATTCACCATATTCGGTTAAGATTTATCCTCCCTTAAAATTTCACCATATTTTGTTAATTTTTATACCCACTTCAAATTTCACCATATATTCTTAAGATTTACGCCCACTTCAAAATTTCACCATATTTTCTTAAGATCTATGCCCACTTCAACTTTCACCATAATTTCTTAAGATTTTTGCCCACCTCAATTTCACCATATTGAGATTTATGTACACTCTAAATTTCACCATATTTTGTTAAGATTTATGATCGCCTCAAAATTCAATATTTTGTTAAGATTTATGCCCACTTCAAAATTTCACCATATTTTCTTAAGATTTACCACTTCAAATTTCACCATATTTTTGTTAAGATTTATGCCCACCTAAATTTCACCATATTTTGTTAAGATTCTATGCCCACTCAAATTTCACCATATTTTCTTAAGATTTATGCCTATTTCAAATTTCACCATATTTTGTTGTTTATGCTCCTTCAAATTTTCACCATATTTTGTTAAGATTTATGATACCTTCAAATTTCACTATTTTCTTGATTTATGCTCGCCTTCAAATTTCACCATATTTTGTTAAGATTTATGCCCATCAAATTTCACCAAATTTTCTTAAGATTTATGCCCACTTCAAATTTCACCATATTTTCTTAATATTTATTCCCACTCAAATTTCACCATATTTTGTTAAGATTTATGATACACTTCAAATTTCACCCCATTTTCTTAAGATTTATGCTCACTTCAAATTTCACCATTTTGTTAAGATTTATGCCCACTCAAATTTCACCATATTTTCTTAAGATTTATTCCACTTAAAAATTCACCATATTTTTAAGATTTATTCCACTTCAAATTTCACCATATTTTGTTTAAGATTTACCCACTTCCAAATTTCACCATATTTTGTGAAGATTTATGCCCACTTCAAATTTCAATATTTTCTTAAGATTTATGCCCACTTAAAATTTCCATATTTTGTTAAGATTTATCCACATTTCAAATTTCACCATTTTGTTAAGATTTTTGTCCTCTAAATATCACCATATTTTGTTAAGATTTTTTACACTTCAAATTTCACTATTTTTTAAGATTTACCCATTCAAATTTCACCATATTTTGTTAAGATTTATGCCCACTTCAAATTTCACTATATTTTGTTAAGATTTATGCAAACTTCCAAATTTCACCATATTTTGTTAAGATTTATGCTCGCTCAAAATTCACCATATTTTGTTAAGATTTATGCTCAATCTAAATTCACCATATATTTGGTTAAGATTTATCCTTCAAATTTCACCATATTTTGTTAAGATTTATGCCCACTTAAATTTCACCATATTTACTTAAGATTTATGCCCACTTCAAAATTTCACCATATTTTTAAGATTTATGCCTACTTCAAATTTCACCATATTTTCTTAAGATTTTGCCACTTCAAATTTTTTCACCATATTTTGAGATTTATGCACACTCTAAATTTCACCATATTTTGTTAAGATTTATGATCGCTTCAAAATTCACCATATTTTGTTAAGATTTATGCCCACTTCAAATTTCACCATATTTTCTTAAGATTTATGCCCACTTCAAAATTTCACCATATTTTCTTAAGATTTATGCCCACTTCAAATTTCACCATATTTTCTTAAGATTTTTACCCTCTTCAAATTTTTCACCATATTTTGTTGAGATTTATGCACACCTAAATTTCACCATATTTTGTTAAGATTTATTATCGCTCAAAATTCACCATATTTTGTTAACATTTATTCACTCAAATTTTCAATTATTTTAAGATTTATTGCTTCACTTCTTAAATTTCACCATATTTTAAGATTTATGCCCACTTCAAATTTCACCATATTTTGTTTAGATTTTTGCCCACTTCAAATTTCACCATATTTTGTTGAGATTGATGCACACTCTAAATTTCACCATATTTTGTTAAGATTTATGATCGCTTAAAATTCATCATACTTTGTTAAGATTTATGCCCACTTCAAATTTACCATTTTCTAAGATTTTCTAAAATACTTCAAATTTCTTCACCATATTTTGTTAAGATTTATGCCCGCTTCAAATTTCACCATATTTTGTTAAGATTTATGCCCACTTCAAATTTCACCATATTTTCTTAAGATTTATGCCCACTTCAAATTTCACCATATTTTGTTAAACTTATGCCCATTCAAATTTCACCATATTTTGTTAAGATTTATAATACACTTCAAATTTCACGATATTTTCTTAAGATTTATGCCTGCTTTAAATTTCACCATATTTTGTTAAGATTTATGCCCACTAAATTTCACCATATTTTCTTAAGATTTATGCTCACTAAAATTTCACCATTTTCTTAAGATTTATTCCCACTTCAAATTTTAAACCATATTTTGTTAAGATTTATGCCTTAATTTCAAATTTTCAATTATATCAGGAAATAAATTACAACATTTGTTGTCTCTCTCAATTAAACACTTTTTTGTGTAAATATGTAGAAATTTCACTAAATTCATATATAGGCAAGATTTACCATTGTTGTCAAAAAATATGTTTGCAACCCTTGATAATCGCTGTCAAAATTTTAGATCGCTATGGAGCGACACTCTTTTGTTTTTATGCCAATCTGCTGTTAATCATGCCTTTAATTGCTTTTTGGGGACAATTTTGCAGCTGTTAATTTATTATTTCTTTAGTAATGTTTCGATAATAGTCCCAAAATATTTTTGGGGACATTTTAGATTGTTACATTAGTTCTAATAAAAGGCTGCATTTCAAATGTTATTATAATATATGATAGTTAATTATTATTAATTAAAACAAAACAAAACAATTTCGTAAATTTATCTGCTTTTCCCACATTTTTTCCTATCTCCGCCAAACCTAACATAATTTCACCGATTCTCTTCAACCCATTCACTTCCTTTCATTTCCATCATTTCACCAACCATTGATTCACTCACCTCAGTTCTTTCTTCCTTTCACTGATTCACCAGCCAAATTTCTTCGCTTCTTCACCGATTCACCAATCAAATTTCCCTTCTCTTTCCTATACCGATTCCACCATCGCCACCAACTGGAAGAGAAACATAGTTGACCAGATTCACCCTTGAATCATCACCAAACAGAAAGAAGAAACCCAAAAGAAAGAGCGAATCCCCATCTCAAGATCTCACCCCTTCCCACCCACCACCTTCAGTCCCCTTTCATCGGGTATCCGTAATCTTACCTTCCCGCCTTGGCTATATCCACCATTTTTGTTGGATTTCATCAAATTTCACATATCTTGTGTTGATGGACACACACGATATTAAATGTCATGGGTTTGTGTTGCTACCATGATTGTTGCCTGATCCAAATTTACTTGTATTTTGTCAGGTAAATTTACTTTTCTTTCATATGATTTGGTAAAGATCTTAGCAATTTCATCATATTTCTATATAATTTTAACTTATAAAGGATTTATACTATCTAACAAGTAAGACTTAAATGATATCCCTGTTAATTTCTACCTCTAGGTTTCGTTTTGATTAATGTACGCTTTTGGTAAAGTCCATTATCTTGCTTTGGATTAATTTTCCAGCTTCAAACTAACTTCACATGTCTATATTGTGGTTTAGATTTTGTAATTTGTATTTGTTATTCATTCGAGTATCTTTCTAAATTACAACCATTTGTTGCGAAGGGATACAACAATGTCGTAAGGACGTAGGTATGGTCCAAGATTAAGGGGAAACTAAAATCCCGTTAGTTTAATTTTGGTTTTCGTTCAGGAATTTCATTCATGTTTTTAGATTGACTCGAGTTTTCATGGTATATTTGGTAGTTTAGACACTAGTCAATCTTTTTTTGTTAGTTTGGATTTTGTTTATATCGTATGGCAACTTTATGCCTTGCTGTTCTTTGTGCTTGTTTAACATGTTAAAAATTCGCTAGCCAATTTCAACTTTATGGAAGCATCTTATTAATAGCCACCAATTTTGTTAAGGTCTCCTTGTTTTGTATTCTCCAAAACAAGCCATTGTTGTCTCATCGAGTACCAAAACTGGGCCATTAACATACAAGTTTCCAATTACTTAGTACCTCAAGAGTATTCAGTTGTTTATGAAAATAAAATTAACTAAATTTCATAAATGTTCAAGTTGTTTGTTTTATACCATACTATATATCAACACATGCCACAACCACCAAGTCTCACACCCACAAGAAAATGGTTGGTAATATCTTGTGGTGGAATTTTTACAGCACAAATCAACAAATTCCACCCAGAATTGACTTTCTTATACTCCCATCATTACCATGTGCCTTTACAAATTATTTTGCTCCCAAATTTACAAGTTAGTTGATTCAAACTACCTACCTAAATCAATTAAGTTAAAGTAAGTATTTTATTAACTAATTACCTTTGAGATTGTTTCATCTAATCACTTAGTTACTTGTATGATAATGAACTGTTTATTCAATCATAATGTTCAAACCTATTTTCGATACCAAATCCATAGAACCCTTAAATATATAATGATGAAATATTAGAGTGGGTGTTCTAACCGATAACCGACGCTAAAATTATATTCTTCAAGTTTGAGGTTATTCAAAACTTAGCTAGACTATTAGTTTAATTTAAATATGGATACTGCCTTAAACTAAAGATGTTTTAATTCCTAAAGATGGATATGAACATTCATCGTAAAATGGCAACTCTTTATTGCTTAGGAAATCTTCTATCACTTATGAGATTTACAAAGAAAATAAACGAATAAACTATAACTGCATTTCAGTTTCTTGAGTAGTTTTCCATAAATTGAGACACCTTTACTGGAAATCTTTCCCACTGAGTCTTTGCCATCAACCTTTTGTACAAATGGTTCAGAACTTTCAATGAAGTATAAGTGTTTAAAAAGCTTCTTGAATGGAATTTGTACAAGATATATATATATATATATATATTCTTAATTTTGTTTTGATTATGTTTTAGTTATGATTATGAATTTATTCTATTGAATTTTCAACATATTATGTTTCTTTTCTCACAGAGGCGTGACAATTTAATTATTCTTATTCTTGATTACCTAAAGACCCCGATCAGATTCCAAACTTATCAAGCGCAATAAATCTTCAACTATTATTCTTTATCAGACGTTAGAGCTCATGTCAACTTCATTCATCATTTTTCAAGATCCCCAAGCTTAGACAACTATATTTAAAGATCTTGCCAAAGATAGAAGTTTTGAAAACTAAATATCTGTCAAAATCTCTCCAAATACTAGATCTCATGTTGTTCTTCTTGGAATTTCTACCTGAGAAATGATGAGTCAAATTTCACCATATATTATTAATAGTTTCTTCATCCATATTTTGTAATAAAACTCACTCACTTTTCTCAAATTTAAGGAATGTAAGGAGCTTTATTGTTGTTAAGAATTGCTTACATATTTTGTGTAATTTCTATATACCATATTTCAATTAAAGTTTGAAACTCCCGATTTATTATTACAACTTTATGGATGTATGGTTTAAGTTATATATCTTATTTATTTTGAAGCCAACTATTGTTGACTATATTATTTTGATAATAATTAAATTGTATATTCTATGTGGACACTATAAACAACAACCTATAAGCTATGAATATTACACTTCAAAAGATCTTCCCGATTCAGTTTCACCCATTGTTAATTAGAAATCAATTAAGTAAATATAATTAAAATCACTTGGTCTTAGAGCTCAAATAATCGCCCCTCATTCTCTATAGGCCCAGCTTTTTCAAAAGCACTCAAAAATTTAAAAAACATCCTCAAATTCTTGCAATAATTTGAAGACTAGATTAGAAAATTTCCCCCTATTTGTTTAGGGCAACCATTTCAAGTTCTATAACGACAAATTGTTGTCGATAGGCTAAATTTTGTAAGTAAGATTTATGCCCACCAAATTTCACATATTTTCTTAAGATTTATGCCCACTTAAAATTTCCCATATTTTGTTAAGATTTATCCACATTTCAAATTTCACCATATTTTGTTAAGTTTGTCCCTTCAAATATCACCATATTTTGTTAATATTTTTTACACTTCAAATTTCACTATTTTTTAAGATTTATGCCCATTCAAATTTCACCATATTTTGTTAAGATTTATGCCCACTCAAATTTCACTATATTTTGTTAAGATTTATGCAAACTTCAAATTTCACCATATTTTGTTAAGATTTATGCCGCCTAAAATTCACCATATTTTGTTAAGATTTATGCCCACAAATTCACCATATTTGGTTAAGATTTATCCCCCTTCAAATTTCACCATATTTTGTAAAGATTTATGCCCACTTCAAATTTCACCATATTTACTTAAGATTTACGCCCAATTCAAAATTTCACCATATTTCTTAAGATTTATGCCCACTTAAATTTCACCATTTTTTTCTTAAGATTTTTGCCCACTTCAAATTTTACCATATTTTGTGGAGATTTATGCACACTCTAAATTTCACCATATTTTGTTAAGATTTATGATCGCTTCAAAATTCACCATATTTTGTTAAGATTTATGCCCACTCAAATTTCACCATATTTTTAAGATTTATGCCCACTTCAAATTTCACCATATTTTCAAGATATGCCCACTCAAATTTCACCATATTTTGTTAAGATTTTGCCCACTTCAAATTTCACCATATTTTGTTGAGATTTATGCACACTCTAAATTTCACCATATTTTGATAAGATTTATTATCGCTTCAAAATTCACCATACTTTGTTAAGATTTATGCCCACTTCAAATTTCACCATATTTTCTTAAGATTTAAGCCCACTTCAAAATTTCACCATATTCTCTTAAGATTTATGCCCACTTCAAATTTCACCATATTTTGTTAAGAATTTTGCCCACTTCAAATTTCACCATATTTTGTTGAGATTTATGCACACTCTAAATTTCCCCATATTTTGTTGAGATTTATCATCGCTTAAAATTCACCATACTTTGTTAAGATTTATGCCCACTTCAAATTTCACCATATTTTGTTAAGGTTTATGCCCGCTTCAAAATTCACCATATTTTGTTAAGATCTATGCCCACTTCAAATTTCACCATATTTTCTTAAGATTTATGCCCACTTAAATTTCACCATATTTTGTTAAAGTTATGCCCATTCAAATTTCACCATATTTTGTTAAGATTTATGATACACTTCAAATTTGACCAATTTTCTTAAAATTTATGCCCGCTTCAAATTTCACCATGTTTTGTTAAGATTTATGCCCACTTTCAAATTTCACCAAATTTTCTTAAGATTTAAGCCCACAACAAAATTTCACCATATTTTCTTCAGATTTATTCTCACTTTAAATTTAACCATATTTTGTTAAGGTTTATGCGCACTTCAAATTTCACCATATTTTGTGAAGATCTATGCCCACTTCAAATTTCACCATATTTTCTTAAGATTTATGCCCACTTCAAATTTCACCATATTTTGTTAAGATTTATCCACATTTCAAATTTCACCATATTTTGTTAGATTTTTGTCCCCTTCAAATATCACCATATTTTGTTAATATTTTTTTACTTTTCAAATTTCACCATATTTTGTTAAGGTTTATGCCCGCTACAAATTTCACCATATTTTGTTAAGATTTATGCCCACTTCAAATTTCACTATATTTTGTTAAGATTTATGCAAACTTCAAATTTCACCATATTTTGTTAAGATTTATGCTCGCTTCAAAATTCACCATATTTTGTTAAGATTTATGCCCGCTTCAAAATTCACCATATTTTGTTAAGATTTATCCCTCCTTCAAATTTCACCATATTTTGTTAAGATTTATGCCCACTTCAAAATTTCATCATATTTTCTTAAGATTTCGGCCCACTTCATATTTCACCATATTTTCTTAAGATTTATGCCCACTCAAATTTCACCATTTTTCTTAAGATTTTTGCCAACTTCAAATTTTACATATTTTGTTGAGATTTATGCACACTCTAAATTTCACCATATTTTGTTATGATTTATGATCTCTTCAAAATTCACCATATTTTGTTAAGATTTATGCCCACTTCAAATTTCACCATATTTTCTTAAGATTTATGCCCACTTCAATATTTCACCTTATTTTCTTAAGATTTATGCCCACTTCAAATTTCACCATATTTTGTTGAGATTTATGCACACTATAAATTTCACCATATTTTGTTAAGATTTCTGATCGCTTCAATATTAACCATATTTTGTTAAGATTTATGCACACTTCAAAATTTTACCATATTTTCTTAAGATTTCTGCCCACTTCAAATTTCACCATGTTTTGTTAAGGTTTATGCCCGCTTCAAAATTCACCATATTTTGTTAAGATTTATGCCCACTCAAATGTCACCATATTTTCTTAAGATTTATGCCGACTTCAAAATTCACCATATTTTGTTAGGCTTATGCCACTTCAAATTTCACTATATTTTGTTAAGATTTATGATGCTCTTCAAATTTAACGCTATTTTCTTAAGATTTATGCCCGCTTCAAATTACAACATATTTTGTTAAGATTTATGTCCACTTCAAATTTCACCAAATTTTCTTAAGATTTAAGCCCACTTCAAAATATCGCCTTATTTTCTTCATATTTATTCCCACTTCAAATTTCACCATATTTTGTTAAGATTTATGATACACTTCAAATTTCACTAGGTTTTCTTAAGATTTATGGCCGCTTCAAATTTCACCATATTTTGCTAAGATTTATGCCCACTTCAAATTTCACCAAATTTTCTTAAGATTTAAGCTCACTTCAAAATTTCACCATATTTTCTTCAGATTTATTCCCATTTCAAATTTAACCATATTTTGTTAAGGTTTATGCCCACTTCAAATTTCAGCATATTTTGTGAAGATCTATGCCCACTTATAATTTCAGCATATTTTCTTAAGATTTATGCCCACTTCAAATTTCTCCATATTTTATTATGATTTATCCACATTTCAAATTTCACCATATTTTGTTAAGTTTTTGTCCTCTCAAATATCACCATATTTTGTTAATATTTTTTTACACTTCAAATTTCACTAGTTTTTCTTAAGATTTATGCCCGCTTCAAATTTCACCATATTTTGTTAAGATTTATGCCCACTTCAAATTTCACTATATTTTTTAAGATTTATGCAAACTTCAAATTTCACCATATTTTGTTAAGATTTATGCCCGCTTCAAAATTCACCATATTTTGTTAAGATTTATGCCCACGTCAAAATTCACCATATTTGGTTAAGATTTATCCCCCCTTCAAATTTCACCATATTTTGTAAAGATTTATGCCCAATTAAAATTTCACCATATTTACTTAAGATTTACGCCCACTTCAAAATTTCACCATATTTTCTTAAGATTTATGCCCACTTCAAATTTCACCATATTTTCTTAAGATTTTTGCCCACTTCAAATTTCACCATATTTTGTTGAGATTTATGCACACTCTAAATTTCACCATATTTTGTTAAGATTTATGATCGCTTCCAAATTCACCATATTTTGTTAAGATTTATGCCCACCTCAAATTTCACCATATTTTGTTAAGATTTATGCCCACTTCAAAATTTCACCATTTTTCTTAAGATTTATGCCCAATTCAAATTTCACCATATTTTGTTAAGATTTTTGCCACTCTTCAAATTTCACCATATTTGTTAAGATTTATGCACACTCTAAATTTCCCATATTTTGTTAAGATTGACCGCCTAAAATTCAATTTATTTGTTAAGATTTACCCACTTCAAATTTCACCATATTTTCTTAAGATTTCGCCCACTCAAATTTCACCATTTTTGTTAAGATTTTGCCAACTCAAATTTTCACCATATTTTGTTAAGATTTGCACACTAAATTTCACCATATTTTGTTAAGATTTATGATCTCTTCAAAATTCACCATATTTTGTTAAGATTTATGCCCACTTCAAATTTCACCATATTTTCTTAAGATTTATGCCCACTCAAATTTCAATTTTTTTCTTAAGATTTATGCCCACTTCAAATTTCACCATATTTTGTTAAGATTTATGCACACTTAAATTTCACCATATTTTGTTAAGATTTATCCTAATATTCACCATATTTTGTTAAGATTTATGCACACTCAAATTTTACCATATTTTCTTAAGATTTCCATTTCAAATTTCACCATATTTTGTTAAGTTTATGCCCGCCCAAAATTCACCATATTTTGTTAAGATTTATGCCCACTTCAAATTTCACCATATTTCTTAAGATTTATGCCGATTCAAATTTCACCATATTTTGTTAGGCTTATGCCACTCAAATTTCACCATATTTTGTTAAGATTTATGATGCTCTTCAAATTTCACCATTTTCTTAAGATTTATGCCCACTCAAATTTCACCATATTTTGTTAAGATTTATGTCCACTTCAAATTTCACCAAATTTTCTTAAGATTTAGTTCCCACTCAAAATATTCACCATATTTTCTTATTTATTCCCACTCAAATTTCACCATATTTTGTTAAGATTTATGATACACTTCAAATTTCACTATTTTCTTAAGATTTATATTTCAAATTTCACCATATTTTGTTAAGATTTATGCCCACTTCAAATTTCACCAAATTTTTTAAGATTTAAGCCCACTCAAAATTTCACCATATTTTCTTAAGATTTATCCCTTCAAATTTAACCATATTTTGTTAAGGTTTATGCCCACTTCAAATTTCAACCATATTTGTGAAGATCTATGCCCACTTAAATTTCAAAGATATTTTCTTAAGATTTATGCCCACTTCAAATTTCCATATTTTATTATGATTTATCCACATTTCAAATTTCACCATATTTTGTTAAGTTTTTGTCCCCTTCAAATATCACCATATTTTGTTAATATTTTTTACACTTCAAATTTCACTAGTTTTTCTTAAGATTTATGCCCGCCTAAATTTCACCATATTTTGTTAAGATTTATGCCCACTAAATTTCACTATATTTTTTAAGATTTATGCAAACTTCAAATTTCACCATATTTTGTTAAGATTTATGCCTTTAAAATTCACCATATTTTGTTAAGATTTATGCCCAAATTTCACCATATTTGTTAAGATTTATCCTTCAAATTTCACCATATTTTGTAAGATTTATGCCCAATTCAAATTTCACCATATTTACTTAAGATTTACGCCCACTCAAAATTTCACCATATTTTAAGATTTATGCCCACTTCAAATTTCACCATATTTTCTTAAGATTTTTGCCCACTTCAAATTTAACCATATTTTGTTGAGATTTATGCACACTCTAAATTTCACCATATTTTGTTAAGATTTATGATCGCTTCCAAATTCACCATATTTAGTTTAGATTTATGCCCACCTCAAATTGCACCATATTTTGTTAAGATTTATGCCCACTTCAAAATTTCACCATATTTTCTTAAGATTTATGCCCAATTCAAATTTCACCATATTTTGTTAAGATTTTTGCCCACTTCAAATTTCACCATATTTTGTTGAGATTTATGCACACTCTAAATTTCACCATATTTTGTTAAGATTTCTGATCGCTTCAAAATTCACCATATTTGTTAAGATTTATGCCCACTCAAAATTTCACCATATTTTCAAGATTATCACCACTACAAATTTCACCATATTTTGTTAAGGTTTATGCCCGCTTCAAAATTCACCATATTTTGTTAAGATCTACGCCCACTTCAAAATTTCACCATATTTTCTTAATATTTATGCCCACTTCAAATTTCACCATATTTTCTAAGATTTTGCCACTAAATTTCACCATATTTTGTTAAGATTTATGCACACCTAAATTTCACCATATTTGTTAAGATTTATGGTCGCCTCAAATTCACCATATTTTGTTAAGATTTATGCCCACCTCAAATTGCACCATATTTCTTAAGATTTCACTTCAAATTTCACCATATTTTCTTAAGATTTATGCCCAATCAATTTCACCATATTTTGTTAAGATTTTTGCCCACTCAAATTTCACCATATTTTGTTGAGATTTATGCACACTCTAAATTTCACGATATTTTGTTAAGATTTCTGATCGCTTCAAAATTCACCATATTTGGTTAAGATTTAGTCCCACTTCAAAATTTCACCATATTTTCTTAAGATTTCTGCCCACTTCAAATTTCACCATATTTTGTAAAGGTTTATGCCCGCTTCAAAATTCACCATATTTTGTTAAGATCTATGCCAACTTCAAATTTCACCATATTTTCTTAAGATTTATGCCGACTTCAAATTTCACCATATTTTGTTAGGCTTATGCCCGCGTCAAAATTCACCATTTTTGGTTAAGATTTATCCCCCCCTTCAAATTTCACCATGTTTTTTAAAGATTTATGCCCGCTTAACATTTCACTATATTTTGTTAAGATTTACGCCCATTTCAAAATTTCACCAAATTTTCTTAAAATTTAAACCCACTTCAAAATATCACCATATTTTCTTCATATTTATTCCCACTTCAAATTTAACCATATTTTGTTTAGATTTATGATACACTTCAAATTTCACGAGATTTTCGTAAGATTTATGCCCGCTTCAAATTTCACTATATTTTGTTTAGATTTATGCCCACTTATAATTTCACCAAATTTTCTTAAGATTTAAGCCCACTTCATAAATTTCACGATATTTTCCTCAGATTTATACCCACTTCAAATTTAACCATATTTTGTTAAGTTTATGCCCACTTCAAATTTCAAAGATATTTTGTTAAGATCTATGCCCACTTAAATTTCAAGATATTTTCAAGATTTATGCCCACTTCAAATTTCACCATATTTTATTAAGATTTATCCACATTTAAATTTCACCATATTTTGTTAAGTTTTTGTCCCTTCAAATATCACCATATTTTGTTAATATTTTTTACACTTCAAATTTCCTAGTTTTTTAAGATTTATGCCACTAAAATTCACCATATTTTGTTAAGATTTATCCCCTTCAAATTTCACCATATTTTGTTAAGATTTATGCCCAATTAAATTCACCATATTTACTTAAGATTTACCCACTTCAAAATTTCACCATATTTTCTTAAGATTTATGCCCACTTCAAATTTCACCATATTTTCTTAAGATTTTGCCCACTCAAATTTCACCATATTTTGTTAAGATTTATGCACACTCTAAATTTCACCATATTTTGTTAAGATTTATGATCGCTCCAAATTCACCATATTTTGTTAAGATTTATGCCCACCTCAAATTGCACCATATTTTCTTAAGATTTTGCCCACTTCAAATTTCACCATATTTTCTTAAGATTTATGCCCAATCAAATTTCACCATATTTTGTTAAGATTTTGCCCACTTCAAATTTCACCATATTTTGTTGAGATTTATGCACACCTAAATTTCACCATATTTTGTTAAGATTTGATCGCTCTCCAAATTATATTTTGTTAAGATTTATGCCACCTTCAAAATTTCACCATATTTTCTTAAGATTTCTACCACTCTTCAAATTTCAACCATATTTGTTAAGATTTATGCCCAAAATTTCACCATATTTTGTTAAGATTTATGCCCATTTCAAATTTCACCATATTTTTAAGATTTATGCCCACTTCAAATTTCACCATATTTTGTTAGATTTATGCCCTTCAAATTTCACCATATTTTGTTAAGATTTATGATACCTTCAAATTTCACCTATTTTTTAAGATTTATGCCCGCTAAAATTTCACCATATTTTGTTAAGATTTATGCCCACTCAAATTTCACCAAATTTTCTTAAGATTTATGCCCACTAAAATTTCACCATATTTTCTTCAGATTTATTCCCACTTCAAATTTAACCATATTTTGTTTAGATTTATGATACACTTCAAATTTCACCATATTTTCTTAAGATTTATGCCCGCCTCAAATTTCACCATATTTTGTTAAGATTTATGCCCACTCAAATTTCACCAAATTTTCTTAAGATTTATGCCCACTTCAAAATTTCACCATATTTTCTTAAGATTTAGCCACTTCAAATTTAACAATATTTTGTTAAGATTATGCCCATCAAATTTCAAAGATATTTTGTGAAGATTTATGCCACTTTAAATTTCACCATATTTTCTTAAGATTTATGCCCACTTCAAATTTCCATATTTTATTAAGATTTATCCACATTTCAAATTTCACCATATTTTGTTAAGTTTTTGTCCCTCAAATATCACCATATTTTGTTAATATTTTTATACACTTCAAATTTCACTAGTTTTCTTAAGATTTATGCCTCGCTCAAATTTCACCATATTTGTTAAGATTTACCCACTTAAAATTTCACTATATTTTTAAGATTTATGCAAACTTCAAATTTCACCATATTTTGTTAAGATTTATGCCCGCTTCAAAATTCACCATATTTTGTTAAGATTTATGCCCACTTCAAAATTCACCATATTTGGTTAAGATTTATCCCCCCTTCAAATTTCACCATATTTTGTTACGATTTATGCCCAATCAAATTTCAATATTTACTTAAGATTTACGCCCACTTCAAAATTTCACCATATTTTCTTAAGATTTATGCCCAATTCAAATTTCACCATATTTTGTTAAGATTTTTGCCCACTTCAAATTTCACCATATTTTGTTGAGATTTATGCACACTCTAAATTTCACCATATTTTGTTAAGATTTCGACGCTTTCAAAATTCACCATATTTGGTTAAGATTTATGCCCACTTCAAAATTTCACCATATTTTCTTAAGATTTATTCCCACTTCAAATTTCACCATATTTTGTTAAGGTTTATGCCCGCTTCAAAATTCACCATATTTTGTTAAGATCTATGCCCACTTCAAATTTCACCATATTTTCTTAAGATTTATGTCCACTTCAAATTCACCATATTTTGTTAGGCTTATGCCCTTCAAATTTCACCATATTTTGTTAAGATTTATAATACCTTCAAATTTCACCTATTTTCTTAAGATTTATGCCCGCTTAAAATTTCACCATATTTTGTTAAGATTTATGCCCACTTCAAATTTCACCAAATTTTCTTAAGATTTATGCCCACTCAAAATATCACCATATTTTCTTAATATTTATTCCCACTTCAAATTTAACCATATTTTGTTTAGATTTATAATACACTTCAAATTTCACGAGATTTTCTTAAGATTTATGCCCGCTTCAAATTTCACCATATTTTGTTAAGATTTATGCCCACTTCAAATTTTCACCAAATTTTCTTAAGATTTAAGCCCACAACAAAATTTCACCATATTTTCTTCAGATTTATTCCCACTTCAAATTTAACCATATTTTGTTAAGGTTTATGCGCACTTCAAATTTCACAGATATTTTGTGAAGATCTATGCCCACTTAAATTTCTTCACCATATTTTCTTAAGATTTATGCCCACTTCAAATTTCCATATTTTGTTATGATTTATCCACATTCAAATTTCACCATATTTTGTTAAGTTTTTGTCCCTTCAAATCACCATATTTTGTTAATATTTTTACACTTCAAATTTCACTAGTTTTTCTTAAGATTTATGCCCGCCTCAAATTTCACCATATTTTGTTAAGATTTTTGCCCACTTAAAATTTCACTATATTTTTTTAAAGATTTATGCAAACTTCAAATTTCACCATATTTTGTTAAGATTTATGCCCGCTTCAAAATTCACCATATTTTGTTAAGATTTATGCCCACGTCAAAATTCCCCATATTTGGTTAAGATTTATCTCTTCAAATTTCACCATATTTTGTAAAGATTTATGCCCAATTCAAATTTCACCATATTTACTTAAGATTTACGCCCACTTCAAAATTTCACCATATTTTCTTAAGATTTATGCCAATTTAAAATTTCACCATATTTTCTTAAGATTTTTGCCCACTTCAAATTTCACCATATTTTGTTGACATTTATGCACACTCTAAATTTCACCATATTTTTTTAAGATTTATGATCTCTTCCAAATTCACCATATTTTGTTAAGATTTATGCCCACCTTAAATTGCACCATATTTTCTTAAGATTTCTGCCCACTTCAAAATTTCACCATATTTTGTTAAGATTTATGCCCAATTCAAATTTCACCATATTTTGTTAAGATTTTTGCCCACTTCAAATTTCACCATATTTTGTTGAGATTTATGCACACTCTAAATTTCACGATATTTTGTTAAGATTTCTGATCGCTTCAAAATTCACCATATTTGGTTTAGATTTATGCCCACTTCCAAATTTCACCATATTTTCTTAAGATTTCTGCCCACTTTAAATTTCACCATATTTTGTTAAGGTTTATGCCCACTTCAAAATTCACCATATTTTGTTAAGATCTATGCCCTCTTCAAATTTCACCATATTTTCTTAAGATTTATACCGACTTCAAATTTCACCATATTTTGTTAGGCTTATGCCCCTTCAAATTAAACTATACTTTGTTAAGATTTATGATACACTTCAAATTTCACGAGATTTTCTTAAGATTTATGCCCGCTTCAAATTTCACCATATTTTGTTAAGATTTATGCCCACTTCAAATTTCACCAAATTTTCTTAAGATTTAAGCCCACTTCAAAAATTTCACCATATTTTCTTCAGATTTATACCCACTTCAAATTTAACAATATTTTGTTAAGGTTTATGCCCACTTCAAATTTCAGCATATTTTGTGAAGATCTATGCCCACTTATAATTTCAGCATATTTTCTTAAGATTTATGCCCACTTCAAATTTCTCCATATTTTATTATGATTTATCCACATTTCAAATTTCACCATATTTTGTTAAGTTTTTTGTCCCCTTCAAATATCACCATATTTTGTTAATATTTTTTTACACTTCAAATTTCACTAGTGTTTCTTAAGATTTATGCCTGCTTCAAATTTCACAATATTTTGTTACGATTTTTGCCCACTTAAAATTTCACTATATTTTTTTAAGATTTATGTAAACTTCAAATTTCACCATATTTTGTTAAGATTTATGCCCGCTTCAAAATTCACCATATTTTGTTAAGATTTATTCCCGCGTCAAAATTCACCATCTTTGGTTAAGATTTATCCCCCCCTTCAAATTTCACCATATTTTGTAAAGATTTATGCCCAATTCAAATTCACCATATTTACTTAAGATTTACGCCCACTTCAAAATTTCACCATATTTTCTTAAGATTTATGCCCACTTCAAATTTCACCATATTTTCTTAAGATTTTTGCCCACTTCAAATTTCACCATATTTTGTTGACATTTATGCACACTCTAAATTTCACCATATTTTGTTAAGATTTATGATCGCTTCCAAATTCACCATATTTTGTTAAGATTTATACCCACCTCAAATTGCTCCATATTTTCTTAAGATTTTTGCCCACTTCAAAATTTCACCATATTTTCTTAAGATTTATGCCCAATTCAAATTTCACCATGTTTTGTTAAGATTTTTGCCCACTTCAAATTTCACCATATTTTGTTGAGATTTATGCACACTCTAAATTTCACGATATTTTGTTAAGATTTCGATCGCCTAAAATTCACCATATTTGGTTAAGATTTATGCCACCAAAATTTCACCATATTTCTTAAGATTTCGCCCACTCAAATTTCACCATATTTTGTTAAGGTTTATGCCCGCTTCAAAATTCACGATATTTTCTTAAGATCTATGCCCACTTCAAATTTCACCATATTTTCTTAAGATTTATGCCCCCTTCAAATTTCACCATATTTTGTTAAACTTATGCCCATTTAAATTTCACCATATTTTTGTAAGATTTATAATACACTTCAAATTTCACGAGATTTTCTTAAGATTTATGCCTGCTTTAAATTTCACCATATTTTGTTAAGATTTATGCCCACTCAAATTTCACCAAATTTTCTTAAGATTTGCCCACTTCAAAATATCACCATATTTTCTTCATATTTATTCCCACTTCAAATTTAACCATATTTTGTTTAGATTTATGATACACTTCAAATTTCACCAGATTTTCTTAAGATTTATGCCCGCTTCAAATTTCACCATATTTTGTTAAGATTTATGCCCACTCAAATTTCCCCATTTTCTTAAGATTTAAGCCCACTTCAAAAATTTCACCATATTTTCTTAAGATTTATACCACTTCAAATTTAACCATATTTTGTTAAGATTTATGCCCACTTCAAATTTCAAAATATTTTGTGAAGATCTATGCCCACTTATAATTTCAGCATATTTTCTTAAGATTTATGCCCACTTCAAATTTCTCCATATTTTATTATGATTTATCCACATTTCAAATTTCACCATTTTGTTAAGTTTTTGTCCCCTTCAAATATCACCATATTTTGTTAATATTTTTTTACACTTCAAATTTCACTAGTTTTTTAAGATTTATGCCCGCTTCAAATTTCACCATATTTTGTTAAGATTTTTGCCCACTTAAAATTTCACTATATTTTTTTAAAGATTTATGCAAACTTCAAATTTCACCATATTTTGTTAAGATTTATGCCCGCTTCAAAATTCACCATATTTTGTTAAGATTTATGCCCACGTCAAAATTCCCCATATTTGGTTAAGATTTATCCCCCCCTTCAAATTTCACCATATTTTGTAAAGATTTATGCCCAATTCAAATTTCACCATATTTACTTAAGATTTACGCCCACTTCAAAATTTCACCATATTTTCTTAAGATTTATGCCAATTTAAAATTTCACCATATTTTCTTAAGATTTTTGCCCACTTCAAATTTCACCATATTTTGTTGACATTTATGCACACTCTAAATTTCACCATATTTTTTTAAGATTTATGATCTCTTCCAAATTCACCATATTTTGTTAAGATTTATGCCCACCTCAAATTGCACCATATTTTCTTAAGATTTCTGCCCACTTCAAAATTTCACCATATTTTGTTAAGATTTATGCCCAATTCAAATTTCACCATATTTTGTTAAGATTTTTGCCCACTTCAAATTTCACCATATTTTGTTGAGATTTATGCACACTCTAAATTTCACGATATTTTGTTAAGATTTCTGATCGCTTCAAAATTCACCATATTTGGTTTAGATTTATGCCCACTTCCAAATTTCACCATATTTTCTTAAGATTTCTGCCCACTTTAAATTTCACCATATTTTGTTAAGGTTTATGCCCACTTCAAAATTCACCATATTTTGTTAAGATCTATGCCCACTTCAAATTTCACCATATTTTCTTAAGATTTATGCCCACTTCAAATTTCACCATATTTTGTTAGGCTTATGCCCCTTCAAATTTCACCATATTTTGTTAAGATTTATGATACACTTCAAATTTCACCAGATTTTCTTAAGATTTATGCCCGCTTCAAATTTCACCATATTTTGTTAAGATTTATGCCCACTTCAAATTTCACCATATTTTCTTAAGATTTACGCCCACTTTAAAATTTCACCATATTTTCCAGATTTATACCCACTCAAATTTAATATTTTGTTAAGATTTATGCCCACTTCAAATTTCACCATATTTTGTGAAGATCTATGCCCACTAAATTTCATATTTTCTTAAGATTTATGCCCACTTCAAATTTCCATATTTTATTATGATTTCATACTTCAAATTTCACCATATTTTGTTAAGTTTATGTCCCTCAAATATCACCATATTTTGTTAATATTTTTTATAACTTCAAATTTCACTATTTTCTTAAGATTTATGCCTCAAATTTCACCATATTTTGTTAAGATTTTGCCCACTTAAAATTTCACCATATTTTTTAAGATTTATGCAAACTCAAATTTCACCATATTTTGTTAAGATTTATGCCCGCCTAAATTCACCATATTTTGTTAAGATTTATGCTCACTCAAAATTCACCATATTTTGTTAAGATTTATCCCCTTCAAATTTCACCATATTGTTAAGATTTATGCCCAAATCAAATTTCACCATATTTTGTTAAGATTTATGCCCACTTCAAAATTTCACCATATTTTCTTAAGATTTATGCCCACTTCAAATTTCACCATATTTTCTTAAGATTTATGCCAACTTAAAATTTCACCATATTTTCTTAAGATTTTGCCCACTTAAATTTCACCATATTTTGTTAAGATTTATGCACACTCTAAATTTCACCATATTTTTTAAGATTTATGATCGCTCTAAATTCACCATATTTTGTTAAGATTTATGCCCACTTCAAATTTCACCATATTTTCTTAAGATTTATCCCACTCAAATTTCACCATATTTTGTTAAGATTTATGCCCAATTCAAATTTCACCATATTTTGTTAAGATTTTTGCCCACTCAAATTTCACCATATTTTGTTGAGATTTATGCACACCTAAATTTCACCATATTTTGTTAAGATTTATCGCCTCAAAATTCACCATATTTGTTAAGATTTATGCCCACTTCAAATTTCACCATATTTTCTTAAGATTTACCACTTCAAATTTCACCAAATTTTGAAAAGATTTATGCCCACTTCAAATTTCACCATATTTTTTTAAGATCTATGCCCACTTCAAATTTCACCATACTTTCTTAAGATTTATGCTCACTTCAAATTTAACCATATTTTGTTAAACTTATGCCCCTTCAAATTTCACCATATTTTGTTATGATTTATGATACTCTTCAAATTTCACGAGATTTTCTTAAGATTTATGCCCGCTTCAAATTTCACCATATTTTGTTATGATTTATGCCCACTTCAAATTTCACCATATTTTCTTAAGATTTATGCCAACTTCAAATTTCACCATATTTTTTAAAGATTTTTGCTCACTTCAAATTTCACCATATTTTGTTAAGATTTATGCCCACTTCAAATCATATTTTTAAGATTTATGCCCACTTAAATTTCAACCATATTTTCTTAAGATTTATGCCCACTAAATTTCACCATATTTTATTAAGATTTATCCACATTTCAAATTTCACCATATTTTGTTAAGATTTTTGTCCCTTCAATTTCACCATATTTTGTTATTTTTTACACTTCAAATTTCACCATTTTTCTTAAGATTTATGCCTCGCTCAAATTTCACCATATTTTGTTAAGATTTTGCCCACTTAAAATTTCACTATATTTTTTAAGATTTATGCAAACTCAAATTTCACCATATTTTGTTAAGATTTATGCCCGCTTCAAAATTCACCATATTTTGTTAAGATTTATGCCCCCGTCAAATTTCACCATATTTTGTTAAGATTTATCTCTTCAAATTTCACCATATTTTGTTAAGATTTATGCCCAATTCAAATTTCACCATATTTACTTAAGATTTATGCCCACTTCAAATTTCACCATATTTTCTTAAGATTTATGCCCACTTCAAAATTTCACCATATTTTCTTAAGATTTATGTCCACTTCAAATTTCACCATATTTTCTTAAGATTTTGCCCACTTCAAATTTCACCATATTTTTTGTTAAGATTTATGCACACTCTAAATTTCACCATATTTTTAAGATTTATGATCGCTCCAAATTCACCATATTTTGTTAAGATTTATGCCCACTTCAAATTTCACCATATTTTCTTAAGATTTCTATCCCACTTCAAAATTTCACCATATTTTGTTAAGATTTACCAACTAAATTTCACCATATTTTGTTAAGATTTTTGCCCACTTCAAATTTCACCATATTTTGTTGAGATTTATACATCTAAATTTCACCATATTTTGTTAAGATTTCTGATCGCTTCAAAATTCACCATATTTGGTTTAGATTTATGCCCACTTCAAAATTTCACCATATTTTCTTAAGATTTATGCCCACTTTAAATTTCACCATATTTTGTTAAGGTTTATGCCCACTTCAAAATTCACCATATTTTGTTAAGATCTATGCCCACTTCAAATTTCACCATATTTTCTTAAGATTTATACCGACTTCAAATTTCACCATATTTTGTTAGGCTTATGCCCCTTCAAATTTCACTATATTTTGTTAAGATTTATGATACACTTCAAATTTCACCAAATTTTCTTAAGATTTATGCCCGCTCAAAATTTCACCATATTTTGTTAAGATTTATGCCCACTTCAAATTTCACCATATTTTCTTAAGATTTATGCCCACTTCAAAATTTCACCATATTTTCTTAGATTTATGCCCACTTCAAATTTCACCATATTTTGTTAAGATTTATGCCCACTTCAAATTTCAACCATATTTTCTTAAGATTTATGCCCACTTAAATTTCAACCATATTTTTAAGATTTATGCCCACTTAAATTTCACCAAATTTGTTAAGATTTATGCCCACTTCAAAATATCACCATATTTTCTTCATATTTATTCCCACTTCAAATTTAACCATATTTTGTTAAGATTTATGATACACTTCAAATTTCACCATATTTTCTTAAGATTTATGCCCGCTTCAAATTTCACCATATTTTGTTAAGATTTATGCCCACTTCAAATTTCACCAAATTTTCTTAAGATTTAAGCCCACTTCAAAATTTCACCATATTTTCTTCAGATTTATTCCCACTTCAAATTTAACCATATTTTGTTAAGGTTTATGCGCACTTCAAATTTCAAATATTTTTAAGATTTATGCCCACTTAAATTTCAACCATATTTTCTTAAGATTTATGCCCACTTAAAATTTCACCATATTTTTTAAGATTTATCCACATTTCAAATTTCACCATATTTTGTTAGATTTTTGTCCCCTTCTAATATCACCATATTTTGTTAAAAAATTTTTACACTTCAAATTTCACCAGTTTTTCTTAAGATTTATGCCCGCTTCAAATTTCACCATATTTTGTTAAGATTTATGCCCACTTCAAATTTCACTATATTTTGTTAAGATTTATGCAAACTTCAAATTTCACCATATTTTGTTAAGATTTATGCCCGCTTCAAATTTCACCATATTTTGTTAAGATTTATGCTCACTCAAATTCACCATATTTTGTTAAGATTTATCCTCTTCAAATTTCACCATATTTTGTTAAGATTTATGCCCAATTCAAATTTCACCATATTTACTTAAGATTTACGCCACTTCAAAATTTCACCATATTTTCTTAAGATTTATGCCCACTTCAAATTTCACCATATTTTCTTAAGATTTTTGCCCACTTCAAATTTCACCATATTTTGTTAAGATTTATACACTCTAAATTTCACCATATTTTGTTAAGATTTCGACGCTTTAAAATTCAACCATATTTTGTTAAGATTTATGCCCACTTCAAAATTTCACCATATTTTCTTAAGATTTCGCCACTCAAATTTCACCATATTTTGTTAAGATTTATGCCCTCAAAATTCACCATATTTTGTTAAGATTTATGCCCACTCAAATTTCACCATATTTTCTTAAGATTTATGCCAACTTCAAATTTCACCATATTTTGTTAGATTTATGCCTTCAAATTTCACTATATTTGTTAAGATTTATGATACACTTCAAATTTCACCATATTTTCTTAAGATTTATGCCCGCCAAATTTCACCATATTTTGTTAAGATTTATGCCCACTTCAAATTTCACCAAATTTTCTTAAGATTTGCCCACTTCAAAATTTCACCATATTTTCTTAAGATTTATACCCACTCAAATTTAACCATATTTTGTTAAGGTTTATGCCCACTTCAAATTTCACCATATTTTCAAGATCTATGCCCACTTAAATTTCAAGATATTTTCTTAAGATTTATGCCCACTTCAAATTTCCCATATTTTATTATGATTTATCCACATTTCAAATTTCACCATATTTTGTTAAGATTTTTGTCCCTTCAAATATCACCATATTTTGTTAATATTTTTTTACACTTCAAATTTCACTAGTGTTTCTTAAGATTTATGCCTGCTTCAAATTTCACCATATTTATTACGATTTTTGCCCACTTAAAATTTCACTATATTTTTCTAAGATTTATGCAAACTTCAAATTTCACCATATTTTGTTAAGATTTATGCCCGCTTCAAAATTCACCATATTTTGTTAAGATTTATGCCCACGTCAAAATTCACCATATTTGGTTAAGATTTATCCCCTTCAAATTTCACCATATTTTGTAAAGATTTATGCCCAATTCAAATTTCACCATATTTACTTAAGATTTACGCCCACTTCAAAATTTCACCATATTTTCTTAAGATTTATGCCCACTTCAAATTTCACCATATTTTCTTAAGATTTTTGCCCACTTCAAATTTCACCATATTTTGTTGAGATTTATGCACACTCTAAATTTCACCATATTTTGTTAAGATTTATGATCGCTTCCAAATTCACCATATTTTGTTAAGATTTATGCCCACCTCCAATTGCACCATATTTTCTTAAGATTTCTGCCCACTTTAAAATTTCACCATATTTTGTTAAGATTTATGCCCAATTCAAATTTCACCATATTTTGTTAAGATTTTTGCCCACTTCAAATTTCACCATATTTTGAGATTTACACTCTAAATTTCACCATATTTTGTTAAGATTTCGACCGCCTAAATTCACCATATTTGGTTAAGATTTATGCCCACTTCAAAATTTCACCATATTTTCTTAAGATTTCTGCCCACTTCAAATTTCACCATATTTTGTTAAGGTTTATGCCACTTCAAAATTCACCATATTTTGTTAAGATCTATGCCCACTCAAATTTCACCATTTTCTTAAGATTTATGCCACTCAAATTTCACCATATTTTGTTAGATTTATCCCTTCAAATTTCACCATATTTTGTTAAGATTTATGATACCTTCAAATTTCACCATATTTCTTAAGATTTATGCCCGCTAAAATTTCACCATATTTTGTTAAGATTTATGCCCACTCAAATTTCACCAAATTTCTTAAGATTTATGCCCACTTCAAAATTTCACCATATTTTCTTAAGATTTATTCCCACTCAAATTTCACCATATTTTGTTAAGATTTATGCCCACTTCAAATTTCACCATATTTTTAAGATTTATGCCCACTTAAATTTCTTCAAATATTTTGTTAAGATTTATGCCCACTCAAATTTCACCAAATTTGTTAAGATTTATGCCCACTTCAAAATTTCACCATATTTTCTTAAGATTTATTCCCACTTCAAATTTCACCATATTTTGTTAAGATTTATGATACACTTCAAATTTCACCATATTTTCTTAAGATTTATGCCCGCTCAAATTTCACCATATTTTGTTAAGATTTATGCCCACATCAAATTTCACCAAATTTCTTAAGATTTATGCCCACTTCAAAATTTCACCATATTTTCTTAAGATTTATACCCACTCAAATTTAACCATATTTTGTTAAGATTTATGCCCACTTCAAATTTCACCATATTTTCCAAGATTTATGCCCACTTAAATTTCAACCATATTTTCTTAAGATTTATGCCCACTTCAAATTTCACCATATTTTATTAAGATTTATCCACATTTCAAATTTCACCATATTTCGTTAAGTTTTTTGTCCCCTTCAAATATCACCATATTTTGTTAATATTTTATTACACTTCAAATTTCACCATATTTTGTTAAGATTTATACCCGCTTCAAATTTCACCATATTTTGTTAAGATTTATGCCCACTTCAAATTTCACTATATTTTTTTAAAGATTTATGCAAACTTCAATTTTTCACCATATTTTGTTAAGATTTATCCCCGCTTGAAAATACACCATATTTTGTTAAGATTTATGCCCGCGTCAAAATTCACCATATTTGTTTAAGATTTATTCCCCCCCCCTTCAAATTTCACCATATTTTATAAAGATTTATGCCCAATTCAAATTTCACCATATTTACTCAAGATTTACGCCCACTTCAAAATTTCACCATATTTTCTTAAGATTTATGCCCACTTGAAATTTCACCATATTTTCTTAAGATTTTTGCCCACTTTATATTTCACCATATTTTGTTGAGATTTATGCACACTCAAAATTTCACCATATTTTGTTAAGATTTCTAATCGCTTTAAAATTCACCGTATTTGGTTAAGATTTATGCCCATTTCAAAATTTCACCATATTTTCTTAAGATTTCTGCCCACTTCAAATTTCACCATATTTTGTTAAGGTTTATGCCCGCTTCAAAATTCACCAGATTTTGTTAAGATCTATGCCCACTTCAAATTTCACCATATTTTCTTAAGATTTATGCGGACATCAAATTTCACCATATTTTGTTAGGCTTATGCCCCTTCAAATTTCACTATATTTTGTTAAGATTTATGATACACTTCAAATTTCACGAGATTTTCTTAAGATTTATGCCCGCTTCAAATTTCACCATATTTTGTTAAGATTTATGCCCACATCAAATTTCACCAAATTTTCTTAAGATTTAAGCCCACTCAAAATTTCACCATATTTTCTTAAGATTTATACCCACTCAAATTTAACAATATTTTGTTAAGATTTATGCCCACTTCAAATTTCACCATATTTTGTTAAGATTTATGCCCACTTAAATTTCAAAGATATTTTCTTAAGATTTATGCCCACTTAAAATTTCTCCATATTTTATTATGATTTATCCACATTTCAAATTTCACTATATTTTGTTAAGTTTTTTGTCCCCTTCAAATATCACCATATTTTGTTAATATTTTTTTACACTTCAAATTTCACTAGTTTTTCTTAAGATTTATGCCCGCTTCAAATTTCACCATATTTTGTTAAGATTTATGCCCACTTCAAATTTCACTATATTTTTTTAAGATTTATGCAAACTTCAAATTTCACCATATTTTGTTAAGATTTATGCCCGCTTCAAAATTCACCATATTTTGTTAAGATTTATGCACGCGTCAAAATTCACCATATTTGGTTAAGATTTATCCCCCTTCAAATTTCACCATATTTTGTAAAGATTTATGCCCAATTCAAATTTCACCATATTTACTTAAGATTTACGCCCACTTCAAAATTTCACCATATTTTCTTAAGATTTATGCCCACTTCAAATTTCACCATATTTTCTTAAGATTTTTGCCCACTTCAAATTTCACCATATTTTGTTGAGATTTATGCACACTCTAAATTTCACCATATTTTGTTAAGATTTATGATCGCTTCCAAATTCACCATATTTTGTTAAGATTTATGCCCACCTTAAATTGCACCATATTTTCTTAAGATTTCTTTACACTTCAAATTTCACCATATTTTCTTAAGATTTATGACCAATTCAAATTTCACCATATTTTGTTAAGATTTTTGCCCACTTCAAATTTCACCATATTTTGTTGAGATTTATGCACACTCTAAATTTCACGATATTTTGTTAAGATATCTGATCGCTTCAAAATTCGCCATATTTGGTTAAGATTTATGCCCACTTCAAATTTCACAATATTTTGTTAAGGTTTATGCCCGCTTTAAAATTCACCATATTTTTTTAAGATCTATGCCCACTTCAAATTTCACCATATTTTCTTAATATTTATGCCGACTTCAAATTTCACCATATTTTGTTAGGCTTATGCCCCTTCAAATTTCACTATTTTGTTAAGATTTATGATACCTTCAAATTTCACCTATTTTCTTAAGATTTATGCCCGCTTAAAATTTCACCATATTTTGTTAAGATTTATGCCCACTTCAAATTTCACCAAATTTTGTTAAGATTTAAGCCCACTTCAAAATATCACCATATTTTCTTCATATTTATTCCCACTTCAAATTTAACCATATTTTGTTTAGATTTATGATACACTTCAAATTTCACGAGATTTTCTTAAGATTTATGCCCGCTTCAAATTTGACTATATTTTGTTAAGATTTATGCCCACATCAAATTTCACCAAATTTCGTTAAGATTTATGCCCACTTCAAAATTTCACCATATTTTCTTAAGATTTATGCCACTCAAATTTAACAATATTTTGTTAAGATTTATGCCCACTTCAAATTTCAAATATATTTTCCAAGATTTATGCCCACTTATAATTTCAAAGATATTTTCTTAAGATTTATGCCCACTTCAAATTTCTCCATATTTTATTAAGATTTATCCACATTTCAAATTTCACCATATTTTGTTAAGTTTTTGTCCTTCAAATTTCACCATATTTTGTTAATATTTTATTACACTTCAAATTTCACTAGTTTTTCTTAAGATTTATGCCCGCTTCAAATTTCACCATATTTTGTTAAGATTTAAGCCCACTTCAAATTTCACTATATTTTTTTAAAGATTTATGCAAACTTCAATTTTTCACCATATTTTGTTAAGATTTATGCCCGCTTGAAAATACACCATATTTTGTTAAGATTTATGCCCGCATCAAATTTCACCATATTTACTTAAGATTTACGCCCACTTCAAAATTTCACCATATTTTCTTAAGATTTATGCCCTCTTCAAATTTCATCATATTTTCTTAAGATTTTTTCCCACTTCAAATTTCACCATATTTTGTTGAGATTTATGCACACTCTAAATTTCACCATATTTTGTTAAGATTTATGATCGCTTCAAATTTCACCAAATCTTCTTAAGATTTAAGCCCACTTCAAAATATCACCATATTTCTTCATATTTATTCCCACTTCAAATTTAACCATATTTTGTTTAGATTTATGCCCACTCAAATTTTATTTTCTTAAGATTTATGCCCCCTTCAAAATTCACCATATTTTGTTAAGATTTATGCCACTCACCATATTTTGTTAAGATTTATCCCCCTTCAAATTTCACCATATTTTGTTAAGATTTATGCCCAATTCAAATTTCACCATATTTACTTAAGATTTATGCCCACTTCAAAATTTCACCATATTTTCTTAAGATTTATGCCCACTTCAAATTTCACCATATTTTCTTAAGATTTTTGCCCACTTCAAATTTCACCATATTTTGTTGAGATTTATGCACAATCTAAATTTCACCATATTTTGTTAAGATTTATGCCCACCTCAAATTGCACCATATTTTCTTAAGATTTCTGCCCACTTCAAAATTTCACCATATTTTCTTAAGATTTATCCCCAATTCAAATTTCACCATATTTTGTTAAGATTTTGCCCAACTTCAAATTTCACCATATTTTGTTGAGATTTATGCACACTCTAAATTTCACCATATTTTGTTAAGATTTATGATCGCTTCAAAATTCACCATATTTTGTTAAGATTTATGCCCACTTCAAAATTTCACCATATTTTCTTAAGATTTCTGCCCACTTCAAATTTCACCATATTTTGTTAAGGTTTATGCCCGCCTAAAATTCACCATATTTTTTAAGATTTATGCCCACTCAAATTTCACCATATTTTCTTAAGATTTATGCCACTAAATTTCACCATATTTTGTTAGATTATGCCCTTCAAATTTCACCATATTTTGTTAAGATTTATGATACTCTTCAAATTTCACCTATTTTTTAAGATTTATGCCCGCTTAAAATTTCACCATATTTTGTTAAGATTTATGCCCACTTCAAATTTCACCAAATTTTCTTAAGATTTATGCCCACTCAAATTTCACCATATTTTCTTCAGATTTATCCACTCAAATTTAACCATATTTTGTTTAGATTTATGATACACTTCAAATTTCACCAGATTTTCTTAAGATTTATGCCCGCTTCAAATTTCACTATATTTTGTTAAGATTTATGCCCACTCAAATTTCACCAAATTTCTTAAGATTTAAGCCCACTCAAAATTTCACCATATTTTCTTCAGATTTATACCCACTTCAAATTTAACAATATTTTGTTAAGGTTTATGCCCACTTCAAATTTCAGCATATTTTCTGAAGATCTATGCCCACTTATAATTTCAGCATATTTTCTTAAGATTTATGCCCACTTCAAATTTCTCCATATTTTATTATGATTTATCCACATTTCAAATTTCACCATATTTTGTTAAGTTTTTTGTCCCCTTCAAATATCACCATATTTTGTTAATATTTTATTACACTTCAAATTTCACTAGTTTTAAGATTTATGCCCGCCTAAATTTCACCATATTTGTTAAGATTTATGCCCACTTCAAATTTCACTGTATTTTTTTGAAGATTTATGCAAACTTCAATTTTTCACCATATTTTGTTAAGATTTATGCCCCCTTGAAAATACACCATATTTTGTTAAGATTTATGCCCGCTTGAAAATACACCATATTTTGTTAAGATTTATTGCCCAAATTTCACCATATTTACTTAAGATTTATGCCCACTTCAAAATTTCACCATATTTTCTTAAGATTTATGCCCACTTCAAATTTCACCATATTTTCTTAAGATTTTTGCCCACTTCAAATTTCACCATATTTTGTTGAGATTTATGCACACTCTAAATTTCACCATATTTTGTTAAGATTTATGATCGCTTCCAAATTCACCATATTTTGTTAAGATTTATGCCCACCTCAAATTGCACCATATTTTCTTAAGATTTCTGCCCACTTCAAAATTTCACCATATTTGCTTAAGATTTATGCCCAATTCAAAACTCACCATATTTTGTTAAGATTTTTGCCCACTTCAAATTTCACCATATTTTGTTGAGATTTATGCACTCTCTAAATTTCACCATATTTTGTTAAGATTTCTGATCGCTTCAAAATTCACCATATTTGGTTAAGATTTATGCCCACTTCAAAATTTCACCATATTTTCTTAAGATTTCTGCCCACTTCAAATTTCACCATATTTTGTTAAGGTTTATGCCCGCTTCAAAATTCACCATATTTTGTTAAGATCTATGCCCACTTCAAATTTCACCATATTTTCTTAAGATTTATGCCCACTTCAAATTTCACCATATTTTGTTAGACTTATGCCCATTCAAATTTCACCATATGTTAAGATTTATGATACTCTTCAAATTTCACGCTATTTTCTTAAGATTTATGCCCGCTTAAAATTTCACCATATTTTGTTAAGATTTATGC
Source organism: Vicia sativa (assembly GCA_021764765.1). Classification (NCBI taxonomy): domain Eukaryota; kingdom Viridiplantae; phylum Streptophyta; class Magnoliopsida; order Fabales; family Fabaceae; genus Vicia; species Vicia sativa. The sequence goes on from CM038796.1 coordinate 7,901,505, forward strand.
CCACTTCAAATTTCACCAAATTTTCTTAAGATTTAAGCCCACTTCAAAATATCACCATATTTTCTTCATATTTATTCCCACTTCAAATTTAACCATATTTTGTTAAGATTTACGCCCACTTCCAAATTTCACCATATTTTCTTAAGATTTATGCCCACTTCAAATTTCACCATATTTTGTTAAGATTTATGCCCACATCAAATTTCACCAAATTTTCTTAAGATTTAAGCCCACTTCAAAAATTTCACCATATTTTGTTAAGATTTATACCCACTCAAATTTAACAATATTTTGTTAATTTATGCCACTTCAAATTTCAATATTTTCCAAGATCTATGCCCACTTATAATTTCAGCATATTTTCTTAAGATTTATGCCCACTTCAAATTTCTCCATATTTTATTATGATTTATCCACATTTCAAATTTCACCATATTTTGTTAAGTTTTTTGTCCCCTTCAAATATCACCATATTTTGTTAATATTTTATTACACTTCAAATTTCACTAGTTTTTCTTAAGATTTATGCCCGCTTCAAATTTCACCATATTTTGTTAAGATTTATGCCCACTTCAAATTTCACTATATTTTTTTAAGATTTATGCAAACTTCAAATTTCACCATATTTTGTTAAGATTTATGCCCGCTTCAAAATTCACCATATTTTGTTAAGATTTATGCCCGCGTCAAATTTCACCATATTTACTTAAGATTTAGGCCCACTTCAAAATTTCACCATATTTTCTTAAGATTTATGCCCTCTTCAAATTTCACCATATTTTCTTAAGATTTTTGCCCACTTCAAATTTCACCATATTTTGTTGAGATTTATGCACACTCTAAATTTCACCATATTTTGTTAAGATTTATGATCGCTTCCAAATTCACCATATTTTGTTAAGATTTATGCCCACCTCAAATTGCACCATATTTTCTTAAGATTCTGCCCAATTCAAAATTTCACCATATTTTCTTAAGATTTATGCCCAATTCAAATTTCACCATATTTTGTTAAGATTTTTTCCCACTTCAAATTTCACCATATTTTGTTGAAATTTATGCACACTCTAAATTCACCATATTTTGTTAAGATTTATGATCGCTTCCAAATTCACCATATTTTGTTAAGATTTATGCCCACCTCAAATTGCACCATATTTTCTTAAGATTCTGCCCACTTCAAAATTTCACCATATTTTCTAAGATTTATGCCCAATTCAAATTTCACCATATTTTGTTAAGATTTTTGCCCACTCAAATTTCACCATATTTTGTTAAGATTTATGCACACTTCAAATTTCACCATATATTTTGTTAAGATTTGATCGCCCAAAATTCACCATATTTGGTTAAGATTTATGCCCAATTCAAAATTTCACCATATTTTCTAAAGATTTCTGCCCACTTCAAATTTCACCATATTTTTTAAGATTTATGACAATTTTCAAAATTCACCATATTTTTTAAGATTTATGCCCACTCAAATTTCACCATATTTTCTTAAGATTTATGCCACTTCAAATTTCACCATATTTTGTTAGATTTATGCCCTTCAAATTTCACCATATTTTGTTAAGATTTATGATACCTTCAAATTTCACCTATTTTCTTAAGATTTATGCCTCTTAAATTTCACCATATTTGTTAAGATTTATGCCCACTCAAATTTCACCATATTTTGTTAAGATTTATGCCCACTTCAAATTTCACCAATTTTCTTAAGATTTATGCCCACTTCAAAATTTCACCATATTTTCTTAAGATTTATACCCACTTCAAATTTAACCATATTTTGTTAAGATTTATGCCCACTTCAAATTTCACCATATTTTCCAAGATCTATGCCCACTTAAATTTCAAGATATTTTTTAAGATTTATGCCCACTTCAATTTTCCCATATTTTGTTAAGATTTATCCACATTTCAAATTTCACCATATTTCGTTAAGTTTTAGTCCCTTCAAATTTCACCATATTTTGTTAATATTTTATTTCACTTCAAATTTCACTATTTTTCTTAAGATTTATGCCCGCTCAAATTTCACCATATTTTGTTAAGATTTATGCCCACTTCAAATTTCACTATATTTTTAAGATTTATGCAAACTTCAAATTTCACCATATTTTGTTAAGATTTATGCCCCTTAAAATACAACCATATTTTGTTAAGATTTATGCCCGAGCCAAAATTCACCATATTTGGTTAAGATTTATTCCCTTCAAATTTCACCATATTTTGTAAAGATTTATGTCCAATTCAAATTTCACCATATTTACTTAAGATTTACGCCTTCAAAATTTCACCATATTTTCTTAAGATTTATGCCCACTCAAATTTCACCATATTTTCTTAAGATTTTGCCCACTTCAAATTTCACCATATTTTGTTGAGATTTATGCACACTCTAAATTTCACCATATTTTGTTAAGATTTATGATCGCTTCCAAATTCACCATATTTTGTTAAGATTTATGCCCACCTCAAATTGCACCATATTTTCTTAAGATTCTGCCCACTTCAAAATTTCACCATATTTTCTTAAGATTTATGCCCAATTCAAATTTCACCATATTTTGTTAAGATTTTTGCCCACTTCAAATTTCACCATATTTTGTTGAGATTTATGCACACTTTAAATTTCACGATATTTTGTTAAGATTTCTGATCGCTTCAAAATTCACCATTTGGTTAAGATTTATGCCCACTCAAAATTTCACCATATTTTTAAGATTTCCACTCAAATTTCAACCATATTTTGTTAAGTTTATGCCCGCCTAAAATTCACCATATTTTGTTAAGATCTATGCCCACTCAAATTTCACCATATTTTCAAGATTTATGCCGACTTCAAATTTCACCATATTTTGTTAGGCTTGCCCTTCAAATTTCACCATATTTTGTTAAGATTTATGATACTCTTCAAATTTCACCTATTTTCTTAAGATTTATGCCCGCTTAAAATTCACCATATTTTGTTAAGATTTATGCCCACTTCAAATTTCACCAAATTTTCTTAAGATTTAAGCCCACTTCAAAATATCACCATATTTCTTCAGATTTATTCCCACTCAAATTTCACCATATTTTGTTTAGATTTATGATACACTTCAAATTTCACCATATTTTCTTAAGATTTATGCCCGCTTCAAATTTCACCATATTTTGTTAAGATTTATGCCCACATCAAATTTCACCAAATTTCTTAAGATTTATGCCCACTTCAAAATTACACCATATTTTCTTAAGATTTCTGCCCACTTCAAATTTCACCATATTTTGTTAAGATTTATGCCCACTTCAAATTTCAGGATATTTTCTTAAGATCTATGCCCACTTATAATTTCAGCATATTTTCTTAAGATTTATGCCCACTTCAAATTTCTCCATATTTTATTATGATTTATCCACATTTCAAATTTCACCATATTTCGTTAAGTTTTTTGTCCCCTTCAAATATCACCATATTTTGTTAATATTTTATTACACTTCAAATTTCACTAGTTTTTCTTAAGATTTATGCCCGCTTCAAATTTCACCATATTTTGTTAAGATTTATGCCCACTTCAAATTTCAATATTTTTTAAGATTTATGCAAACTTCAATTTCACCATATTTTGTTAAGATTTATGCCCCCTTGAAAATACACCATATTTTGTTAAGATTTATGCCCGCTTGAAAATACACCATATTTTGTTAAGATATATACCCGCGTCAAATTTCACCATATTTACTTAAGATTTAGGCCCACTTCAAAATTTCACCATATTTTCTTAAGATTTATGCCCTCTTCAAATTTCACCATATTTTCTTAAGATTTTTGCCCACTTCAAATTTCACCATATTTTGTTGAGATTTATGCACACTCTAAATTTCACCATATTTTGTTAAGATTTATGATCGCTTCCAAATTCACCATATTTTGTTAAGATTTATGCCCACCTCAAATTCAAAACCATATTTTCTTAAGATTCTTTCCAATTCAAAATTTCACCATATTTTCTTAAGATTTATGCCCAATTCAAATTTCACCATATTTTGTTAAGATTTTTTCCCACTTCAAATTTCACCATATTTTGTTGAAATTTATGCACACTCTAAATTCACCATATTTTGTTAAGATTTATGATCGCCCAAATTCACCATATTTTGTTAAGATTTATGCCCACCTCAAATTTCAAACCATATTTTCTTAAGATTCTGCCACTTCAAAATTTCACCATATTTTCTTAAGATTTATGCCCAATTCAAATTTCACCATATTTTGTTAAGATTTTTGCCCACTTCAAATTTCACCATATTTTGTTGAGATTTATGCACACTCTAAATTTCACGATATTTTGTTAAGATTTCTGATCGCCTCAAAATTCACCATATTTGTTAAGATTTATGCCCAATTCAAAATTTCACCATATTTTCTTAAGATTTCGCCACTCAAATTTCACCATATTTTTAAGATTTTATGACCCAAAATTCACCATATTTTTTAAGATTTATGCCCACTCAAATTTCACCATATTTTCTTAAGATTTATGCCCACTAAATTTCACCATATTTTGTTAGGCTTATGCCCTTCAAATTTCACCATATTTTGTTAAGATTTATGATACTCTTCAAATTTCACCTATTTTAAGATTTATGCCTCAAAATTTCACCATATTTTGTTAAGATTTATGCCCACTTCAAATTTCACCAATTTTTTTAAGATTTAGCCCACTCAAATTTCACCAAATTTCTTAAGATTTATGCCCACTTCAAATTTCACCATATTTTCTTCAGATTTATACCCACTTCAAATTCAACAATATTTTGTTAAGTTTATGCCCACTCAAATTTCAAGATATTTTCTTAAGATTTATGCCCACCAAATTTCAGATATTTTCTTAAGATTTATGCCCACTTCGAATTTCTCCATATTTTATTATGATTTATCCACATTTCAAATTTCACCATATTTCGTTAAGTTTTTAGTCCCCTTCAAATATCACCATATTTTGTTAATATTTTATTTCACTTCAAATTTCACTAGTTTTTCTTAAGATTTATGCCCGCTTCAAATTTCACCATATTTTGTTCAGATTTATGCCCACTTCAAATTTCACTATATTTTTTTAAAGATTTATGCAAACTCAAATTTCACCATATTTGTTAAGATTTATGCCCATTCAAATACACCATATATTTGTTAAGATTTATGCCACTAAAATTCACCATATTTGTTAAGATTTATTCTTCAAATTTCACCATATTTTGTAAAGATTTATGTCCAATTCAAATTTCACCATATTTACTTAAGATTTACGCCCACTTCAAAATTTCACCATATTTTCTTAAGATTTATGCCCACTTCAAATTTCACCATATTTTCTTAAGATTTTGCCCACTCAATTTTCACCATATTTTGTTGAGATTTGCACACCTAAATTTCACCATATTTTGTTAAGATTTATGATCGCCCAAATTCACCATATTTTGTTAAGATTTATGCCCACCTCAAATTGCACCATATTTTCTTAAGATTCCTACCACTCAAAATTTCACCATATTTTCTTAAGATTTATGCCCAATTCAAATTTCACCATATTTTGTTAAGATTTTTGCCCACTTCAAATTTCACCATATTTTGTTGAGATTTATGCACACTCAAATTTCAATATTTTGTTAAGATTTGACCGCCCAAATTCACCATATTTGTTAAGATTTATGCCCACTTCAAAATTTCACCATATTTTCTTAAGATTTCGCCACTTCAAATTTCAACCATATTTTGTTAAGGTTTATGCCTCAAAATTCACCATATTTTGTTAAGATTATGCCCACTTCAAATTTCACCATATTTTCTTAAGATTTATGCCACTTCAAATTTCACCATATTTTGTTAGCGGCCCTTCAAATTTCACCATATTTTGTTAAGATTTATGATACTTTCAAATTTCACGCTATTTTCTTAAGATTTATGCCCGCTAAAATTTCACCATATTTTGTTAAGATTTATGCCCACTCAAATTTCACCAAATTTTCTTAAGATTTATGCCCACTCAAAATTTCACCATATTTCTTCAGATTTATTCCCACTCAAATTTAACATATTTTGTTAAGATTTATGATACACTTCAAATTTCACTAGATTTTTAAGATTTATGCCCCTAAATTTCACTATATTTTGTTAACATTTATGCCCTCTTCAAATTTCACCAAATTTTCTTAAGATTTAAGCCCACTTCAAAAATTTCCCCATATTTTCTTCAGATTTATACCCACTTCAAATTTAACAATATTTTGTTAAGGTTTATGCCCACTTCAAATTTTAGCATATTTTGTGAAGATCTATGCCCACCTATAATTTCAGCATATTTTCTTAAGATTTATGCCCACTTCAAATTTATGCATAATATCTTAAGATTTATGCCCACTTCAAATTTCTCCATATTTTATTATGATTTATCCACATTTCAAATAACACCATATTTCGTTAAGTTTTTTGTCCCATTCAAATATCACCATATTTTGTTCATATTGTTTTACACTTCAAATTTCACTAGTTTTTCTTAAGATTTATGCCCGCTTCAAATTTCACAATATTTTGTTAAGATTTATGCCCACTTCAAATTTCACTATATTTTTTTAAGATTTATGCAAACTTCAAATTTCACCATATTTTGTTAAGATTTATCCGCTTCAAATTCACCATATTTTGTTAAGATTTATGCCTGCCATTCACCACCATTTTTGTTAAGATTTATCCCCCTTCAAACTTCACCATATTTTGTAAAGATTTATGCCCAATTCAAATTTCACCATATTTACTTAAGATTTACGCCCACTTAAAATTTCACCATATTTTCTTAAGATTTATGCCCACTCAAATTTCACCATATTTTCTTAAGATTTTTGCCCACTTCAAATTTCACCATATTTGTTAAGATTTATGCACACTCTAAATTTCACCATATTTGTTAAGATTTATGATCGCCCAATTCACCATATTTTGTTAAGATTTATGCCCACCTCAAATTGCACCATATTTCTTAAGATTTCTTCATTTCAAAATTTCACCATATTTGTTAAGATTTATGCCCAATTCAAACCACCATATTTTGTTAAGATTTTTGCCCACTTCAAATTTCACCATATTTTGTTAAGATTTACCACTTAAATTTCACCATATTTTGTTAAGATTTGATCATTTTCACCATATTTTGTTAAGATTTATGCCCACTTCAAAATTCACCATATTTCTTAAGATTTCCCACTTCAAATTTCACCATATTTTGTTAAGTTTATTCCCGCCTAAAATCCACCATATTTTGTTAAGATCTATGCCCACCCAAATTTCAACCATATTTCTTAAGATTTATGCCACTCAAATTTCACCATATTTTGTTAAGATTAATCTTCAATCCAAACTACTCCCTAAACCCAAACCCTGGGTTTGTGGCTTAGGTTTAGGACTTTAGGCTTAGGGGTCAGGCTCAGTGGCTCAGGCTCCAGTGGCCTAGGCCCAGTCAGATTCCACTCCAGACTCAGGGCTGTGTACCAGTGCCTGTGGGTCCAGGACTCCAGTGATCCAGGCCCAGGCCCAGGGCCCAGGGCCAGTGGCCCAGGGCCCAGGCCCAGGCTCAGTCAGCACTCAGGACCCAGGCCCAGGCCCTGGCTCAGGACTCAGGCTCAGTGGCCCAGTGGCCCAGGCCCAGGCTCAGGGCCCAGGTCTTGTGGCCTGGTGCCCAGGCCCAGGGCCCAGGCTCAGGGCCCAGGGCTCAGGGCCCAGGGCCCAGGGCCTGTGGCCCAGGGCCTGTGGCCCAGGCTCAGGCCTGGGGCCCAGGCCCAGTGGCCCAGGCTCCAGGCCCAGGCTCAGGGCCCAGGGCCAGGACCTCAGGCCCAGGCCCAGGCCCAGGCCCAGGACCCAGGACCAGTGACTCCAGGGCCCAGGCCCAGGCCAGTGCCCAGGCCCAGGCCCAGGCCCAGGATCAGGCCCAGGCCTCAGGCCCAGGCCCAGGCCCAGGCCCAGGCCAGTGACCCAGGGCCCAGGGCCCAGGGCTCAGGGCCCAGGCCCAGGACTCCAGGACCCAGGCCCAGGCCCAGGCCCAGGCCCAGCCAGGCCCAGGGCCCAGGACTCAGGACCCAGGACTCCAGGACTCCAGGACCCAGGACCCAGGACCCAGGCCCAGGCCTCAGGACCTCAGGGCCCAGGCCCAGTGGCCCAGGCCCAGGCCCAGGACTCCAGGCCCAGGCCCTGGACCCAGGGCCCAGGACCCAGGACCCAGGCCCAGGCCAGGCCCAGGCCCAGGACTCAGGACCCAGGGCCCAGGCCCAGGCCCAGGGCCCAGGCCCAGGCCCAGGCCCAGGGCCCAGGCCCAGGGCCCAGGACTCCAGGACCAGGCCAGGCCCAGGCCCAGGGCCCAGGCCAGTGGCCCAGGCCCAGGCCCAGGCCCAGGGCCCAGGCCCAGGCCCAGGCCCAGGCCCAGGGCCCAGGCCCAGGCTCAGGCCCAGGCCCAGGCCCAGGCCCAGGCCTCAGGCCCAGGCCCAGGCCTGTGGCCCAGGCCCAGGCCCAGGCCCAGGCCCAGGCCCAGGGCCTGTGGGCCCAGGCCCAGGCCCAGGCCCAGGCCCAGGCCCAGGCCCAGGCTCCAGGCCCAGGGCCCAGGCCCAGGCCCAGGGCCCAGGGCCCAGGCCCAGGGCCCAGGCCCAGTGGCCCAGGGCCCAGGCCCAGGGCCCAGGCCCAGGCCCAGGCCCAGGCTGGCCCAGGCCCAGGCCCAGTGGCCCAGGGCCCAGGCCCAGGCCCAGGGCCCAGGCCCAGTGGCCCAGGGCCCAGGGCCCAGGCCCAGGGCCAGGCCCAGGCCCAGGGCCCAGGCCCAGGCCCAGGGCCCAGGCCCAGCCTGTGGCCCAGGCCCAGGGCCCAGGCCCAGGCCCAGGGCCCAGGCCCAGGCCCAGGGCCCAGGCCCAGGCCCAGGGCCCAGGCCCAGGCCCAGGCCCAGGCCCAGGCCCAGGCCCAGGGCCCAGGCCCAGGGCCCAGGCCCAGGCCCAGGCCTCAGGCCCAGGCTCAGGGCCTGGGCTCAGGGCCCAGGCCCAGGCCCAGGCCCAGGCCCAGGCCCAGGCCTGGCCCAGGGCCCAGGCCCAGGCCCAGGGCCCAGGCCCAGGCCCAGGCCCAGGCCCAGGGCCCAGGCCCAGGCCCAGGCCCAGGCCCAGGGCCCAGGGCCCAGGCCCAGGCCCAGGGCCCAGGCCCAGGGCCCAGGGCCCAGGCCCAGGCCCAGGCCCAGGGCCCAGGCCCAGGCCCAGGGCCCAGGGCCCAGGCCCAGGGCCCAGGGCCCAGGCCCAGGCCCAGGCCCAGGGCCCAGGGCCCAGGCCCAGGCCCAGGCCCAGGCCCAGGCCCAGGCCCAGGGCCCAGGCCCAGGCCCAGGCCCAGGCCCAGGCCCAGGCCCAGGCCCAGGGCCCAGGCCCAGGGCCCAGGGCCCAGGGCCCAGGCCCAGGCTCAGGCCCAGGCCCAGGCCCAGGCCCAGGCCCAGGCCCAGGCCCAGGCTCAGGCCCAGGGCCCAGGCCCAGGGCCCAGGCCCAGGCCCAGGACTCCAGGACTCCAGGACTCAGGCCCAGGCCCAGGGCCAGGCCCAGGCCCAGGGCCCAGGCCCAGGCCCAGGCCCAGGGCCCAGGCCCAGGACCAGGCCCAGGCCCAGGCCCAGGCCCAGTGGCCCAGGGCCCAGGCCCAGGGCCCCCCAGGCCCAGGCCCAGGCCCAGGCCCAGGCCCAGGCCCAGGCCCAGGCCCAGGCCCAGGCCCAGGCCCAGGCCCAGGCCCAGGCCCAGGCCCAGGACCCAGGACCAGGACCCAGGACTCCAGGACCCAGGCCCAGGGCCCAGGGCCCAGGGCCCAGGCCCAGGCCCAGGCCCAGGGCCCAGGCCCAGGGCCCAGGCCTGGGCCCAGGGCCCAGGCCCAGGCCCAGGCCCAGGGACCCAGGGCCCAGGCCCAGGCCCAGGGCCCAGGGCCCAGGCCCAGGCCCAGGCCCAGCCCAGGCCCAGGCCTCAGGCCCAGGACCCAGGACTCAGGCCCAGGGCCCAGGCCCAGGCCCAGGCCCAGGCTCAGGGCCCAGGCCCAGGGCCCAGGCCCAGGCCCAGGCCCAGGGCCCAGGGCCCAGGCCCAGGCCCAGGGCCCAGGGCCCAGGCCCAGGGCCCAGGCCTCAGGCCCAGGCCCAGGGCCCAGGGCCCAGGCCCAGGCTCAGGCCCAGGCCCAGGCCCAGGCCCAGGCCCAGGCCCAGGCCCAGGCCCAGGCCCAGGCCCAGGACCAGGACCAGGGCCCAGGCCCAGGCCCAGGCCCAGGCCCAGGACCCAGGCCCAGGACCAGTGGCCCAGGCCCAGGCCCAGGCCCAGGCCCAGGCCCAGGCCCAGGGCCCAGGGCCCAGGCCTTGGGACCCAGGACTCAGGACTCAGGCCCAGGCCCAGGCCCAGGGCCCAGGCCCAGGCCCAGGCCCAGGGCCCAGGCCCAGGCCCAGGCCCAGGCCCAGGCCCAGGCCCAGGCCCAGGCCCAGGCCCAGGCCCAGGCCCAGGCCCAGGTGACCCAGGACCCAGGACCCAGGACCCAGGCCCAGGCCCAGGCCCAGGCCCAGGGCCCAGGGCCCAGGCCCAGGCCCAGGCCCAGGCCCAGGCCCAGGGCCCAGGGCCCAGGCCCAGGCCCAGGCCCAGGCCCAGGCCCAGGGCCCAGGGCCCAGGCTCAGGGCCCAGGCCCAGGGCCCAGGCCCAGGCCCAGGCCCAGGCCCAGGGCCCAGGGCCCAGGGCCCAGGGCCCAGGCCCAGGCCCAGGCCCAGGCCCAGGCCCAGGCCCAGGCCCAGGCCCAGGGCCCAGGCCCAGGCCCAGGCCCAGGGCCCAGGCCCAGGGCCCAGGCCTCAGGGCCCAGGCCCAGGGCCCAGGCCCAGGCCCAGGCCCAGGCCCAGGGCCCAGGCCCAGGCCCAGGCCAGGGCCCAGGGCCCAGGGCCCAGGGCCCAGGCCTGGCCCAGGCCCAGGGCCCAGGGCCCAGGCCCAGGCCCAGGCCCAGGCCCAGGGCCCAGGCCCAGGGCCCAGGCCCAGGCCCAGGGCCCAGGCCCAGGCCCAGGGCCCAGGCCCAGGGCCCAGGCCCAGGGCCCAGGGCCCAGGCCCAGGCCTGGGCCCAGGCCCAGGGCCCAGGCCCAGTGGCCCAGGCCCAGGCCCAGGCCCAGGGCCCAGGCCCAGGCCCAGGGCCCAGGCCCAGGCCCAGGCCCAGGGCCCAGGGGCCCAGGCCCAGGGCCCAGGCCCAGGCCCAGGCCCAGGCCCAGGCCAGGCCCAGGGCCCAGGCCCAGGCCCAGGCCCAGGCCCAGGCCCAGGCCCAGGCCCAGGCCCAGGCCCAGGCCCAGGGCCCAGGCCCAGGCCCAGGGCCCAGGACCCAGGCCCAGGACCCAGGACCCTGGACCCAGGGCCCAGGGCCCAGGGCCCAGGCCCAGGGCCCAGGCCCAGGCCCAGGGCCCAGGCCCAGGCCAGTGGCCCAGGCCCAGGGCCCAGGCCCAGGGCCCAGGGCCCAGGCCCAGGCCCAGGCCCAGGGCCCAGGCCCAGGGCCCAGGCCCAGGGCCCAGGCCCAGGGCCCAGGGCCCCCAGGCCCAGGGCCCAGGGCCCAGGGCCCAGGCCCAGGCCCAGGGCCCAGGCCCAGGCCCAGGCCCAGGCCCAGGCCCAGGCCCAGGGCCCAGGGCCTGTGGCCCAGGCCCAGGCCCAGGCCCAGGGCCCAGGCCCAGGCCCAGGGCCCAGGCCCAGGCCCAGGCCCAGGGCCCAGGGCCCAGGCCCAGGCCCAGGCCCAGGCCCAGGCCCAGGGCCCAGGCCCAGGCCCAGGCCCAGGCCCAGGCCCAGGGCCCAGGGCCCAGGCCCAGGGCCCAGGCCCAGGCCCAGGGCCCAGGGCCCAGGCCCAGGCCCAGGGCCCAGGCCCAGGCCCAGGACCCAGGCCCAGGCCCAGGCCCAGGCCCAGGCCCAGGCCCAGGCCCAGGCCCAGGCCCAGGCCCAGGCCCAGGCCCAGGCCCAGGGCCCAGGCCCAGGGCCCAGGCCCAGGGCCCAGGCCCAGGCCCAGGGCCCAGGGCCCAGGCCCAGGGCCCAGGCCCAGGCCCAGGGCCAGGGGCCCAGGCCCAGGGCCCAGGCCCAGGCCCAGGGCCCAGGCCCAGGGCCCAGGGCCCAGGCCCAGGGCCTGTGGCCCAGGCCCAGGGCCCAGGCCCAGGCCCAGGCCCAGGCCCAGGCCCAGGGCCCAGGCCCAGGCCCAGGCCCAGGCCCAGGCCCAGGCCCAGGGCCCAGGCCCAGGCCCAGGCCCAGGGCCCAGGCCCAGGCCCAGGCCCAGGGCCCAGGGCCCAGGCCCAGGGCCCAGGCCCAGGGCCCAGGCCCAGGGCCCAGGGCCCAGGCCCAGGGCCCAGGCCCAGGCCCAGGCCCAGGCCCAGGGCCCAGGCCTGTGGCCCAGGCCCAGGCCCAGGCCCAGGCCCAGGGCCCAGGCCCAGGCCCAGGCCCAGGCCCAGGCCCAGGGCCCAGGCCCAGGGCCAGGGCCCAGGCCCAGGCCCAGGCCCAGGCCCAGGCCCAGGCCCAGGGCCCAGGCCCAGGACCCAGGCCCAGGCCCAGGCCCAGGGCCCAGGCCCAGGCCCAGGCCCAGGCCCAGGCCCAGGCCCAGGCCCAGGCCCAGGCCCAGGGCCCAGGCCCAGGCCCAGGCCCAGGCCCAGGGCCCAGGGCCCAGGCCCAGGGCCCAGGGCCCAGGCCCAGGACCCAGGCCTGTGGCCCAGGCCCAGGGCCCAGGCCCAGGGCCCAGGCCCAGGCCCAGGGCCCAGGCCCAGGCCCAGGCCCAGGCCCAGGCCCAGGCCCAGGCCCAGGCCCAGGGCCCAGGCCCAGGCCCAGGCCCAGGCCCAGGCCCAGGGCTCAGGCCCAGGGCCCAGGCCCAGGGCCCAGGCCCAGGCCCAGGCCCAGGGCCCAGGGCCCAGGCCCAGGCCCAGGGCCCAGGCCCAGGCCCAGGCCCAGGCCCAGGCCCAGGCCCAGGGCCCAGGCCTGGGCCCAGGCCCAGGGCCCAGGCCCAGGCCAGGGCCCAGGCCCAGGCCCAGGCCCAGGGCCCAGGGCCCAGGCCCAGGGCCCAGGCCCAGGCCCAGGCCCAGGGCCCAGGGCCAGGCCCCAGGGCCCAGGGCCCAGGCCCAGGGCCAGGCCCAGGCCCAGGCCCAGGCCCAGGCCCAGGGCCCAGGCCCAGGCCCAGGGCCCAGGCCCAGGGCCCAGGCCCAGGGCCCAGGCCTGGCCCAGGGCCCAGGGCCCAGGCCCAGGCCCAGGGCCCAGGGCCCAGGGCCCAGGCCCAGGCCCAGGCCCAGGGCCCAGGCCCAGGCCCAGGCCCAGGGCCCAGGGCCCAGGGCCCAGGCCCAGGGCCCAGGCCCAGGCTCAGGCCCAGGCCCAGGCCCAGGGCCCAGGCCCAGGCCCAGGGCCCAGGGCCCAGGGCCCAGGGCCCAGGCCCAGGGCCCAGGCCCAGGGCCCAGGCCCAGGGCCCAGGGCCCAGGCCCAGGCCCAGGGCCCAGGCCCAGGGCCCAGGGCCCAGGCCCAGGGCCCAGGCCCAGGCCCAGGGCCCAGGCCCAGGCCCAGGGCCCAGGCCCAGGGCCCAGGGCCCAGGCCCAGGCCCAGGCCCAGGCCCAGGCTCAGGGCCCAGGCCCAGGCCCAGGCCCAGGCCCAGGCCCAGGCCCAGGCCCAGGCCCAGGCCCAGGCCCAGGGCCCAGGCCTGTGGGCCCAGGGCCCAGGGCCTGGCCCAGGCCCAGGCCCAGGCCCAGGCCCAGGGCCCAGGCCCAGGCCCAGGGCCCAGGCCCAGGGCCCAGGGCCCAGGCCCAGGCCCAGGCCCAGGCCCAGGCCCAGGGCCCAGGCCCAGGCCCAGGGCCCAGGCCCAGGCCCAGGGCCTGTGGCCCAGGCCCAGGCCCAGGCTCAGGCCCAGGCCCAGGCCCAGGCCTGGCCCAGTGGCCCAGGCCCAGGCCCAGGACTCCAGGGCCCAGGCCCAGGCCCAGGCCCAGGCCCAGGCCCAGGCCCAGGCCCAGGCCCAGGGCCCAGGCCTGTGGCCCAGGCCCAGGGCCCAGGGCCCAGGGCCCAGGCCCAGGCCCAGGCCCAGGCCCAGGCCCAGTGGCCCAGGGCCCAGGCCCAGGCCCAGGCCCAGGCCCAGGGCCCAGGCTGTGGCCCAGGGCCCAGGCCCAGGCCCAGGCCCAGGGCCCAGGCCCAGGCCCAGGCCCAGGCCCAGGCCTTGTGCCCAGGCCCAGGCCCAGGCCCAGGGCCCAGGCCCAGGCCCAGGGCCCAGGGCCCAGGCCCAGGCCCAGGCCCAGGCCCAGGGCCCAGGCCCAGGCCCAGGCCCAGGGCCCAGGCCCAGGCCCAGGCCCAGGCCCAGGCCCAGGCCCAGGGCCCAGGCCCAGGGCCCAGGCCCAGGCCCAGGGCCCAGGCCCAGGGCCCAGGGCCCAGGCCCAGGGCCCAGGGCCCAGGCCCAGGGCCCAGGCCCAGGGCCCCCAGGGCCCAGGCCCAGGCCCAGGCCCAGGGCCCAGGCCCAGGCCCAGGCCCAGGCCCAGGCCCAGGCCCAGGCCCAGGCCCAGGCCCAGGCCCAGGCCCAGGCCCAGGGCCCAGGCCCAGGGCCCAGGGCCCAGGCCCAGGGCCAGTGGCCCAGGCCCAGGCCCAGGCCCAGGGCCCAGGCCCAGGCCCAGGCCCAGGCCCAGGCCCAGGGCCCAGGCCCAGGCCCAGGGCCCAGGCCCAGGGCCCAGGGCCCAGGGCCCAGGCCCAGGCCCAGGCCCAGGGCCCAGGCCCAGGCCCAGGCCCAGGCCAGGGCCCAGGCCCAGGCCCAGGCCCAGGCCCAGGCCCAGGCCCAGGCCCAGGCCCAGGGCCCAGGCCCAGGCTCAGGCCCAGGGCCCAGGCCCAGGCCCAGGGCCCAGGGCCCAGGCCCAGGGCCCAGGCCTGTGGCCCAGGCCCAGGCCCAGGCCCAGGCCCAGGGCCCAGGCCCAGGCCTGGCCCAGGCCAGGCCCAGGCCCAGGACCCAGGCCCAGGCCCAGCCCAGGCCCAGGCCCAGGCCCAGGCCCAGGCCCAGGGCCCAGGCCCAGGGGCCCAGGGCCCAGGCCCAGGGCCCAGGCCCAGGGCCCAGGCCCAGGCCCAGGCCCAGGGCCCAGGGCCCAGGCCCAGGCCCAGGGCCCAGGCCCAGGCCCAGGCCCAGGCCCAGGCCCAGGGCCCAGGCCCAGGCCCAGGGCCCAGGGCCCAGGCCCAGGCCCAGGGCCCAGGCCCAGGCCCAGGGCCCAGGCCCAGGCCTAGGCCCAGGCCCAGGCCCAGGCCTGTGTGGCCCAGGCCCAGGGCCCAGGCCCAGGGCCCAGGGCCCAGGCCCAGGGCCCAGGCCCAGGCCCAGGGCCCAGGGCCCAGGGCCCAGGGCCCAGGCCCAGGCCCAGGGCCCAGGCCCAGGCCCAGGCCCAGGCCCAGGCCCAGGCCCAGGCCCAGGCCCAGGCCCAGGCCCAGGGCCCAGGCCCAGGCCCAGGCCCAGGCCCAGGGCCCAGGCCCAGGCCCAGGCCCAGGCCCAGGGCCCAGGCCTGTGGCCCAGGCCAGGGCCCAGGGCCCAGGGCCCAGGCCCAGCCCAGGCCCAGGGCCAGGGCCCAGGGCCCAGGCCCAGGCCCAGGCCCAGGACCCAGGCCCAGGGCCCAGGCCCAGGCCCAGGCCCAGGCCCAGGCCCAGGCCCAGGGCCCAGGCCCAGGCCCAGGCCCAGGCCCAGGGCCCAGGCCCAGGGCCCAGGGCCCAGGCCCAGGGCCCAGGCCCAGGCCCAGGCCCAGGGCCCAGGACCCAGGCCCAGGCCCAGGCCTGGCCCAGGCCCAGGCCCAGGCCAGGGCCCAGGCCCAGGCCCAGGGCTCAGGCCCAGGACTCCAGGACCCAGGGCCCAGGCCCAGGACCCAGGCCCAGGGCCCAGGCCCAGGCCCAGGGCCCAGGCCCAGGGCCCAGGGCCCAGGCCCAGGCCCAGGCCCAGGGCCCAGGCCCAGGCCCAGGCCCAGGGCCCAGGGCCCAGGGCCCAGGCCCAGGCCCAGGCCCAGGGCCCAGGCCCAGGGCCCAGGCCCAGGCCCAGGCCCAGGGCCCAGGGCCCAGCCCAGGCCCAGGCCCAGGGCCTGCCCAGGCCCAGGCCCAGGGCCCAGGCCTGTGGCCCAGGCCCAGGGCCCAGGCCCAGGCCCAGGGCCCAGGCCCAGGCCCAGGCCCAGGCCCAGGGCCAGGACCCAGGCCCAGGCCAGTGGCCCAGGCCCAGGCCTCAGGCCCAGGCCCAGGCCAGTGCCCAGGCCCAGGGCCCAGGCCCAGGCCAGGCCCAGGCCCAGGCCCAGGGCCCAGGCCCAGGCCCAGGGCCCAGGCCCAGGCCCAGGGCCCAGGCCCAGGCCCAGGCCCAGGCCCAGGGCCCAGGGCCCAGGCCCAGGCCCAGGGCTCAGGGCCCAGGCCCAGGCCCAGGCCCAGGCCTGTGGCCCAGGCCCAGGGCCCAGGCCCAGGCCCAGGCCCAGGGCCCAGGCCCAGGGCCCAGGGCCCAGGCCTGTGGCCTGGGCCAGGCCCAGGGCCCAGGGCCCAGGCCCAGGCCCAGGGCCCAGGGCCCAGGCCCAGGCCCAGGGCCCAGGCCCAGGCCCAGGGCCCAGGCCTGTGGCCCAGGGCCCAGGCCCAGGCCCAGGCCCAGGCCCTGGCCCAGGCCCAGGGCCCAGGCCCAGGCCCAGGGCCAGGGCCCAGGCCCAGGCCCAGGCCCAGGCCCAGGCCCAGGGCCCAGGCCCAGGCCCAGGGCCCAGGCCCAGGGCCCAGGGCCCAGGCCCAGGGCCCAGGCCCAGGGCCCAGGGCCCAGGGCTCAGGCTCAGGCCCAGGGCCAGGGCTCAGGCCCAGGGCCCAGGGCCCAGGCCCAGGGCCCAGGCCCAGGCTGGCCCAGGGCCCAGGCCCAGGCCCAGGGCCCAGGCCCAGGCCCAGGCCCAGGGCCCAGGGCCCAGGCCCAGGGCCCAGGCCCAGGGCCCAGGGCCCAGGCCCAGGCCCAGGCCCAGGCCCAGGCCCAGGGCCCAGGACCCAGGGCCCAGGCCCAGGCCCAGGGCCCAGGCCCAGGGCCCAGGCCCAGGCCCAGGCCCAGGCCCAGGGCCCAGGCCCAGGCCCAGGCCCAGGCCCAGGCCCAGGCCCAGGGCCCAGGCCCAGGCCCAGGCCCAGGCCGTGGCCCAGGCCCAGTGGCCCAGGCCCAGGCCCAGGCCCAGGCCAGGACTCCAGACCCAGGACTCAGGACTCCAGGCCCAGGCCCAGGCCCAGGCCCAGGCCCAGGCCCAGGGCCCAGGCCCAGGCCCAGGCCCAGGCCCAGGGCCCAGGCCCAGGCCCAGGCTCAGGCCCAGGCCCAGGCCCAGGCCCAGCCCAGGGCCCAGGGCCCAGGGCCCAGGCCCAGGCCCAGGCCCAGGCCCAGGGCCCAGGGCCCAGGCCCAGGCCCAGGGCCCAGGGCCCAGGCCCAGGCCCAGGGCCCAGGCCCAGGCCCAGGCCCAGGCCCAGGCCCAGGGCCCAGGCCCAGGCCCAGGCCCAGGCCCAGGGCCCAGGCCCAGGGCCCAGGCCCAGGCCCAGGCCCAGGGCTCAGGCCCAGGCCCAGGCCCAGGCCCAGGGCCCAGGGCCCAGGCCCAGGCTCAGGCCCAGGCCCAGGCCCAGGCCCAGGGCCCAGGGCCCAGGCCCAGGGCCCAGGCCCAGGCCCAGGCCCAGGACTCCAGGGCCCAGGCCCAGGCCCAGGCCCAGGCCCAGGCCCAGGCCCAGGCCCAGGGCCCAGGGCCCAGGCCCAGGCCCAGGCCCAGGCCCAGTGGCCCAGGCCCAGGCTCCAGGCCCAGGCCCAGGCCCAGGGCCCAGGCCCAGGGCCCAGGCCCAGGGCCCAGGCCCAGGGCCCAGGGCCCAGGGCCTGTGGCCCAGGCCCAGGCCCAGGGCCCAGGCCCAGGGCCCAGGCCCAGGGCCCAGGCCCAGGCCCAGGCCCAGGCCCAGGCCCAGGCCCAGGCCCAGGGCCCAGGCCCAGGCCCAGGCCCAGGCCCAGGGCCCAGGCCCAGGCCCAGGCTCAGGCCCAGGGCCCAGGGCCCAGGGCCCAGGCTCAGGACTAGCCCAGGGCCCAGGACTCAGGACCCAGGGCCCAGGGCCCAGGGCCCAGGCCCAGGCCCAGGCCCAGGCCCAGGGCTCAGGCTCAGGCCCAGGCCTGTGGCTCAGGGCTCAGGCCCAGGCCCAGGGCCCAGGCCCAGGCCCAGGCTGGCCCAGGCCCAGGCCCAGGCCCAGGCTCAGGGCCCAGGCCCAGGCCCAGGCCTGTGGCCCAGGCCCAGGCCCAGGGCCCAGGCCCAGGCCCAGGCCCAGGCCCAGGCCCAGGGCCCAGGCCCAGGCCCAGGCCCAGGCCCAGGCCCAGGCCCAGGCCCAGGGCCCAGGCCCAGGCCCAGGCCCAGGCCCAGGCCCAGGCCCAGGGCCCAGGCCCAGGCCCAGGGCCCAGGCCCAGGCCCAGGCCCAGGCCCAGGCCCAGGCCCAGGGCCCAGGGCCCAGGCCCAGGCCCAGGCCCAGGCCCAGGCCCAGGCCCAGGCCCAGGGCCCAGGCCTGGCCCAGGCCCAGGGCCCAGGCCTAGGCCCAGGGCCCAGGCCCAGGGCCTGTGTGGCCCAGGCCCAGGCCCAGGCCCAGGACCCAGGGCCCAGGCCCAGGCCCAGGCCCAGGCCCAGGCCCAGGCCCAGGGCCCAGGCCCAGGCCCAGGCCCAGGCCCAGGCTCAGGGCCCAGGCCCAGGCCCAGGCCCAGGCCCAGGCCCAGGCCTGGCCCAGGCCCAGGGCCCAGGCCCAGGCCCAGGACTCCAGGCCCAGGGCCCAGGCCCAGGCCCAGGCCCAGGCCCAGGCCCAGGCCCAGGCCCAGGCCCAGGGCCCAGGCCCAGGGCCCAGGGCCCAGGCCCAGGGCCCAGGCCCAGGCTCAGGGCCCAGGCCCAGGCCCAGGCCCAGGCCCAGGCCCAGGCCCAGGCCAGGGCCCAGGGCCCAGGCCCAGGGCCCAGGCCCAGGCCCAGGGCCCAGGCCCAGGCCCAGGCCCAGGGCCCAGGGCCCAGGCCCAGGGCCCAGGCCCAGGGCCTGGGCCCAGGCCCAGGCCCAGGCCCAGGCCCAGGCCCAGGCCCAGGCCCAGGGCCCAGGCCCAGGCCCAGGCTCAGGCCCAGGGCCAGTGGCCCAGGCCCAGGCCCAGTGGCCCAGGCCCAGGCCTGTGGCCCAGGCCAGGTGGCCCAGGCCCAGGGCCCAGGCCCAGGCCCAGGCCCAGGCCCAGGCCCAGGCCCAGGCCCAGGGCCCAGGCCAGGCCCAGGCCTGTGGCCCAGGCCTGTGGCCCAGGCCCAGGCCAGGGCCCAGGGCCCAGGGCCCAGGGCCCAGGCCCAGGCCCAGGGCCCAGGGCCCAGGCCCAGGGCCCAGGGCCTAGGCCCAGGCTCAGGCCCAGGCCCAGGGCCCAGGGCCCAGGCCCAGGCCCAGGGCCCAGGCTGGCCCAGTGGCCCAGGGCCCAGGCTCAGGCCCAGGCCCAGGCCCAGGCCCAGGCCCAGGCCCAGGCCCAGGCCCAGGCCCAGGGCCTCAGGCCCAGGCCCAGGCCCAGGGCCCAGGCCCAGGCCCAGGGCCCAGGGCCTGTGGCCCAGGCCCAGGCCCAGGCCCAGGGCCCAGGGCCCAGGCCCAGGCCCAGGACCCAGGACCCAGGACTCAGGCCCAGGCCCAGACTCCAGGGCTCAGGCCCTGGCCCAGGCCCAGGGCCCAGGCCCAGGCCCAGGCCTGTGTGGCCCAGGCCCAGGCCCAGGCCCAGGGCCCAGGCCCAGGCCCAGCCCAGGGCCCAGGGCCCAGGGCCCAGGCCCAGGCCCAGGCCCAGGCCCAGGGCCCAGGCCCAGGCCCAGGGCCCAGGCCCAGGGCCCAGGGCCCAGGCCCAGGGCCCAGGGCACCAGGCCCAGGCCCAGGCCCAGGCCCAGGCCCAGGCCCAGGGCCCAGGCCCAGGCCCAGGCCCAGGGCCCAGGCCCAGGCCCAGGCCCAGGACCCAGGACCCAGGCCCAGGCCCAGGCCCAGGCCCAGGCCCAGGGCCCAGGCCCAGGCCCAGGCCCAGGCTCAGGACCCAGGCCCAGGCCCAGGCCCAGGCCCAGGGCCCAGGCCCAGGGCCTGTGGCCCAGGCCCAGGCCTCAGGCCCAGGCCCAGGCCCAGGCCCAGTGGCCCAGGCCCAGGCCCAGGGCCAGGCCCAGGGCCCAGGCCCAGGCCCAGGCCCAGGGCCCAGGCTCAGTGGCCCAGGGCCCAGGCCAGGTGGCCCAGGCCCAGGCCCAGGCCCAGGCCCAGGCCCAGTGGCCCAGGCCCAGGGCCCAGGCCCAGGGCCCAGGGCCCAGGCCCAGGGCCCAGGGCCCAGGCCCAGGCCCAGGGCCCAGGCCTCAGGTGGCCCAGGCCCAGGGCCCAGGGCCCAGGGCCCAGGCCCAGGCCCAGGCCCAGGGCCCAGGCCTCAGCCCAGGGCCCAGGCCCAGGCCCAGGCCCAGGCCCAGGCCCAGGCCCAGGGCCCAGGCCCAGGCCCAGGCCCAGGCCCCAGGCCCAGGGCCCAGGGCCCAGGCCCAGGCCCAGGCCCAGGGCCCAGGCCCAGGCCCAGGCCCAGGCCCAGGCCCAGGCCCAGGCCCAGGCCCAGGCCCAGGCCTGAGGCCCAGGACTCAGGACTCCAGGGCCCAGGCCCAGGGCTCAGTGGCCCAGGCCCAGGCCCAGGCCCAGGCCCAGGCCCAGGCCAGGGCCAGGCCCAGGCCCAGGGCCAGGGCCCAGGCCCAGGCTGGGGCCCAGGCCCAGGCCCAGGCCCAGGCCCAGGGCCCAGGCCCAGGCCCAGGCCCAGGGCCCAGGCCCAGGCCCAGGCCCAGGCCCAGGCCCAGGCCCAGGGCCCAGGCCCAGGGCCCAGGCCCAGGCCCAGGCCCAGGCCCAGGACTCAGGCCCAGGACCTGGGCCCAGGCCCAGGGCCCAGGCCCAGGCCCAGGGCCTGTGGCCCAGGCCCAGGACCCAGGCCCAGGCCCAGGCCCAGGGCCCAGGCCCAGGGCCCAGGGCCCAGGGCCCAGGGCCCAGGGCCCAGGCCCAGGGCCCAGGCCCAGGCCCAGGGCCTGTGGCCCAGGCCTCAGTGGCCCAGGCCCAGGCCCAGGGCCCAGGCCCAGGCCTCAGGGCCCAGGCCCAGGCCCAGGGCCCAGGGCCCAGGGCCCAGGGCCCAGGCCCAGGCCCAGGCTCAGGGCCCAGGCCCAGGCCCAGGGCTCAGGCCCAGGCTCAGGCCCAGGCCCAGGCCCAGGGCTCAGGACTCCAGGCCCAGGCCCAGGCCCAGGCCCAGGCCCAGGCCCAGGCCCAGGGCCCAGGGCCCAGGGCCCAGGCCCAGGGCTCAGGGCCCAGGGCCCAGGCCCAGGCCCAGGCCAGGCCCAGGCCCAGGCCCAGGGCCCAGGCCCAGGCTCCAGGACTCAGGACTCCAGGACTCCAGGGCCCAGGCCCAGGGCCCAGGGCCCAGGGCCCAGGGCCCAGGGCCCAGGGCCCAGGGCCCAGGGCCCAGGCCCAGGCCCAGGGCCCAGGCCCAGGACTGGCCCAGGACCAGGCCCAGGGCCCAGGCCCAGGGCCCAGGCCCAGGCCCAGGCCCAGGCCCAGGGCCCAGGACCAGGACCCAGGCCCAGGCCCAGGCCCAGGGCCCAGGCCCAGGGCCCAGGCCCAGGGCCCAGGGCCCAGGCCCAGGCCCAGGCCCAGGACCCAGGCCTGGCCCAGGATCAGGCCCAGGGCCCAGGGCCCAGGGCCCAGGCCCAGGCCCAGGCCCAGGCCCAGGCCCAGGCCCAGGCCCAGGGCCCAGGGCCCAGGCCCAGGCTCCAGGCCCAGGCCTTGGACTCAGGACTCTGGAGGCCCAGGACCCAGGCCCAGGCCCAGGCCCAGGGCCCAGGCCCAGGCCCAGGCCCAGGCCCAGGCCCAGGCCCAGGCCCAGGGCCCAGGCCCAGGCCCAGGCCCAGGGCCCAGGACCCAGGACTCAGGCCCAGGGCCCAGGCCCAGGCCCAGGCCCAGGCCTGGGCCCAGGGCCCAGGCCCAGGCCCAGTGGCCCAGGCCCAGGCCCAGGGCCCAGGCCTGAGACTCCAGGACTCAGGACCCAGGACTCCAGGCCCAGGCCCAGGCCCAGGGCCCAGGCCTGTGGCCTGTGGCCCAGGACCCAGGCTCCAGGGCCCAGGGCCCAGGCCCAGGCCCAGGCCCAGGCCCAGGGCCCAGGCCCTGTGGCCCAGGACTCCAGGACTCCAGGCCCAGGCCCAGGGCCCAGGCCCAGGCCCAGGCCCAGGCCCAGGCCCAGGGCCCAGGCCCAGGCCAGTGGCCCAGGACTCCAGGGCCCAGGCCCAGGCCCAG